>ONZH01027766.1:0-243031 GCA_900303285.1 Rhinella marina
GTTTCCAGCCAGATTTAATTCATAAAATGCATTTTTTTTAAGCTGTCAGCCCTTTTTTATTCTATTTTATTTTTTTATTACTATTGATGTATACGTACAGTCATGAGGTGGAGTAAAGAGAAGTTGTGCCATATGCAATTTTTAAAAAAATTTATTTTATACATTTTCCGTCATTTTTTGCCAACACATGAATTCATGCATATTTATGAGATAATTCCTCCCCTATTGTTTTCTGAATATGCAGTGCTAATTCAGGAGATGTGGTGTTTGGTTCATCAACAAAAATCGCAACCTATAGATCGCTTTATTCTGTAAAACTCTTTATCTGCTGATTCTACCGCTAGGTCTTCATCTTGCTTTTGCCAAGTTGAGAGATCACTAAATATCCATGTCTATACACGCGTTGTCATACAGTGCTATGGGCTGTGTGCATTGCTCTTCCACTAATAACTACTCACACAGTAAACATGACTTGTAAGTCAGCAGTTGGCGGTTTTTACTTCAGATGCACAGATGTTCTTCAGCTACAATGCGCCATAAAAATGTCACGCTCTCTAAACAACGCCTTTAACATGTATACAATTTACATATAAAATGTAAAAATGTATAACTACATGTGTAATTCTTATTTTCTACTCCTGAATTACCATCTGTATCAGGCCCCTTTCACACGAGCGATACAGATTATGTCAGGATCTGTTCTGTGTACTCAAGTTCAATAAGTTTTTCTGCTACTGCATTAAGCGTGTACATGTTTTCCCATCCAGATTGCATGCGTTTTTTACTCGCTTGAAGAAAAAATGAAGAATTACATTGAACATCTGCTAGCAACCATCAGTGACAGCTCATTGCATGCAGATGCCTTCCGTTTTTCACGCAAGCCCCATTCACTTCTATGGAGTGAGAGCTGCATGAAAAACGCACAATATATAACATGCTGTGATTTTTCCTGAACGCAGAGATGATGCATGAGAACAACGCTCATGTAAACAGACCCATTGAAATGAATGGGTCAGGATTAAGTCCAGATGCTATGCGTTTACTACACACATCGCATCTGGATGGAAAACTCAGATGCAGTGTAGCCTTTTATGGCTATGTTCAAACATATCACGGTTTGCGTCAGATTTCTTGTGCCAAGAATGGGATTTAAAATTCGCTTTAGGAATGACTTGTTTTATTTAACCCCTTCACCCCCGGAGCTTTTTTCGGTTCTGCATTTTCGTTTTGCGCTCCCTGCCTTCAAACAGCCATAACTCTTTTATTTTTCTGTTCACATAGCTGTATGAGGGCTTGTTTTTTGCGGGACAAGTTGTACTTTCCAACGCCACCATTTATTATTGCATACGGTGTAGTGGGAAGCGGGAAAAAAATTCCAAACCGGGTGAAATTGCAAAGAAAACGCTATTCCGCTACAGTTCTACGGGTTTCTTATTTACAGCGTTCGATGTGCATAAAAACTGATCCGTTACTTTCATTCTACTGGTCAGTACGAATCCGGCAATACCTAATATGTATAGTTTTTCCTGCGTTTTTCATAGTGATAAAATAATTAGAAAGTTGCCCTTTTTTTTTTTTTTTTTTCCTTGTCAAATCTTGACCCCTATAACTTTTTGGTATTATGTGTACAGAGCTGTATGGGGGCTCATTTTTTGCGGGACGATCTGAAGTTTTTATTGATACCATTCTGGGGTGTGTATGACTTTTTGATCACTTTTTATTTAATTTTTTTTAGAAAAAAAAAGCGACAAAAACGGCAAATCGCCATTTGGGACGCTTTTTCCGCCACACAATTTGCTGTATTGGAATTTTTTTTTTATATTTTAAAAGTACGGGCGTTTTCGGTCACGATGATACCCATGATGTCTATATTTATTGTTATTTAGGTATTTATTTTTTACTTATACGGAAAGGGGGGGTGATTTGAACTTTTACATCTTTTTATTTTTTATATATTTTTTAAACTTTTTTTTTTTAATTTTTTTTTTACTATTAGAAAGCTCAAATATGGGCTTAGTTTATTGTGGGCCTTTTTTTTTTTCTTTATGGAAGCAATTCCTGGGTTTTATAGACTCAGGCAAAAGACATTTGAATTTGCTCATTTCTTATCACTGGCCAGAATAACGAATTGCCACTTTGAAAACTGAATCCTCACGCAGCCGAGGATTACAGTTTTCATATGGTGTACAGACACCCCGATTGGCCCACACGGGGTGGTCTGTACACCACCCGGAAGCGAACGCTTCCGGGTTTAGCCGCAACTAGATGCCGTGATCACGTGTGATCACGGATCTAGTCAACCCGGAAGACGCCGCCGATATAGTAGGTAGCGGCAAGTCTCTGCTGTTAGAAACAGCAAGAGACTTGCCGGCCATGGACGCCCGCCGCACCCGCGCGAGCGGGCGCCATGTGCCCCGCATCGCCCCAGCGCCGTACATGTACGGCGCTGGGGGTGAAGGGGTTAAAGGGGTTGTCCAAGATAATTAAAAATCTGACAAGCCACTGCTTGCTATGATATAATAAATGATGGTCTGTTTACCTATATTCTGGTGCCATTCTCTGCATTGCCAGTCTTCCTGCAGCTGTGATGTGCAGGCTATACGGCATAAAAATCAGAAGTCCGTTTTGACATCAAGCTAGGCTCTGTGCAAACTGCATTTTTGCCCACAGTTGCAGGCATACATCAGGAAGATAACCTGCCTATACCTCTGGTGGACAATGTATGCCTCCTTATAGGAATACAAGTCAAAAGTAGACTTTTTTTTCTGGCCTCCATTAGATGATTGGAGCCATGTGAATAAGGTATATTCTAAATGTACAAAGATCTACAGTATGTGCCAAAATAGTAAAGGACTGTGATTTGTAGTCTTAGATAGTGCAAAGTATTAGGAAATGTGCCCCAGTGTTCACATACCCTTCCGGTTGATATCCCACAATTTCAAATCTTAATTCATGGCCAGCTGTTGTCAGCGGCCAAACAAGTAAGCCTGCACCCTGGTTTTTTTATGGTTGTTTTGGCAGCAGTTCTCACACTTATACAAGGCTCTTTTCATGCATTGTAAAAGCCGTTACACACAAATGTATTTTGTTTCTGTGTCTGTTCCATTTTTTTGTGGCCCGTATGCAGCACCATTCACTTCAATGGGGCCGCAAAAAAAGTGAATGACACATTCCATGTTCTTATGTCCGTTCCAAAAAATAGAAGACGTCCTATTATTGTATGCATTACAGACAAGGATAGGACTATTCTATTAGGGGCCAGCTGCTCCGTTCTGCAAAATACGGAATGCACACAGACGTCATCCATGTGCATGAGTTTTATGGCTTATACACTCATGTCCGTATTCACACATGTATTGTGGCCTTGAGTCTGCAGCAGTATTTGCATGTTTTACCTGCAGGCTGTACAGTAGATTTTGCTGTGAACGCTGTGAAACCCGGAATATATTTTAACACATCGGGCTTGCTGTGCAGATCAGTATCTACAGCATGCCTTTAAAAAAAGTAAACCCTTACTGCTAGATGTTCCCCAGATAACTCATTTCCAGGCGTATAAATAGCAGAACGTTTTGTGATTTGCAGATAGGGACACTTCTAACAAGTAGCGTAAAACAAAACAAAGCGTGTACTAAATAATAGTAAGAAATTGTAGCTTTATTGATTATTAGTAGTCCCCTTTTGTCCCTCTGAGCTTTCTGGTTGTCTTCTCATTCTCCAGGATATCATATTAATGTACCAGCAGTGTTTCTTGTAAGCACTGAAGAGTCTTCTAGAAGAGTCTTAAAGGGTCAATAAGGTTTCAAAAACGTTTTGATCAGTGGGGGTCTGAGCGCTGAGACCCCAACCAATCTCTAAAACGGGGGAAGAGAAGTACTCGCTTATCATGCGCTCTCTTCATTGATGGAATGGAGTGAACTCTGTATTAGGGTTGAGCGGTATACCAGTGTCTGCGATATACCGCGGTATTAAGAAACAGCGATATGGTGATATCACCGTTTCCTAATAACCGCGGTATTTAATGATGTCATAGGAGAGGTCGCACATGTCCTGCCGCCTGCACACATTAGATGTTGGTCTCTGCAGCGGCCGCGTTCTCCTTGCTCCCATTTCCCCATGACCCCGCTCACCAAAGTGACACCGGACCTGTGGGCAGAGAGCGGCTCTGTACCTGCCGTGGCATCGCATCCTGGAGTCCATAGAACTCCCAAAGAGCCTGGGAGGACAGAGCTGGGAGCACTGGGGACCTCCGATTCTGGACCCGGGTATCTGTCAGCACAGGGGGCACAATGTTAGTCCCGCAGAGGCCGCATCCTTCTCGTTCCTAACCCCGCCCACTAAAGTCAGGAAATGGCCGCACAGCAGCAAGTGAGAGAGGCTATGCAGGTCTTTCTCGGGGAGCTCTTCTGGCCCTGGCCTGCCACTGTCCAAGGCTGGAGAAGTGTGACAGCAGAGGAGGAGGTAAAAGATAGTGGTCCTCTCTTCCTGCCTATACCCGCTGAGGCCCATCAGCAGCCCCTGCACAGGGTTCCTCATCTCTACCCAATAGAAGGAGATGGGGAATATACCTGTCAGGAGTCCTATCAGTAGGAGCCCCACACAGTATACTGTCTCGATTTTTCCCCCATACAGGTGCAACAAGGAGACACTTCTGTATACTGTATGGGGCAACAAGGAGACATTATACTGATTTGGGGTGGGGGGGGTAATAATGTCACCATGTGGCGAACCCCCATTCAGTATAACGTCTCCTTGTGGCCCCCATACAGTATAATGTCACTTTGTGGCTCCAGCCGCTCCATGCAGTAAAATGTCTCCTTGTGGCCCCAATACAGTATAACGTCTTCTTGTGGCCCCCATACAGTATAATGTGTCATTGTGGCCCCCCATACAGTATAATGTCTCCTTGTGGCCCCCACATACAGTATAATACCTCCTTGTGACCCACATACAGTATAATACCTCCTTGTGGCCCATCACCCATGTGGCCCATCACCCATACAGTAATACCTCCTTGTGGCCCCCCAAGCAGTATAATGTCTGTGTGGCCCCATACAGTATAATACCTCCTTGTGGCCCCATCACTCCATTACAGTATGTTGTCTTCTTGTGGCCCCCATACAGTATAACGTCACTTTGTGGCCCCCATGCAGTATAACATCTCCTGTGGCCCCCACATACAGTATAATGTGGCCCATCGCCCCTTACAGTATAATGTCTCCTTGTGGCCCATCGCCCTTACAGTATAATGTCTCCTTGTGGCCCATCGCCCCTTACAGTATAATGTCTCCTTGTGGCCATCGCCCCTTACACTATTAATTTCTCCTTGTGGGCCCATTGCCCCTTACAGATATAATGTCTCCTTGTGCCCATCGCCCCTTACAGTATAATGTCTACTTGTGGCCATCGCCCCTTACCGTATAATTTCTCCTTGTGGCCCATTGCCCTTACAGTATAATGTCTCCTTGTGGCCCATCGCCCCTTACAGTATAATGCTCTCCTTAGTGGTCTCAAATGTTTTTTCTTCTAAAATGGCTATTTATTCGTGATATATATCGTTATCGCGATAAATTTCTTAATATCGTCATCGTGGGAATATTTTTGATATCAACCCAACCCTACTCTGTATCAGAAGTGTAAACTGCGTGCTCATGCACCAGCGTGGCGCTTTATTGATTATACTATATAGACTGTACCATGCACAGTTCCAGGTAGGGTTGGGTGATATCAAAATATTCCTACTATAACGATATTAAGAAATTTATCGCAATAACGATATATATCGCGATAAATAGCCATTTAGAAGAAAACATTTGAGACCACAAGGAGACATTATACTGTAAGGGGCAATGGGCCACAAGGAGAAATTATACGGTAAGGGCGATGGCCACAAGTAACATTATACTGTAAGGGGCAATGGGCACAAGGAGACATTATACTGTAAGGGCGATGGGCCACAAGGAGAATTATACGGTAAGGGGCATGGCAACAACAGACATATACTGTAAGGGGCGATGGGCCCAAGGAGACATTATACTGTAAGGGGCGATGGGCCACAAGGAGAAATTATACAGTAAGGGGCGATGGCCACAAGGAGACATTATACTGTAAGGGGTGATGGGCCACAAGGAGACATTATACTGTAAGGGGCGATGGGCCACAAGGAGAAATTATACTGTAAGGGGAGATGGGCCACAAGGAGACATTATACTGTTGTGAAGGTAGACCGGTCGAAATACTGAATTTTCCCCTCACAGTGTTATGTCATTTGGATATACATGTATTTAATGCTATACAAATATATATATATGTCTCAGCTTTGTAAATGCTTATGCAGCTGTATAGAATGTCTATATCCTGGTATTGTTTAGGTAGGGTCAGACGTGGAAAACATCAGTATTTAGGGGGGACTGTCGAGGTATATGGACTTAATGTAATGTATTCTATTGCAAATCCTGAGTTTCCCACGTCTTCAGGATAATGTGAATTCAATATCCTGGATAATGTGATGAGACAGGAACAAATGTGCCTTTATATACTTTTATATTTTTATACTTTGTAACTTTTATAAAGCTTGCGTATAATATATGTATATATTTAACTAGTCCAAGATGGCCCCCGTACTCTTATCAATATGACTTTTTCAAGCTAGTGACATAGAATGGAATGCAACTTCTATCCAATCAAGAATGATATTGTTTGCTATTTGCATGCTTACGCCCCCTTTCCCTTTTTGTATCGAATAAGTACGTGTGTTAATAAAGAAACAAGCCAGAGGCTGTAATGATTTTGCCACAGAAGCACGGCCAAAGGACTTAATACTGGAATCATAAGTCTGTGTTTTGTCCTTAATTATTGTGCGCACCCGTGTTCAAAACAATTCGGAATGACTGACTGAATTCCAGAAAGGACAGGTTTATGTCCACCTCAACACTGTAAGGGGCGATGGGCCACAAGGAGACATTATACTGTAAGGGGCGATGGGCCACAAGGAGAAATTATACTGTAAGGGGCGATGGGCCACAAGGAGACATTATACTGTAAGGGGCGATGGGTCACATTATACTGTATGTGGGGGCCACAAGGAGATGTTATACTGCATGGGGGCCACAAGGTGACATTATACTGTAAGGGGCGATGGGCCACAAGGAGACATTATACTGTAAGGGGCGATGGGTCACATTATACTGTATGTGGGGGCCACAAGGAGATGTTATACTGCATGGGGGCCACAAGGTGACATTATACTGTATGGGAGCCACAAGAAGACATTATACTGTATGGAGTGATGGGCCACAAGGAGGTATTATACTGTATGGGGGCCACACAGACATTATACTGCTTGGGGGGGGCACAAGGAGACATTATACTGTATTGGGTGATGGGCCACAAGAAGGTATTATAGTGTATGTGGGTCACAAGGAGGTATTATACTGTATGTGGGGGCCACAAGGAGACATTATACTGTATGGGGACCACAAGGACACATTATACTGTATGGGGGCCACAAGGAGACGTTATACTGTATGGGGGCCACAAGGAGACATTTTACTGCATGGAGCGGCTGGAGCCACAAAGTGACATTATACTGTATGGGGACCACAAGGAGACGTTATACTGAATGGGGGATCGCCACATGGTGACATTATTACCCCCCCCACCCCAAATCAGTATCAGGGGCGTTGCTAGGGTCTCAAAAGATCCGGGGCCCAAGCCCCAGTGCATATGGCTTAATGCATACGTCGACCGACCGCCCCCACCTTCCGCAGCAGCACATACCTCTGACATCCAGGGCCTCCAGGTGACGTCTCCTCTGATGAAGATCTTCTCTGTCATCATCTTCTCCATTTGGTCCGGACAACTTCTCTCAGCCGCCTCTTCTCGGCAGAGTGTGACAACGGACATCTTAGCTTCCTCACATTTCTATCATCCCCCAACCTGGAGTCCCCACAGTGTTATCCTGCTGCTCGCTGTGCCCCCCAAAACCTCCAAATACTATCCTGAAGAAAAAGCAGTGCTCATGGTCATGGTATTTCCCTTCTACACTGACCCCAGTACTGATAATGCTCCCCAAGAGTGTCCCCATTAGTAGAAGAACCCTCCAGTATTAATAATGCCCTCACACAGCCCACAGTAGAAATAAGACCCCCCTATTGTTCCCCCAGTGGTAATAAAGCGCTCTACAGCGCCCTTAGTAGTAATAAGCCCCCCATAGTGCTCTTAGTAGAAATAAGGAGGATCTATAAGTCCCTCCTATAGAGACCCCAGTAGTAATAAGACCGCCTATAATGTACCCTGGATTTAAAATTCCCCCCACAGTGCCCCCAGTATTTATACTGCCCCTACTGTTATAATGCTCACCCTGTAGTGCCGCCAGTATTTATATTTATATCAGCCACTCCTCTTATAATGCTCCAGTACTGATATAACCTCCAGAGACATTACAACATATGTGACATATCAGCCACTCCTCTTATAACGCTCCAGTACTGATATAACCTCCAGAGACATTACATCATATGTGACTGATATCAGCCGCTCCTCTTAGAACGCTCCAGTACTGATATAACCTCCAGAGACATTACATCATATGTGACTGATATCAGCCGCTCCTCTTACAACACTCCAGAACTGATATAACTTCCAGAGACATTACACCATATGTGACTGATATCAGCCACTCCTCTTATAACGCTCCAGTACTGATATAACCTCCAGAAACATTACCTCATATGTGACTGATATCAGCCGCTCCTCTTATAACGCTCCAGTACTGATATAACCTCCAGAGACATTACATCATATGTGACTGATATCAGCCGCTCCTCTTATAACGCTCCAGTGCTGATATAACCTCCAGAGATATTACATCATATGGGGGGGATGAGGGGCTGGTAAATTTTGGAATAATTCATAAGATGTAACCTGCAGTCCTATGTAATACCACAGAGGAACTGTCTGAGTACAAATAACGTAATAGATGTTATCTGCAGCCCTATGTAACATCGCAGATAACAGTGCTAAATCTCACAGTACAGATAATGTAGTAGATGTTACCTGCAGTCCTATGAAACACCACAGATAACACAGTGATCACTCTTTGAGTACAGACAGTGATGCTCAACCTGTGGCCCTACAGCTGTTGTAAAACTACAACTCCCACCATGCCCTTCTGTAGGCTGATAGCTGCAGGCTGGCTGGGAATTATGGTAGTTGTAGTTTTGCAACAGCTGGAGGGCCGCAGGTTGAGCATGCCTGAGTACAGATAATGTAGTAGATGTTACCTGCAGTCCTATGTAACATCACAGATAACAGTCATAACTCTGAGTACAAAAAATGCAGTAGATGTTATCTGCAGTCCTATGCAACACGACAGATAACACAATGATCACTCTCTGAGTACAGATAATGTAGTAGATGTCACCTGCAGTCCTATGTAACACCACAGATAACACAGTGATCACTCTCTGAGTACAGATAATGTAGTAGATGTCACCTGCAGTCCTATGTAACACCACAAATAACACAGTGATCACCCTCTGAGTACAGATAATGTAGTAGATGTCACCTGCAGTCCTATGTAACACCACAGATAACACAATGATAACTCTCTGAGTACAGATAATGTAGTAGATGTCACCTGCAGTCCTATGTAACACCACAGATAACACAGTGATAACTCTCTGAGTACAGATAATGTAGTAGATGTCACCTGCAGTCTTATGTAACACCACAGATAACACAGTGATCACTCTTTGAGTACAGATAATGTAGTAGATGTCACCTGCAGTCCTATGTAACACCACAGATAACACAGTGATAACTCTCTAAGTACAGATAATGTAGTAGATGTCACCTGCAGTCCTATGTAACACCACAGATAACACAGTGATAGCTCTCTGAGTACAGATAATGTAGTAGATGTCACCTGCAGTCTTATGTAACACTACAGATAACACAGTGATAGCTCTCTGAGTACAGATAATGTAGTAGATGTCACCTGCAGTCCTATGTAACACCACAGATAACACAGTGATCACTCTTTGAGTACAGATAATGTAGTAGATGTCACCTGCAGTCCTATGTAACACCACAGATAACACAGTGATAACTCTCTAAGTACAGATAATGTAGTAGATGTCACCTGCAGTCCTATGTAACACCACAGATAACACAGTGATCACTCTTTGAGTACAGATAATGTAGTAGATGTCACCTGCAGTCCTATGTAACACCACAGATAACACAGTGATAACTCTCTAAGTACAGATAATGTAGTAGATGTCACCTGCAGTCCTATGTAACACCACAGATAACACAGTGATCACTCTTTGAGTACAGATAATGTAGTAGATTGGTGTGAAGCCCCGGAATTCAGAACACACAGTGTGGGCCAAATTCTATATCCACCTCTCTCCCCCCCCCCCAAAAACAGAATACAGAGCACATACCTCATCCATCCAGTGACGTCTCCTGTGATCTACTCTATCCTTAGCGTCTTCATTCGGAGATGGGACCGCCATGATACCTTCTTTCAGCCGCGTCTCGTCTGTGCATGTTTCACAGAAAAATGTTTAGATTCCTCACTTCATCCTCAGATAACAGACGTCCCCGCCCCCTTAGTGCCCATAAGTATATTGCCCTCTGTATAATTATAATATATAATCCCCTCTGTATTATAGCAATAATTATGCCCCCCTTCAGCCCCTCCAACATACAGTCCCATGTAAGATACATCACTCCCCGGCCTTCAGCTCCTCCAGCATAAAGGCTACTTTCACACCTGCGTCAGCAGGATCAGTTTGTGAGATCCGTCCCAGGGTCTCACAAACGGTCCTGAACTGATCAGTTTTCCCCTAATGCATTCTGAATGGATAAGGATCCGTTCAGAATGCATCAGTTTGCCTCCGTTCTGTCTCCATTCCGCTCTGCAGGCAGCGTTTTGGTGTCCGCTTGACTGAGCCGAATGGAGACGGATCCGTCTTGACTCCAATGCAAGTCAATGGGAGCGGATCCGTTTACTCATGCACAATAGTAAACTGATCCGTTCCCTATGTAACTTTGAATGGAGATCAGAACGGATCTGTTTTGCCTATGTAAAAGATAGGCGAAATGGATCAGTTCTGAACGGATGCAGACGAATGCATTATTGGAACGGATCCGTTTGTAAGCGCCTGTACAGATCTGACAAAGGGATCCGTTCAATGCTGGTGTGAAAGTAGCCTAAGATACATCACTCTCTTGCCTTCAGCCCCTCCACCACACAGTCCCATGTAAAATGCATCACTCCCCCTGCCTTCAGCCCCTCCAGCATACAGTCCCATGTAAAATGCATCACTCCCCCTGCCTTCAGCCCTTCTTGCAAACAGTCCCATGTAAAATATCACCTCACCTCCCTTTAGCCCCCTCCAGCATACAGTCCCATGTAAATATCACCCCCCCCCCGACCCCTCTAACATGCAGTCTCCAGTAAAAGCATTATTCCTCCTCCCGTCAGCAAAACGCCCCCAAGTAAAAATAACATAATTCTTCTCCATATACTGACCTGCAGCTTCAGCTCCTCTCTCCAACATCCTTTTTGCACAACCTGCAGAAAATCTCGAGGCTCCGCCCCCTGGATGACGAGACTCCGCCCCTGTCCTGACATCACACCTACCAGGAGCAACTACATTCTAGCCACTACGATCGTTCTACTGCCTCATAGGCTTCAGGCCACTACCCTGAAGCCTATGAGGAAGAACAGAGGGGACGGGAGCCATAGGCTCCCTTGGCCCTCATGCACATGCTTGCTGCCTGGCGCCCCCTGCAAGTTTGCTCCCGGGGCAACGGCCCCCATGGCCCCCCCACTGCCAGGCAGTACATTCGGGGCCTGGGACATAACATCCGGGGCCCAGGCCCCGAATGTTTTAGCCTAACGACGCCCCTGATCAGTATAATGTCTCCTTGTTGCCCCATACAGTATACAGAAGTGTCTCCTTGTTGCACCTGTATGGGGGAAAAATCGAGACAGTATACTGTGTGGGGCTCCTACTGATAGGACTCCTGACAGGTATATTCCCCATCTCCTTCTATTGGGTACAGATGAGGAACCCTGTGCAGGGGCTGCTGATGGGCCTCAGCGGGTATAGGCAGGAAGAGAGGACCACTATCTTTTACCTCCTCCTCTGCTGTCACACTTCTCCAGCCTTGGACAGTGGAAGGCCAGGGCCAGAAGAGCTCCCCGAGAGAGACCTGCATAGCCTCTCTCACTTGCTGCTGTGCGGCCATTTCCTGACTTTAGTGGGCGGGGTTAGGAACGAGAAGGATGCGGCCTCTGCGGGGACTAACATGTGCCCCCTGTGCTGACAGATACCCGGGGTCCAGAATCGGAGGTCCCCAGTGCTCCCAGCTCTGTCCTCCCAGGCTCTTTGGGAGTTCTATGGACTCCAGGATGCGATGCCACGGCAGGTACAGAGCCGCTCTCTGCCCACAGGTCCGGTGTCACTTTGGTGAGCGGGGTCATGGGGAAATGGGAGCAAGGAGAACGCGGCCGCTGCAGGGGACCAACATCTAATGTGTGCAGGCGGCAGGACATGGACGTTTTAGAAGCGGTTGGCACACGTGCGACCGCCTCTATGACGTCATTAAATACCGCGGTTATTAGGAAACGGTGATATCACCATATCGCCGTTTCTTAATACCGCGGTATATCGCAGACACCGGTATACCGCTCAACCCTATTCCAGGGTATATAGACTGACTTGGAATATGGCTCATTACATGCCATGGAATGAATGATCTGTTTTCCCTTCCTAGCGGGCTACTAAGTGCTGCATAATGGAGAGTGGCAGTCCTTACCAGCACTGTGCTGTTTACAAGGCCTGGTCCTGATCAGGCTGGCGGTAGATTAGTCTATGACTAGCATTGGGCTTCCTCCCTCCGGCAGTGATTCATACTTCAGCCGAGGTTTGACTAACTTCACAACAAATCGCTTCAGTATGTAACTTGTCAATTATTGAATGTTTTCCAGGTAAAGACAGAGTTTTCAACACCCCCTTGTGTGAACAGGGAATTGTTGGATTTGGCATTGGTGTTGCGGTTACTGGCGCTACCTCTATTGCTGAGATCCAGTTTGCAGACTACATATATCCAGCATTTGATCAGGTTTGTACACCCAGGGAATACAGGGGTGACCTCTTAATTTCCTTGCGAAGCTTAAATGTCTAAATATAAACCACCGTCATTTTCATTTTTTTAATTTGACTCCACATGAGATTGCTTACTCATTTCTAGGGTAGAAATAATTAGACTTTTTATTTACACGTGTAATCACTTTTTCCCCCAAAAAACAAGTGTGTTTGCACCTTACAGATGAATCTGTTTTTATAGTAGTGGCATTCTGCTAGAAAACATCTGCTTTAGGCCCCATTCACACGACTGTGCCTGTTTTTGGGGTCCACAAGGCACAGACATCAGCCGTGCACCGTGTGTTGTTGCCAAAGATAGGACATGTCTTCAGTATGCTTCCAGGTCTGCGCAGCTGCGCCACAAAAGATGGGACATGTCCTATCTCTGGCCGCAATTTTTCGGATTGCGTACCCATTGAAGATAATAGGAGGGGGGGGGTTTATGGGGACACAATTAATTCTGGGGGGCGCTAATAGGGGCATTATTAAAGGGAGTCTGTCACCACTATATGACCATATACAGCGCTTACATTGTATGCAGGAAAAAACACAGTTTCATTCATATGCAAATGAGCACTTGCATGTGCCCGGGGGCGGTGTTCAGTGTGTAGGAGCCCAGGCTGCTCTGCCGTGGTTAGTCCTCCACAGCCTCTGCCTTTGCCCGCCCTCCTATTCCCTTGTGTCATATTTTTCCTGCATCTGCAAGTCTAAAGAAAATAACAAAGGTTATTAACAAACCATTACATTCATGTGTAGATGTGCTACAGAGCTATGTGCATTTTAATGCTCTTGGTGCTGGATTGTCTGTATGCTACACAGGAATGATATGGTTTATAGCAGGGATCTCAAACTCGTGGCCCTCCAGCTGTTGCAAAACTACAACTCCCAGCATGCCCCAATAGCTGTAGGCTCTCCTGGCATGATGGAAGTTGTAGTTTTGCAACAGCTGTAGGGCCACGAGTTTGAGGTCTCTGGTTTATAGGAAGCGGGCACTAGCAGAGATCTGGTACGTATTGGAACGGCAGTGGCGAGGGATCGGTAAGATGAGCAGAAGTTCTTTTAGTTTTGTATTTTTTATTTTTTTTTGTTCTGAAACCAATAGCATTTTACAAAAAAAAATAAAATTAGACAACCCCTTTTACATTTTACAGGCAGATTACGAGGGGTGGATTGGGAATTTAAAGTGACCCTGGAAAAAAGCGGGTCCAGTTTAACAGAAGGCAGGGCCAACAAAAGTATCAATACTTTAGTGCAGCACAAAATACTGCCCCAGCAGAAACAATTACACAGAGAGTACAGCAAAAATTACTGTGGCCCTGTAGTGTTTAACTTGCAATTCTGAGGATTGCAATAAAGTTGAATGCAGGAGGCCACTTTCTTCTGCCAGCCAGGTGCATAAATACCAGATGCTCCCAGCATTAATTAATGCTGAATTCATCAGATCATTATTTACCTGACCGGCGGCCATAAGGAGGGCGCAAGTAGCCTACTGGGAATCAGCCCAACCGGAAATTTTCCTGTGGGGTCTATGGCCAGTCCACCTCTTCAGATTACTATATACTTGATCCTTAGGTGTCAGGAATTCATATCAAAGGACCGATAGGATACACAGGATCTTTCAGTCCCTTTACGTGATCCTGTCATTGACTCCTATAGGTCAGGTATCCAAATGGTGCCCAAATCTGCTCAGAGGTGCAAGGCTGTGTGGCTTCCAAGTGCAGTTTAAATGTCCAGTGTTAATTGATAATGGCCACGTGGTATCTGCAAAACTTTATGGCCATCATCAGTCAACAGTCAAATAACAATGTCTTTCTTAAATAGTCAATTTAAAGACTATGCATATCTGCCTGGTTTTCGGCTGCTACATGTAACCCTATCCGAGCTCCTAACACTGCTAAATAAGACCTATCGTAAACCAAGAATACGTGAGAAAACAAACCTTTATTTGCTCACACACTTCACACAGATGAATTGCGAAGTGTCTGCTGGGTGAGGGAAGTGTCTTGAGTTATCAGTGGAAGCCTCTGTCCTTCACTCTTGACTGATGTCACTTGGAAAGGTAATCTGTCAGCAGTTTTGACAAAAAAAAACTACAAAACTGCTCACAGCACTAGTTGGAAGAGAAGGATAAATATGTTTTACAGAGCTTTTATTATTATTAGCAGTAATACTAGTGTGAATATGAATTTTATTCTGCTTCTGCAAATGCCTTGGAAGCAAAACTTCACTGTAAAGTGCCCCCTGCAGTGAGGTGTTTCACAGCTGTGAGCAGCTCAATGCTGCAAGCAGTTTACATCGAAGCACTGCATTCAGGACATTTGCAGGAGCAGAACCTAGCAGAATAAAGGTTCATATTTACACTACTCCTGGGAAAAGTTTAGTAGCTATCATTGTATGAAAGCTTGGACTGTCAGCTTTCATACAAGACCAGTTGCATGTATCTAGCTGCTACAGTTGAGAAGATATCACCATTTAAAGCAGCCCTCCCCCCTCCAGTTAGCTACTTTTCACACTGCCCGAGGTAGACTCGGGCAAAACAGTTAGGTGGTTAATCTAATGGCTGTTTGCATGCAGCAAGGCTATCTATCTATCACTTTAACTATGTAGAAATGATAACATATAATTTCTGTTAAACCTCCACATTGTAGCATGATAAATGTTTCAATGTATTTTATTTACAGTAGGTGTGTACACCTGAACTTATAGTACATGGTAGGAGGCATAGCAGCTGCATGGGGGGGGGGGCACCACTCGGTGGTGAGTTGCTGTTATTGATCACTGTGTACAGTAGAAATTAGAATGCAAGCCACAGAAAGGAGGCAAAGCCACAGAAAATGGAGACCAACATTATTGTAAGCTTCTCATATCGAACCTCGTTATTTTAAAGGGATTTTCCAGATCCTTTATATTGATGATCAATCCTCATGATAGGTCATCAATACTTGATCAATTGAAGTCCAACTCCCAGCACCCCTGCCATTCTGCCCTGGTGAGCACTGTGGTCTACTTAAAGCATACAAAGCACAGCCCTGTCCATCATATAGTGACAGTGCATGGTAATGTTGCTCAGATCCATTCTTTTGAATGAGACTGAGCTATAGCTAGGCCATGTGACCTATGAACTTGATGTCACTGGGATAGGAAGAGTCTGTGGTGCTTACCGGAGTTCCATGATTTTTTGAAACATCTGATCTGCAAGCGTGCCAAGAGTCTGAGCCCTTCCACCAATCACATATTAATCACCTATCATGAGGCAATCAGTATACAAGCTCCGAAAAACCCCAAATGATTGTGATGGAATGGGGCTCCTTTTGAAGATTTGCAATAAGGCCCCACTTTTACATGTTGTGCATGTTACATGTTAGATTCACATACATATAAACACACAAACACAGGTATTTGTCACTTGTTTATGTGTTATAGGTAAAATGTTTTATTCTTATTCTGCAGATTGTTAATGAAGCAGCCAAATATCGATATCGATCTGGTGACCTTTTCAATTGTGGAAGCCTGACCATTAGAGCGCCATGGGGTTGTGTTGGCCATGGTGCACTTTATCATTCCCAAAGTCCTGAGGCATTTTTTGCTCATTCTCCTGGTATAAAGGTATGATCAACCTATAACCACTTTTACACAGAGGCAGTAGAGTAGTGTGGGTTGCCTGTGCACAGGGCAAGCCAAGTATTGCACCCCCTAAGCTGTGAAATGTGATCACCAGGTCATCAGGAGGAAGCGACATAGCCACTTTCTCCATTCACCATATATTGCTTATTGAGCTCTATGCACTGAGCAAAGGAGAAGGCAGAAGTTGCAATCACATCTGTCTAATTCCCGGGGGTCCTTGACAACTGGAGAACCAAGCTGCTAGATTCTCCCGGCAGCAGTATTGTCCCCTGAAACTGCTCCCCCACTGGCAGCAGTATTCTCCCCTGACCACCCATCCACCTGGCAGCAGAATGGTCCCCATATGTCTCACCTCACTTGAGGGCTTGTGGGGCTGGAGGTGGAGGGAAAGAACGTCTCCTGCAGTTCTGGTAGAAGCTAGAGTGGAGTGTTGCCAATAATACTACACTTTTTCAAGGTGTAAATTTAGATGACTTGAAAGATTGCCTTGTAGTTAGCTGAGCCTGAACACTGGTATTTATGCAGCTTTTATGCAGTTACATATCCACAGAAGTATGAACTTAGAAATGCCAAGTTCCTTTCGCTTAATTTTACAATTTAAATTTGGATTTACTGTCAAAAGATCACTAGGTGGTCAGTGACTCGTGATTACATTAATATGCATAACTAAGTCATTACATAGAAATCTAGTTTTCAGAGGTGCAATTTTCAAGGCAAACAGAGTTTAAATTAATTGAAAAGAAAATAAATTGGAGGCCTTTATGCCAAGTGTAAGTCATATGTATATTTGTATACCTATAATCTTTATGTGCCTTAATTTGTTTGTCATGTGCGCTGCTTAATTTGCAGTTCATGTAAAGCTAGTAACAAATGAGTCTTTCCAGTACACATAACGTATTACAGAATTCCATAGGCAGTCTGTGCACCTGAAATTCAAACATGTGAGCTGGAGTAGAACTCTTGTCTATACTAGTTTTTGGTGTAAATCTGTTTTATGGCTTTGGAGGCCATGCCTCTTCTGCTAAGTCTAAAGTCTAAACTTTTAGTTAATCTTCAGTATTTTTCTGCTTATTCTTTTTTCTTCATTTGTTCCTTTTTTTGCGATGACTTTTTTGCCTTCTGAAACTTGCTAGTTTTCCATAGTTAATTGGTCAGAAGTTAGACAATTTTCAATGTGTAATTCTCATCCCATAACTAATTGTTATTGTAACTTGAGAAACCACTTGAATGCTTGTTTCATACATACAACTGAAGTTGTGTAGTAACATAATTTTATTAGGTCTTTATTCTAATGTACTATAGACATACTGGGGCAGATTTACCAGTCGTATAGATTGTGTAAATTTAGGCCGTCTAGACCTGCTCCACATTTATCATGGTGGCTGATGCTGGATGATAAATGTGGTTGGTACAGATACACTTTTATGTAACTCTTTACCAACTATTGGTTGGCTAAGGTTGAGCCAGAATTTGATGCCAGGACAAGAATGGTTTTTGGGCTAAATATCTCATATTAGGCACCTAAGATTCTACACCCCCTTGGCTAGCTAGGTGCAGAGGATTTCTCAAAAATTACATGTGCCAGATTGCACCAAAAATGCACTACTTTGTGAGTGTCTAGCTGGATTGACATTTGTAAATGTGAGCCATCCTGATCCCAATATAATACAGTTGTGACCAGATGTTTTGAGACTGACACAAATTTTTGTTTTCACAAACTTTGCTGCTTTAGTGTTTTTAGATCCTTTTGTCAGATGTTTCTATGGTATAATGAAATGCTTATAATTGTATTTCAGAAGTTTTTAACTTTTAATGACAAATACATAAAGTTTATGCAAAGACTCAATATACCCGGTGTTGACCTTTCTTTTTCAAGACTTCTGCAGTTTACCATGGCATGCTGGATATCAGCTTCAGGGCCAAATCCTGACTGATGTTAGCCCAATGTTGTCTAATCAGTGCTTGGAGTTTATCACAATTTCTGTTATTGTTTGTCCACCTGCGTTTTGAGGATTGACCTCAGGTTCTCAATGGGATTGAGATCTGGGCCTTCTCCTGGCCATGGACCCAATATTTCAATGTTTTATTCACTGAACCACTTAGTTATCACTTTTGCCATGTGACCTTGTTCATCAACAAATTTTTTCTGGGTCGAGAGAAGTTGCTCTTGGAAGATATTTTCATTCATTCTTTAATCGTGGCAGTGTGGCGGAATTGTAAGTGAGTTCACTCCCTTGGATGAGAAGTGACCCCAAACATTAATGGTCTTCAGGATACTTTACTGTTAGCATGACACAGGATTCATTGGTAGCCCTCCGGACAGTCATTTTTACAGATGCCCCAAACATTCTGAAGGGAGCTTTATTAGAGAAAATAATTTTACCCCCAGTCCTCTGCAGTCCAGACCCTGTATTTACTGCAGAATGTCAGTGTGTCCTTCATGTTTTTCTTGGAGAGAAGTAGCTTCTTTGCTGCCATTTTTTACATCAGACCATCCTCCAAAATCCATTATCTCACTGGGGGTACAGATGTACAACTTCCTGCTGCCATTCCCAACAAGCTCTGCACTGGTGATGAACTGATCCTGTAGCTGAATTATGGTTAGGACACAGTCTAAAGTTCAGCACTTGCTGGACTTTCTTGGGCATCCCAAAGTCTTTGCAGCAATTGAACTTCTTTCCTTGAAGTTGATGATGATCTGATAAAGGATTGATTTAGGTGCAATGTTACAAGTGGCAATGTGCTTGCCTGTGAAGTCCTTTTGAAGCAAAGCAGTCATAACTGCACATGTTTCATTGGAGGTAACCATAATGAACAAGAAAAGACAATGATTTCAAGAACTCCACCTTTTGAATCAACCAGTTGCTCTTCTAATTCATTCAGCGTGACAATGATATCAACTGCTTTGTCCTAGATAACACATTCATTTGAGGCAACAAGCCGATAACTGAAATTATCTTAGCAGGTCATTTTGTAGCAGGGCTCAAATGCAGTGGAGATTTTTTTTATTAAGTTAATTTTCATGGCAAGGAACAACTTTGCAATTAATTGCAATTCATCCAATCATGCTTCGTAACAATCTAGTGGTAATGCAAAATGTGAAAGCCAAAATCTGTCAGTCTCAAAATGTTTGGCCACAACTGTTATGTCAGGCATATTACTATCATACTGTAGATCATATAATATTGCCAACTCTTGTATGTTGTTCATGCTTGTATTGCCTTTTGTCTAATTCTGGTTGTATGCTCTACTGTGTGCTGCAGGTGGTCATACCTAGAAGTCCAGTCCAAGCTAAGGGCTTGCTGCTATCTTGCATTGAAGATAAAAACCCATGTATTTTCTTTGAACCCAAAATACTGTACAGAGCTGCAGGTAATGTGCTAAGGACAATTGTATATATTCATATGACTAGATTTATGTTTTGGCTGCTTGTAAGAAAAATGTTGGCTTTGCTCATTTAGAAATAAATGGTACATGGTTGCAGGCAAGTGTTTCAAGTTAAGGCAGCAGTTGTATGCTTTGGCTTTTAGCACTTGCCTGGCTTATCCATATTTTCCTTGGCCATGCCTTTACTGATTTAGTCATTGCATTTTTTAAAATTTAGATTGTTTTTTTTTTATTATTCCTTTTTATTTTGTATAAGTTTTGGTGCTCTTATGGAGAGTAATATAACATGAGTCAGAAAATAAATGCCCTCACCAATATATTACACTTGGTGACAGCGAGAATATTTCTTTTGCTAATACACAAATGTCTAAACTGGAAGCCAATAACAGTTGCTATGGCTAATCTTAGTAAACTCTTAAGAGCTAATACTAGTAACTCGTGCTTGATGTTTAGCCCACTGACACACACCTTGGCAAACCATTTGGAGCTGACGGTGTTCCTGCGCATGTAGAAATGTTAGTCTGACAAGGTTCTGATATGTGATTGGACAGTAGCCCAGAGGGTTAATCTGGATCCCTTTTTTAAGCTAATTTTATGCTACAAAGATCTATTGACCTGCTTTGCCATGTAGTTCTAAGGACCGGAGTTTTTTACTCAAATATGAAACCGATTTTTAGTCTGTAAAATGTGCATAGCAGAGCCAATGTTTTTTATTGTTTCCTCGGGTAGTAAAGTACAACAGCGACTTATGAGAAAATTTGGTTTAGTATATTTAAAGCGGATGTCCATTTCATTGAGATGTAAATTTATATACCCTCAATGCTTGATGTATTACAGTATTTGATGGTATATATTCATAGATGTGGCGTTTTATTGCTATGTGGGTGGCCTTGAAGGATGTTTTATACTCTGTACATATTATCTTATTGATTTTGTGATATTACTGTACTAAAATTGTCTATTTGGACCTGAATGTTTAGTATAATGACTACCAATTTGTGAGTTTTATATATCTACATTTCCAGGTCTATTATCTACTAGTTTGGGGCCAAAATTATAGCATCGAATAATACCTTTTTGGAAGAGCTAAAAGTAAAAAAAATAAAATAAAAAAAATTCTTATTTGCATCAAATAATTGATTAAATATATAATGGTGACCGCATGGTGGCTCAGTGGTTAGCATCGGTGCAGGGGCATACATAGAAATCATTGGGCCCCATAGCAAGAATCTGAATGGGGCCCCTAACCCCGCCCACTACCCCGGCCCATCCCACATGCTACACTGGCTCCTCCCATGCCACACCCCCATTTGCCAATAAAGAAATGTATACATGAGCTACTGATTCATTTATTTATGAAGGAGACGTTAACTGAATGGGGGCAGCCACAAGGATGGATTATACTGTATATTATACAGCATGGTGTACGGATTATACTGTGTATTATACAGCATGGTGTACGGATTACACTGTATATTATATATTATACAGCATGGTGTACGGACTATACTGTATATTATACAGCATGGTGTACGGATTATACTGTATATTATACGGCATGGTGTACGGATTATACTGTATATTATACGGCATGGTGTACGGATTATACTGTGTATTATACAGTATGGTGTACGGATTATACTGTATATTATACATCATGGTATACGGATTATACTGTATACTATACATCATGGTGCACGGATTATACTGTGTATTATACAGTATGGTGAATGGATTATATTGTATATTATACAGCATGGTGTACGGATTATACTGTATATTATACAGCATGGGGTACAGATTATACTGTATATTATACAGCATGGTGTACGGATTATACTGTATATTATACAGTATGGTGTACGGATTATACTGTATATTATCAGCATGGTGTACGGATTACACTGTATATTATACAGCATGGTGTACGGATTACACTGTATATTATACAGCATGGTGTACGGACTATACTGTATATTATACAGCATGGTGTACGGATTATACTGTATATTATACAGCATGGTGTACGGATTATACTGTACATTATACAGCATGGTGTACGGATTATACTGTACATTATACAGCATGGTGTATGGATTATACTGTATATTATACAGCATGGTGTACGGATTATACTGTATATTATACAGCATGGTGTAGGGATTACACTGTATATTATACAGCATGGTGTACGGAATATACTGTACATTATACAGCATGGTGTACGGATTATACTGTACACTATACAGCATGGTGTACGGATTATACTGTACACTATACAGCATGGTGTACGGATTATACTGTATATTATACAGCATGGTGTACGGATTATACTGTGTATTATACAGTATGGTGTATGGATTATACTGTGTATTATACAGTATGGTGTATGGATTATACTGTATATTATACAGCATGGTGTACAGATTATACTGTGTATTATACAGTATGGTGTATGGATTATACTGTGTATTATACAGTATGGATTATACTGTACATTGTATAGCATGGTACAGGGATTATAATATATACTGTACAACAAATGCATGGCGGTTACACCATGCCGGACAATATAACCCCTGCGCCACGCTGTACAATATACAGTACGTACAGTGTATGCATATACCCACACGCATACATACACACACGCATACATACACACACACACATACATACATACATACACACACATACATACATACACATACACACACATACATACATGAAACACATAAAAACTTAGTTACTTGTCCCTTGTCCTGACGCCACTCTGTAGGGGGCTGGGCATTGGTCTTCTTCTTTCCCCTCTTGAGGGAGGAGGCGGGGCCAGCTGGGAGCGCACAAGAGCGCTCTCAGGACGTTAGGGTAAAAGTTGCAGCAGTGAGCGGGCCAGGAGAGGCCCGGAGCGCAGGGACGGGACGCATCTTAATGATGCAGAGTAGGGGGCGGGGCCTCCCGTGCGCTCCGGGCCCCCCTGTGCCGCGGGCCCCATAGCAGTGGCGTGGTCTGCCTATATGGGCGGTATGCCACTGCATCGGTGTCTTGCAGCGCTGGGGTCTTACATTCGGATATGACTAAGGACAACATCTGCATCTACATGTGAGTTTTTATGTTTGCGTGTTTGCGTGGGTTTCCTCCGGGTACTCCGATTTCCTCCCACACTCTAAAGACATACTGATAGGGAACTTAGATTGTGAGCCCCATTGGGGACAGTGAATAATGATAATAATTGTAAAGTGCTGCAGAACATTTTGCCACCATGTAAGCGAGAGAAAGAAAGAAATAAGAATTGTTTGTAATACAGTTAACACAAATCCGACAAATCTATGTATAACTTTTGTATATATAGAATTACGTCTGTTCTTGGGCTAAACTGTTTATATGGGTTCAGTCATAACATAGCCATAACAGCTGTGATAAATTACCAGCAGACATGTCAATGACATGGGATTTAATGGTCCATCAACCTAGTGTCCTCTCAGCCAGCACATTGACCGATTGAACCAAAAGAGTGTAATTTATTGTGCTGTGATCTCATGGAAATGAACGATTATGTTTCTGTGACTCATGGTAAAGTACACAGACCTGTGGCCTTGTTAGTTTTATATTATTTAAGTTATGTATTATATGTACAGTATATATTCGAATGTATATATTACATTTGTACTGTACATTGCCTGTTATTACTTTAGTTTGGTGTAAAGTATTTTTGAGTTATTTCAATTACTTTATGAATTTACATCTACTTTTAGCCTCCATCTGCAGCAAATTGACATCAGCCGCAAAGCTCTTTAGGTTTCTGCCATATTATTTAAAAGTTCATTTGTATGTAAACTAGATTTCTATTTAACTGCCTAAAAATGATTACTGTGCCTTTAAGTACATGATACGAACACAGTGCGGTCTGCAAAGAAGAAAGGAAGGTCACTACCATTTGCAGTGATCTTTGAGAAATTATTGTAAGTGATTCATGGTTAGTTCTCACATATACACTGTTCAATCAGTGCTTAAAATACACATTGACAGTGCATGAGAGAACATGGCTTATATTAAACGGAATGTTATTTAGCAGGGTATAGCTTGGCTGTGATAAGTATTCTGGATTTACTAAGATGGATTAGATAGGTTACCATACCCTGTGCTCTTCGGGATTACTGTATTACATTATTGTTGTTTTCTATCGTTTAAGTTCAGTGTTCAGATCAAAATTGTTATTGTGCAGTTGTGTAATCACTTTTTGGCAGTCACAGACATTTCACCCTTCAGATGCAGTGGTCAATTCTAATATATGTTCATCATCTGCATATATCTTAAAAACAGGGCTGTGGAGTTGAGGTCAAAACTAGTTTTGGGTGGAGTCAGTAGAGATGTACTCCAGCTTAAAAATATATTATCTGTTAATATTGTGTGATTTATTCATAGAAATTTAGAAACTTTTAGAAATGTTGATCAGAAATATATTTTATGTTCTATCAATCCAAGGCCCTTATTTATCAAAAACAGTGTTAAGCAGAGTGTTCTAGTGGTGATAAAATCAGTTCTTATCTCTCCTGTCCTTATACTACAAACAGTGATAAGCAGGGTGTTCTAGTGGTGATAAATAATCAGTTCTCACCTCTCCTGTCCTTATACTATAAGCAGTTATAAGCAGGGTGTTCTAGTGGTGATAGATAATCAGTTCTCATCTCTCCTGTCCTTATACTACAAACTGTGATAAACAGAGTGTTCTAGTGGTGATAGATAATCAGTTCTCACCTCTCCTGTCCTTATACTATAAACAGTGATAAGCAGGGTGTTCTAGTGGTGATAATCAGTTCTTACCTCTCCTGTGTTCTCTCCTGTCCTACTACTATAAACAGTAATATACAAGGTGTTCTAGTGGTGATAGATAATCAGTTCTCCCCTCTCCTGTCCTTATACTATAAACAGTGATATGCAGGGTGTTCTAGTGGTGATAATCAGTCCTCACATCTCCTGTGTTCTCTCCTGTCCTACTACTATAAACAGTAATATACAAGGTGTTCTAGTGGTGATAGATAATCAGTTCTCCCCTCTCCTGTCCTTATACTATAAACAGTGATATGCAGGGTGTTCTAGTGGTGATAATCAGTTCTCACATCTCCTGTGTTCTCTCCTGTCCTACTACTATAAACAGTAATATACAAGGTGTTCTAGTGGTGCTAGATAATCAGTTCTCATCTCTCCTGTCCTTATACTATAAACAGTCACATAGATAATCAGTTATAACCTCTCCTATCCTTATACTATACACAGTGATAAGCAGGATGTTCTAGTGGTGATAGATAATCAGTTCTCCCCTTTCCTGTGTTCTATCCTGTCCTTATACTATAAACAGTGATAAGTAGGGTGTTCTTGTGGTTATAGATATTCAGTTCTTACCTCTCCTGTCCATATACTATAAACAGTGATAAGCAGACTGTCCTAGTGGTGATCGATAATCAGATCTCACCTCTCGTGTGTTCTCTCCTGTCCTTATACTGTAATCAGTGATAAGCAGGGTGTTCTAGTGGTGATAGAAAATCAGTTCTCCCCTCTCCTGTGTTCTTTCCTGTCCTTATACTATAATCTGTAATAAGCAGGGTGTTCTAGTGGTGATAGATAATCAGTTCTTACCTCTCCTGTCCTTATACTATAATCAGTGATAAGCAGGGTGTTCTAGTGGTGATAGAAAATCAGTTCTCCCCTCTCCTGTGTTCTCTCCTGTCCTTATACTATAATCCGTAATAAGCAGGGTGTTCTAGTGGTGATAGATAATCAGTTCTTACCTCTCCTGACCTTATACTATAATCATTGATAAGCAGGATGTTCTAGTGGTGAAAATCAGTTCTCATCTCCCCTGTGTTCTATCCTGTCCTTATCATATAAACAATGATACGCAGGGTGTTCTAGTGGTGATAGAAATCAGTTTTAACCTCTCCTGTCCTTATACTTTGTATTTTCATGCTACTCCAAGGACCTCAGTTACAATGCATGGGACTTTACAACACATGCTCAGTAGTAAGTTCCTCTTCTAAAGACCAGAAGAGGAAGTTCACTAATGTTCATGCCTGCAATCATCTCAGAACAAAATGACCGTATAAGGTATTGTCCGGGAATAAGTTGCTTTTCGCAGGAGCCCGAAGCCTGTTTCCGCTATGGAAAGAATCATACTTACCTGCTTCCTGCTGCTCTAGTCCTGCGTGGCATCTCCTATGTGTCCAGCAGCTTGTATAATTTGCCACTGACATGGGCCTAATCATCTGCTACGCTACAGACAATAGCAGGCTTCAGCAGTGATCTATCTCTTGTTGACATTGGAGCCAGTTATTGGCTGTATCAGAGTAGATGATGATGCCCATGGCAGATAGGAAGTAAACAAGCCGTGGACCTACCATTTTATGGTAGCACTGAATATAGAGCTACACGTCTTACATGTTTCTTTTATTCCCATTTACACCTGCACAGGATTCTCTGCATTTCCAGAACATACATATATAGCTTTTCTAACTTTCTACGTTTCTCCAAATTATTAAGTGCATAACAGTGTTATCCAGTTAATAAATGCAGCGTGCATTGCGTAGTTACCACAGGAACTTAGAAAATTATTTTAAATTGCAAAACATAACTGTTAAAGAAACACTCCTACAACATTTTTTTTTTCTTTTGTAATTGTTTTTTTCAAATCGGAACGGCAATAACCATTATAACAAATTGAAATAAACTGACGATGATAGTACAGGAGCTCTTGGATAATGTGCACAGTAGTCAATATAAGTACATGAAAATCTTGTTGAATTTTGCATGTGGAAAGATCGAAATGATGAAGACTTTAGGCCTTCTCAGATATCAGCTGTCAGGGTTATAACAATTTGAGAACTAAAGCCGCTTGAAGTATAGTGGAGAGGAAAAGGTGAAAGAGGAGGTGGTGAGAGGGGGAAATGAGAAGCGGGGCGGAAGCCGCTGTCCACTGGACAAGGACTATCAAGTGAGTATACCAAGATAGCAAGGTAAGGTCCAAAAGACCACACACTACTGAAGTAAAATGCATGGCATAGGATGGCATAAAAGGTGTAGGTCTGAACCTAGTAAGAAATCTCATATGGGAGTGGGTGAGGGACAGGAGTCATAGGAGCCCCCTTTGTTGGGACCATGGTGCCCATATACGAGAGTAAGGTTGATGAAACATCGATTCTCAGTAAGAAATGTCTTCAAATCTGGCGAATTGGTTCATCTTGTTTAGCCAATGTAGGGTTGAGGGGTCATCTCCAGGCTTCCAGTGCAGCGAAATTAGTAATCTAGCAGCTTCCAGCATGCACAGGGAATAGTGTGAGTAAAGCCTTCTTAGGATTAAGTGGGAGATTGGCTTTACAGACTTTATTGATAATCTTAAAGGGTTTGTCACACTAAAAATATTTTGCAGTGTTTAAACCAGCACCTGAATCTGAATACTTTTGTAATTGCATGTAATTAAAAATTTAGCATAGCCAGTGAGTTATTCAATAAAATATATCTGTATAGTGCCACCTGCTGTTTTTTTTTTTTTTTCTCATTTATTTGTCCTGCTCACTGAGAAGGCCGCACATGCCCAGTTTTATCCTTCAAATGCCTCCTGAGGCATGTACGCACCCCTTAGCTGTAGCAGAAAAGACACTCCCCTTGAGTTGTCAGCTTGATATAAATCTAGCAGATCAATGAATGGAGATATCTCTGGATCCATGCGAGGTACAGGGCTGGTTATAGCCTTGTTAACCCTTTAGTACTGGAGGTTTTTTTCGGTTTTGCTTTTTCATTTTTCTTCCCTATTTTCTGTGAGCCCTAACTTTTTTATATTTTTGTTCACGTAGCTGTATGGGGGCTTATCTTTTGTGGAACAAGTTGTACTTTCTAACGCCGCCATTAATTATGGCATAAAATGTAGTGGGAAGCGGTAAAAAAAAATTCAAATAGGGGGGCATTGGAATAAAAAAAGCAATTCCTCCACCGTTTTACGGGTTTTGTTCCCATGGCGTTCCGTTTGCGGCAAAACTGACCCATGCCCTTCGTTCTCTGGGTCAGTACGATTACAACGATACCCCATATGTGTAGGTTTGTTATGTTTAAATAGTGTAAAAATAAATTTAAACTTTGAAAAAAAAAAATTTTTTTTCTTACATCGTCATATTCTGACCCCCATAACTTTTTTTTAGTTACATCCACTGAGCTGTTTAGGGGCTCATTTTTTGCGGGACAATCCATTGTTTTTATTGATACCATTTTGGAGTGTGCGTGACTTTTTGATCACATTTTTTTGGGTAAGAGAAGTAGTGATGTAATGGTAAATCGGCCATTTTGACCCTTTTTTCCGTTACGCAATTTGCCATATTGGAATTTTTTTTTATATTTTAAAAGTACGGGCGTTTTCGGTCGCGGTGATACCCATGATGTTTATATTTATTGTTATTTAAGTATTTATTTTTTAATTATATGGAAAGGGGGGTGATTTAAACTTTTATATTTTTATATATTTTTTTTAACTTTTTAAAAAAAATTTTGTGATTGTTTTAAGGCTCACATATGAGCATATAGACAATGTTTTTTAATTTTTCATTTTGAGCAATCAGGGATTTTTAATATTCCATTTTAAGTCCCTTTTGCTCATTTGTTATCATGGCCTGCCATCTGGTGGCCAAAATAAGAATTGCAGATTTAAAGCTGTAAACCTCATCTGCGAGGTTTACAGCTTTCAGATCGAGTGCAGACACCCCGATTGACCACACGGGGCGTCTGCACAACATCCGGAAGCGCACGCTTCCAGGTTTAGCACAATTAGATGCCGTGATCTCGCTTGATCACGGCATCTGCCTTTATTTACTGCGATCGGCATTATTGCAGAGACTTGCCGGCCATGACGCCTGCTGCACATGGGAGAGGTCGTCATGTTCCTACATCGCTCCAGCGCCGTACATGCACGGCGCTGGTACCAATAGGGTTAAAAGAGCTTGTCGTGTACTATATGATGTCTAATTTTAATTTTTTACATTAGTCATGGGATATTTTAAGTCTGTTTCCAGAATGGTTTGATTAACTCACATTCCCAGCAGATGTGAAGGAAAAGAGCCTTTTGTTCACCCAGACCTCCTGTATGGCCGGCAGTAGATTTACCATTACGTTATAGACCTACCATTGTGGAGGTACTGGCATATAATTAAACATATAGTATATTACTTAAATGCTGGAAAAAATGTATTCCGTTTTTATGTAACCTATTTAATGATCACAATGAATAATGTCTTCACAAGACATTGTTCTGGTTATTATAATTACCTGGATGCCATGTAATGGTTTTCGCTCAGTTTTTTTATGTAAAATTAATTTTTCAGAAACCTTCAACTTTTACCATAAAAGAAAAAAGCTGGAATGTAAAAGTTCAATTTTCCACCATAACTTTTACTAAAGAAATTATTTTACAAGTCTTGGTTGGGAGATGAACCACAGACCTTCTATACAGCAGGCAGCAACATTACCCACTATTCTGTAGGCATGTTCTGCTGTAAAAATAAGATTTTGCATGCCTAAAAAGCTATTAAATAGTATTACTTTTTTCTTCATAGCCACAATATGAAATAAATAGTAGTACTATATAATAGCTTTTTAGGCACATACCATTCAACCTTTACAGCAGAGCAGTGCTGTTGAGTATTGGTAAGTCTTTTGCCTGCTTTAAGTCTGGTGTATAATTCCCAGCAGAGATCTGATAAAGGGAGTCTGTCACGTCATTTTCACCAATATAACTAACTAGCTGAAGGACCCGGCTTCGCCCGGGTATATTTAATTTATTTCTTTTAATGTTTGTGTGTGTGTGTCGTTAAAAGATATCGAGAGTGCCCTCTACAGCGGCCAGCCCCTTTAACAGTGACCTCTACAGCGACCCGCCCCTTTAACAGTGACCTCTACAGCGACCCGCCCCTTTAACAGTGACCTCTACAGCGACCCGCCCCTTTAACAGTGACCTCTACAGCGACCCGCCCCTTTAACAGTGCCCTCTACAGTGCCTGCCCCTTTAACAGTGACCTCTACAGCGGCCAGCCCCTTTAACAGTGACCTCTACAGCGGCCAGCCCCTTTAACAGTGACCTCTACAGCGACCCGCCCCTTTAACAGTGACCTCTACAGCGACCCGCCCCTTTAACAGTGACCTCTACAGCGACCCGCCCCTTAAACAGTGACCTCTACAGCGGCCCGCCCCTTAAACAGTGACCTCTACAGCGGCCCGCCCCTTAAACAGTGACCTCTACAGCAGCCCGCCCCTTAAACAGTGACCTCTACAGCAGCCCGCCACTTAAACAGTGACTTCTACAGCAGCCCGCCCCTTTAACAGTGACCTCTACTGCTGCCCACCCCTTTAACGGTGACCTCTACAGAAGCCCGCCCCTTTAACTGTGACCTCCACAGCAGCTAGAGTGGCCACTGTCTTCACCCCAGAAAGCCAGACCTCACCGGCCATTCCCCCAAACGTGAAACAGCGCCCCCAGTTCCCATGAAGACACATCACTAAACATGAGGGCACGCCCTCCCTGGCTCCATGAAGACATGGAGGAGAAGCTGTCTGAGTGTGAGCTACTGAAATGGTGGACATCCCTGTGTCTGTCCAGGCACTGCGTCGGACGGAGAACAGGTAGCCAGAAAACTGGACTGTCCAGCCTAAAGCCGGACATCTGGCCACCCTAACATCAGCCTGCCCCTAGGGTGGCCAGATGTCTTGTTTTAGGCTGACGGTCTGGCTTTCAGACTCCCTGTCCTCTGTCATGCGCAGGGCCTGGATGGACACAGCAGCAGCACTCTCAGCAGCAGCACTGTGCAGTTTGAGCAATGAGCTGCAGGGAGAAAGTCACCCTTCCCCCACCCCTGCAGCTGACAGAAGGTGATTTTTACCAATATTTTTAATCCTGGTCAAATGTAGCATGGAAGGGGCGTGGCCTGACTGAGTCAGGGGCGTGACTTAGTGGGATCTGGGGGTGGTGCTTTTAAGTCCTTCTTTTGACGGTGGCTGGAATTACAGGTTGATGCCTGATTTAGGAGGAGGGTGGGTAGCAGTGGAAGAAAACATCTTTTATTACTACTGAACAGTAAATATGTAAAATTTACATTATATGAGGTAATGATTGATGATGAGTTAGTCTAAAACATAAGTTATAGTTATGGTAACTGGGAATACCCATTTACCATTGTCATCCACAGTGCTCTGCCTCTTTAATGCAGACCTAAAGCAGTGAACTGGCTAGGTTGTCATAGAAACCTGATGTGTGCCTGTGAGCTTCTGTTGGCTGATAAGGGTCATGTGACCAGGCTACTATTGGCTAATGCATTTTTTTGGGAATATCTCAGGAACAGTACGTCCTGGAGAGTTGAAAACTGTTCTAAAACCTTCCCGGACACCTGATGTACATGTGTGCCAAATTTTGTGATTGTAGCTGCAGCGGTGCGGATTCCTTTAGCGGACATACACACACACACACACACACACACTCAGCTTTATATATTAGATAGCATTGCCCTGCAGAAGATTGCAAATGCATTCCAAATATACCTGTGTGTACTTGTGTACGTGTGTCTTTATTCCATATTTAGAAAAAGCAGGGCTCATGCACACATCAGTTCTGTCATTGGGGACTCCGTAATGCTTCTGTGGGGTTCCGTGCCTTGCTTCAGAAACGACACCTTCTGGATTGCGGACCCATTCAAGTGTGTCTGTGTGCATGAGCCCTTATTCTGCTGAAAAACTGCTTCCAAGTGCCCAGCTGGGTGAACTTTGCTTTGGGCACTTGGAACAGCAAATACTGCCCAGCTAGGCACTTTTGAGCAGTTTTTCAACAGAATAAAAGTGGTTTTCCAGGGTATGGAATGAAGACACAAAGTACACACAGGTATATTTGGAAAGTGTTTGCAATCATCTGTGAGGCAATGCTGTTATATTTGTGAAAATGATGTGACAGACTCCCTTTAAGTATTTTTTTATTGAAGGTTATGGCCAAAAAATGAAACTTTTATTATGCAGCTTTTCTTTAATTTTCTGTAAAGTTAATATTACTAAAAAAAATGGAGCAAAAACCATTACAATAAAAACAGTTTTGTAACATACTTACTATTAAATATCACAAAACAGTCTTTGGTATCCCTGTAATCATAATAACCTTTATGCCCCTTTCACACGAGCGAATTTTCCGCGCGGGTGTGATGCGTGACATGAACACGTAGCAATCACACTGAATCCTGACCCATTCATTTCAATGGGTCTGTGTACATGTATATTTTTTTCACATATCAGTTCTGCGTTGCGCGAAAAACACAGCATGTTCTATATCCTGCGTTTTTCACGCAGCCCTGGCCCCATAGAAGTGAATGGGGCTTCAGTGAAAAATGCATTGCATCCTGAAGCAAGTGCGGATGCAGTGCGTTTTTCACTGATGGTTGCTAAGAGATGTTTGTAAACCTTCAGTTTTTTTTTATCACGTTCCTGAAACACGAACCAAACGCATTGCACCCGTGCGTAAAAAAGTGAACGCAATCACAGACAAGACTCACTGAACTTGCTTGCAAAATGGTGCAAGTTTCCCTGAACGCACCCTGAACGCTTCCGTACCTAATCCGTCACGCTTGTGTGAAAGAGGCCTTAAAATATAGTGAACACAATATTTATGGTGATCGGTGTGAGGAATAAGGAATCATGATCCAGGTTTTAGCCATTATTTAATCATGGGAATCGTGATCCATGTTAGACATGACTTAATCACAGCCATCTGCTGGCACCTAGCAGATGGAGTAAACACTGCAGGGGTCCTGCCTTCAAAGCAGGTCACTTGTATACAATTCACACCTTTCCCAGCCACTCCGGAACCAAAGCCCTTTCCATAGGAAGAACCCTCAGCAGGGAGCTATCAGCTTGTTAGACATGATACCTACTTGTTAGACATGATACCTACCTGTTCATCACGAGCATAAGCCAATCATATATTCACGAGACAGAGAGGGACAGGTACATGTCTATAAGTTAGCGATCACATGTCAGGAAGCGGAGATACGGAGTTCTCCAAGCAGGAACCTAATAATTGTGTCATGTTTGGTCTCCACCTGTAGCCGGAACATAGGTGGATCAGTTGGTACCAGAACCCTTTCCCTGTGACCTCCCGGTCTGGAGCTATGGGCCATAAAGGTTTTATGGAGCATTTGCTACCAGAACTAGGACAGGGGGGTTGACTCCTCCCAGGGGGAGGAGGGGAGTGGCCGGCTACAGGGTAAAAGGCCACAGAAAACAGAGGCCAGGGTCTTTCTCTGAAGGGGGAGTCACCCAGGGCATGGTGTTTGGAGGGACCCTTGGACAAGCTGCTGACATCACTGCCCCCCATGTGGTTACAGCCAGGCCTTACCTCAACCCAGAAATCATCTTAACGGACTATCCATCTCTCTGGTAACTGACTATTGTTCTGTTCAATTCTGTTGTACCATACCACTTGTATTTGCATATCTGACCATTGTATCCATCTTCTGTGTACATACTTATATCTAGTGTGCCCTTAAGGCAATTAAATATATAATTTAATCTGGTGCTGTTCTTGTATCTCGATTCACGAATCCCCACGTCCGTGTTCTCAGTAATATTGTTATTCGCTACCTAGGGTTGGCTACTCACCCAATATAATCCGTTAACGGACCGGAATTATATCAAACGAGAGCTGATGGCAGTACTAATGGGCTGATAGACTCTGTTTCACTGGTGATAGTGAAAGGGGTCTCTCAGCTGGTCATGATTGTGAGTGAGCGTAGCGCCATGCAGGGATCGCGTGGGCTACCCTCCTCTCCCTTTCTGTGCCTGCCTGTGCCCACGTGGACAGGAGGTGTCTGTGAAAAACCGTGCCGTACATAACCTTACACACGTGAAACGTCACGTGTTTGTATTCAAAGACTAAACCATACCGTGCAATCCCAACGTAAGCACACGCAGGGCGGGGCTGCGGGTGCGGTTCATCACAATCGGTAAATGGGGTAAATAAAAATAGCACAGTTTTTTTCCCTTCATTTAACCCATAATAAAAGTTGATAGAAATCAAAATCTTACTTATATATGTATGGCAAAATGGCTTGATGCAAAACTAAAAAAAAAAGTTATGGCTGTTATTGCTGAACATAATATGAGGGCTGATGGAGGGGGGGGGGAGGTTTTGAGGTGTTTGGCACATGCTTTGCCTGTATGGGGCCCTGAAATTACTGGTGGCAGCCTTGGCTGGTTCATTAGTCATTTCTTGACTTTGATTATATAAAAGAGGTAATGTAGACTATAGAACTTTTTATTGTTGTGTTAAGATCATGCCTCCTGGGAAGAGATTTCATTTTTGCATGTTCTTGAAGTCAGGTTGAGCAGTGAAATCCAACCCTTGAACTGTGCACCCTGCTGTCACGGCTAATTAATGCCTTATGTTGCAGCGGCATATATCTTCCACATCTATAGTTTGCTTGGGCCATTTATAAAACTGGAATTGAAGTGAAATTCCAAACTTGTAGGAAACTTTGAATGAAGAGTACACTACATCAAGCTGTCATCCCCGGCTGCATTATTCACTGTCCTGATGCCCAGTAGATAGGTTGTGAGCTGGTTTGCATTCTCCTTTCTGCCAATAAGAATGTAATGATAAGGAGTCAGGAGGAAAGATGAGTCACCTTGACATTCTCCAGCTCTGGCGTGTAATGTAGGGTCCTCTATGATGTCTTCTGACCTTTTCTGTGTGGTTTATTGTACCACGTATGACATGCAGAAAGTGATGGAGGAATGAAGAGAACTTGCATCAATGATTGCTATGGTGAATGCAAGTGGCAAGGGTGTTTGCTAATATGAGAACATAGTCCGCTTTCTAGACCTTTGCATTTTGTGCAGATATAAATAAAACCTAATTTGGATTATGTGTAAATTTTTTTTTTTCTCTCGTGCTAGAGAAGGTGGAATATGGAGTGTCGGATTATGGCTGACTGCTCGATCAAGTATTGCTTTATTGCTGTAGATGAGACACTTCTTTGAATCCAGTTTTAAACCTGACAGGAGTGGTGAGAACATGTAACATACATTTTTGGCACTCAGATATTATTGTTATATTTTTCCCATTCTGTCAAGGATTTAGGTGCAGCCGTGGACTAGACACGGATGCACACAGACAACAGAGGGCCCCTGTACAACAGCATATGGGCCCCATTTTCTCCAATCAATCATCATAGAATACTATATCATACTATAAAATTAATGAATTCAGCTTTTTACATAGACAGTAGCAAGTGGTTTTTAAAGGGTTTGTGCCACCATTAAATGTTTTCATGTAATTAAGCATGAAAAACTAGTTATGTTTGTCATTTACTTTCAGTTACAAAGTGCTCCAGTTGTGTGATACAACGTCACAACATCATAATGGCGCCCTCTGTTCTATCCTTCATCTGCCACAGCCACAGGGAGTGAAGGAAGCACTCCCTGAGTTTTGATAAGGAGGGGCCTACAGCAGAAAGGACACACTGCCTTAGCTGTGATAGGGAGAGAGCTCTAGCAGAAAGTTCACACCCACTGAGCGACCATCCTGAAGAGAATCTAGCAGAGTGATTGTGACAGTGAATAGGGGAATTGTGGAAGTACAGGTCTGGTTCTAGCTTTGTTACTGCCATGTACTGTATGACTCTGTGTCACAATGGGGCAGATGTTCTAATACTGTTTAGACAGTGCAACCTTGGACACGATAAGACACAGAGGGTCCATTTTCCAATAGTTCATCATAGAGTACCTCATTATTTTACACTAGTAACCCACTAGTAATTGTGAACTCCAAAAATTCATTAGTTCATCCTCTTACATGCAATTTAATAGACAGTAGGAAGGTGTTTTTAAAGGGGCCGTACCACCATTAAATATTATATTAATATAATTTGGCATGAAAAGCTAATTACTTTTGTATTTTTTTTATCAGATAATTTTTATTATTTTTGAAGGAAAAAAAAGAGAATACAGATAAAGAAAACACCTCCTCCCCCACCTCTGGGCATTATAGCATAAAATAGACACATGAACCTCAGATATATGGACATACAGCAACTTAAAGATAAATATTTTTTACAGCTATACAGCGTTAACAGAAAAAAATCCCACATCTGGGCCTGACCATGAATATACTTTTTCCTGGTTATCTATATCCACCTAAAGTACTATAGGATTTAACTAGATAAGTAGACTGAAGACCTGGGGCATCAACTATTGGTTCCACAGCCTTTCAAATTTTCCAAAAGCGTTTCTTTTGTGATTTGCCCCCATACTCACTGTGGCGATCCCTACTCTCGGGTCACGGGGGTGAATTATACTAGTGAGCTCTTCAATTTACCACATAAATTCCCACCCAACTAATCTAGATGACGGAATTATGCTAATTTACTCCCCTAGATTCTAACACCCCAATATTTTCTATCACGATTGCTGCCACCACCTATACTATAAGGCCATAGGGGCCTATACTCACATATTCTCTCAACCCAAAATAAACACTGGAACACGAGTTATCTATATGGGACCTAAAATCCCCTGAAACACTACCGGTAACGTTATTCCCTTCGAAAGAGCAAGTTCTATAAGACAACAAGGAAGGGACTTATCAATTTTTAAATTTAATACACAATAGTGTAGTGCAATACAAAAAGAAAGCGTCAGATAAAAGATAAAAACAAAAATATACATACAAGAACAATGCAGTAAACAGATAAAATAAAAGGGATAAAATACAGAATATTGGCTTACTGAGATGCAGCGGTTATATTCCAGCTGTGGGGACAGCTGAGGATACGGACAGTCACATCAAACAAGGTGGATCCCCAAATGGCTGTGAAGGAACCTCCTTCCTTTTTGGGTCCGGCCTTCTGGGACGTCTGATATTATTCAGGTTTTCCCAAACTGCTGACCGATGTGGCAATATGAATCACGGCGATTTCTCGCCATATGACAGGAGCTGCAGGTACAGGTAAGTTCCCATAATCTGAGTTGCCTCGTCCCGATCATACATACACCAAATGTGATCGAATTATCACTTCCTGAAGGCCAGATCCTGAATACAGAGAAATGCCTCCTGTCCACTATAGTGTGTATAGACTCTACTCGAAGCCCATGTCAGGCTGAACACAATTACTAGGGTTCTGAGGTTGTGGGTGTTGTGGGTGTTATGAGGTCGGAGTTATGGCTTTCGATATTATTTCATCCACCTACTGAATGGCTTAGACCACCTGGTGGGTTAGAAGCCGACATGTCTGGAATTGCCCTGCAGGCCAGTGCTAAATGAAGTTTCCTCACCTCTTTGCAGACTGGTTGGCATCTAGAGGCACAATTTGCATAAGTCCTTAATAGATCAAAAGACACTGACATACAATCAGCTATTGATAATACAAGTTCTGGAAAATCTAAAATCTATCTATCCTATCTATCTATCGATCTATCTACCTCAGATTTTGGTACACTCCCCATTCAATCTAAGCTTGGTACTAATCCTATTGATATATTCAACAATAGTGTGTGTGTTTGTGGTTTGGGGGTGGGGGGTGGGGGGTTTGGCGCACTTCCTAGCCTGCTACAACATACATGACCCTCAAAAAGGCCAAGAATACATTTTTTGAGATTTGCGGGAATCTGAACTCCAAATACCTGTGCAATAACATCTTAAACTGTTCTCCAAAACAACCTTGAATGCGTCGAGTGAAAGCACACCCCTATACCCACCCACTATAAATGATAAAATAGCCGGCTTAGTCTTGTCACGGTAGACTTTCCAGGCATGAATTCCAACAGATCTTCATGAATGAGACCTAGAATGTTTCATCAATCTTTTCGTCAGTACCTTAGCCAACAGTTTGACATCCGTACCTGGTAAGAAAATTGGCTGATAGGAGTCAGGGACAATGTTATCCTTACCGGGTTTTGGAAGGACCACAATAATAGCCAGTAGCTGCCCTTTTACCACTGCAGGTTTCACACTCAATAACTCAGACAGAAAGAGTTCAGAATTTTTTTTTTTTTATCTTTGGGAAGTCTGTCAGTCCCTGAAAACTTCTAATTCAGAAAACCTCCTCTGTTTCTTCAAGTGTGAAGGGCCTATTGAGTTCCTCCCACTGAGCATGTGTCAGTTTGGGCAAAGTTATTTTGGAGACGTACTCTGTCTCTCATGAGTAGGTATTAGCATAAGAAGAGTGCCTCTCTTTCAATAGGTCTACATGCATATATCTGCCACCTGTGTCCTGTAAGAAAGCTATACTAGAGAACCCCAGCTACACATGTATGATCATATCTAACAAGTGGCCAGCACTCCCACCTGCCTTCAAATATCTATATAGCTGCTATGTTAAAAAAAAAAGTTGATAGCATAATAGCCTTAAAGTGGTCGGATGCCTCAAGCCAAGTAGCATTATGGTTTTCAGTTTGGAGAAGTTACATACTCTGTGTTACTAGCCCGTTATTGAAGTTAAGCAAGAAATCTATTTCCTTTAGTTACTTTTGTAATTTAGTTTGCTACAAAAATGCTCCATTTCTAAGATATTTTCCTTACTACATTATAATGGCATGCCCTGGTGTTTATAGTAATGTGCACATCTACCTACTGAGCTGGATGAGCATGGTCACATGTTCACAGTTCCATCCTTCAGCCATATCTACTATGATATTTAAAGGGAGTTGAAGGACACCCCCCTGAGCTGTGATATTGAGAGAGCTGCAGCAGAAATGACACACTTCTTGAGCTACTATGGCACCATTTTGGGTGCATATAATTTAAAGAGGACCTTTCACGGATTTGAATTACTGTAGATAAATACCTCTTGTCCCGGGGTACTCCCCGCTGATGCTGCCACTCTGCCTAGTTTTTTAAAATACAGCTCCTACTCCCCGCTGTGCCCGACTGTAGTTTTCGCGCATCGGTACAGGGAGGAGGAGACGCCGGCATTTCTCAATGGGCGTCTCCTTCTCCCTGGCTGTGCCGCGATCCAATCACAGCGGAGAGCATCACAGCCAGGGAGAAAAAAAACCTCACCTTCTCCCTGGCTGTGACGCTCTCCGCTGTGATTGGATCGCGGCACAGCCAGGGAGAAGGAGACGCCCATTGAGAAATGCCGGCGTCTCCTCCTCCCTGTACCGATGCTCAGTATTTACATACTGAGCGCGAAAACTACAGGCGGGCACAGCGGGGAGTAGGAGCTGTATTTTAAAAAACTAGGCAGAGTGGCAGCATCAGCGGGGGGTACCCCGGGACAAGAGGTATTTATCTACAGTAATTCAAAACCGTGAAAGGTCCTCTTTAATGATTATTTTTTCAGGGGGACCTAAAAAACAAGTTATGGCTTTGCTTTTTGGGTTTCATGTTTACTTCTTAGAATGCAGTATAAATAATGTATTGTCTTTTATTCTGCAGGTCAATATACAGAGGCTTAAAGGGGTATTTCCATCTCACAAATGTAGTTTATATAGTTAGATATAGCCATACCAGTATTATTACTAATAGAATGTATTTATATAAAATGTACCGTTTAGAAGATTTCCCTATTTGTATATCCATTGTCCCACACACATCAGTCAGGCCGTTGCCCCTAGTTACGTCCACCGCAGCCATGTAGTAGTGGTGGTCGGCTTGCTCCTTTTCAAACCCGCTCTGAGGTAACTGCTGTATTGTGAACGCACATGGCATGAGCATGCGGAGACACATCTTAGGGTACTTTCACATCTGCGTTTTGGACGCTACCAGTCCAAAACGCAATGGTCAAGATTAGAGATGAGCGAGCAGTGCTCGTTACGAGCACTGTAACGCTAGGGTCCCGTGTGAAATGCCCGCAGGCATTGCGGATCCGTCCTCATCTGCATGTAAGTCAATTAGGACGGATTGTTTGGTATGACACTCATACCAAACGGTTCCGTCCTCACCCGTCTTAAAGTCAGTGGGGACGGAACCGTTTGGTATGAGTGTCATACCAAATGATCCGTCCTCATTGACTTACATGCAGCTGAGGATGGATCCGCAGTGCCTGCGGGCATTTCACATGGGACCCGAGCGTTACAGTGCTCGTAACGAGCACTGCTCGCTCATCTCTAGTCAAGATCCGTCCAAAATGCAGACTGCTCCATAGAGATGAATTGATCTTGGAACAGGATCCGTTTCTCTGTGTTTTGGAAGCACAGACAAAAATGCTACAACCATAAGATGTGTCTCCTCATGCTCATGTAATATGTGTTCACAATACAGCAGTTACCTCAGAGCGAGTTTGAGCAAGAGCAAGCCGGCCACCACTACTACATGGCCATGGTGGTCATAACTAGGGGCAACGGCCTGACTGATGTGTGTGGGACAATGGATATACAAATAGGCAAATCTTCTAAACGGTACATTTTATATAAATAGATTCTATTAGTAATAATACTGGTATGGCTATATCTAACTATACAAACTACATTTGTGAGATGGGAATACCCCTTTAACAAGTACCCATGGGGCTTCATAGCAAAATTTGGTATGGATCCCCACTTTAACATGACCACTTCCATGAACAAGTTCAGAAAAGCTCATAATTGGTCTTAAGTCACATAGGATGTTGCACACAGTGATGTCACAGAACAGGGATATTGTATAAAATGATGTAATTAAGCAGGAATAAGATACACAGTGATCAGTGATGTCACAGTGCAGGGATAATGCTGAGTGATGTCACGATATTAGCAAAATGCATCAGTGATGTCACAGCGCAAAGATATTCCACTCAGTGATGATTCAGCACACATATTGTACAATCAGTGATGTCACAGTACAGGCACAAAGCACACAACATTGCATTGCACGGCAATAACATAATATATGTCGTGATGTACCTGTTTCCTCACCACAGAATTAAAAAACATAATGATGTCACATGCAGATATAATGTACACAGGATGCATAGTGCAGGAATTATACAGTAATATCACAGCATAGCTAACCATGGGGCTGCATTCAGTGTTTTATGCCATCATACATACACTTCATTATGAACTGCATCAAATGTTTGATTTGATATAGGCTTCTTTAGTTGTTGGGCTCCATAGCGGTTACACCCATGTCAGTTTAATTATGGAAGTACTAAACTTCTAAATTTTATGTTTTAATACTTTTGCACAATAAACACAAAAAAACCCACAAAAATATATATAAAGTAATTTGTTTTTGTGGGACCATATTCTGAGAGCCACAACTTTTTCATTTTTCAGCGGCTGAGCTTTGTGAAGCCTTATTTGACGTTATCATTGGTGCCATTTAGTGGCGCATATGTCCTTTTGATCACTTTTTAATATATTTTTAGGTGGTGAGGTATAATTATAGGTTAGATGGTTACTGATGCAGTGACACTAGTTGTATGTGCTTTTTCTATTTTAGAACATGGCAAACCATGGGGGAAAATGTTTTTTATTCTTATTTTAATATTTGACTTGAAGTATTGGTGTGAAATGATTTGCATGATACGAAAACGTATATTGGGGATAGTGAAAGTCTTTAGCGCTGTCATGTTCTGGTGTTTGTAAGAGGTCAGATGGGAGCGTTTAGGCTGCCACCCCTCCAATATTGGAGTTTTATAGGAGCAGCAGTTGCAGAGCTGGTTCCAATTAAACATGAATGACTTGGAAATTGAGCATTCTGATGACAATAACACTTGCAGGAAGTGGGAAACCATTGATGATTACCACAGTGTTAGGAGATGGAAGATGTGGTCTGAAGAGGTTGTGGATTCTTGATGTAGATGGGAAGTATCAAATAGCAGATATCATGTTGTAATTAAAGGGGTTGTCCGGGATTATAAAAACATGGCTATTTTCTTCCAAAAACAGCACTATCCCTGTCCACAAGTTGTGTATGATATTGAAGTTCTGTCCATTTGACTTCAATGGAGCCAATGGATACCCCTTTTATTCTACTTCTCTATGAAATAATTTGATTGGCTCTGGTTAAATTAGCTAAACAAAAAAATCACATAGTTGTTAAATATATATTTTTGTGTACTGTGTGTTTTGTCAAGCAGTAGTCATTTCCCAGCTGCAGAATAGGACGCTCCGTCGACCGTTTACTTTTATCTGTCGTTCCAGTCCTTAAACAATGGCCATACATTTTGTCAAGTTTGGACAACAGCTATTCCTCTGCCATACACACATGTATTTGCAATAGGAAGAGAAGAGGTTGCTGCCAGGCATCTAGCAGTGGCTTATCTCCTGTGAGGTCAAAGTATTGGGCATGTTAAAATCCAACATGCCTAATCATTCTTTCCATCTGCCAGGACATTCCCATTCAGAAGATACGGCTGATGTTCCTCTAAGGTGTATGGCCATCTTAAAAGGGTTTTTCCACATTTTGGTACTGATGACCTAGCCGTACATTGTATAGTGGCTGTGCTTGTTATTGTGCTCAGACCCATTTGGCTGTTCTTGGTATCGGCTGAGTGCAATACTAAGCATACTCACTATACAATGTGCGGTACTGTACATGGTGAGCAGGGAGAAGGCCGCAGCACTCACTGGAGCGCCGGTGCTTTCTCAAACAGCTGATTAGTGCGGGTCCCTGATGTCGGTCCCCCACCTATCAGATACTGATGGTTTATATAGCATCAGTATCATAATATCGGAAAACCCCTTTAAAGGGAGTCTGTCGCCTCATTTTCACCTATATAACTAACAGCAGTGCCCCACAGAAGATTGCATACACATCCCAGACATACCTGTGTGCACTGTGTGTCTGTATTACATGTCCAGAAAAAGAACTTCTATTCTGCAGAAAAACAGCTCCCAAGTGCCCGGCTGAAAGTGAAACTTAAAACAGCTTTCTCTCCTGACTCGATTTCTAACAGCTATATCTTCTGATATACTGAATATAATGCTGTGATTTTGGTATCCTTTTAAAGCTTGGAATGCTTTCAAAGAAGGTCAGAACCATTTTTCGATCTGCTACCAATCCCAAGATATGAGCAGCTAAAGCAGCCCTCCCCTCTTCAGTCTGGTTTGCAGCAGCAGCAGAGATCGGCACTTGGGAGCTGTTTTCCTGCAGAATAAAAGTGCTTTTCCTGGACATGTAATAAAGACACACAGTGCACACAGGTATGTCTGGGATGTGTTTGCAATCTTCTGTGGGGCAGTGCTGTTAGTTATATAGGTGAAAATGAGGTGACAGACTCCCTTTAACTCTACACATTTTTAGGACTATTTTGTACAGTTGAACTCTATACTCATCATTTGTATTTCTACTGATAATTGGGTTGGTTTTGTTGCGTAATTATCATTTTAACTTCTGGAAGTGTGTCCCTTCTCTAGATGAGTATATCATGACAGACAAGTTTCTAGAAGATGGCACAATGTATCAGAAAGTAAAAGTAATATTGATAAAGCGCTGCCTTTACGTGACTCTGTGCGGTCCACGTGAAGACTGCATTTCCCAGACTGACCACAGCTCATGTGAGCCAAAGTCATTACATTAAATGATGAGTTCCAGCCCGACCACAGGTCTACTGTCCCGTACTCACAGCGTCATAAACCATTATGATGCAGTGAATTCAGCTCACATGAGCAGCGGTCGGTCCGGGAAATGTGGTTGTCACAGACGCCGCACATGGCCGTCTGAAAGTTATAAATTATTGTTTAATTCTGTTGTTTCTTACCTCTATTCTAGTTGAGCAAGTTCCTGTGGAACCATATTACATCCCTTTGTCTCAGGCTGAAGTGATTCAGGAGGGAAGCGACGTTACTCTTGTATCTTGGGGTACTCAGGTTAGTATACCTGCTGCCTTAAAGGACATCTCTCAGCAGATTTGTAGCTGTGAAACTGACTGACCTGTTACATGTGCACTTGGCAGCTGAAGGCATCTTTGTTGATCTCATGTTCATATTTGCCCACATTGCTGAGAAAAATGAAGTTTTAAAATATGCAAATGAGCCTCTAGGAGCAACAGGGGGGAGGTATGGTGGCATAGAGACAGAGAGAGCTGAGCCCATTGCTCCTAGAGGCTCATTTGCATATATTAAAACTTCATTTTTCTCAGTAATGTGGGCACATATGAACATGAGACCAACATAGATGCCTTCAGCTGCCAAGTGCACATGTAACAGGTCAGCCAGTTTCACAGCTACAAATCTGCTGAGAGATGTCCTTTAACATTGTTTTATGTCATATCCAACTTGGGTTTGAAGCTATAATTATTGGAAGGTGGATTATTTAGGTGATTTATCTAGATGTCAGGGCAACTTTATGTGTTATATGTTATTCATCCTTATCCTTATTATCCTTTACACAATAATCATGAATGGATTAATGACGTGTAGCCCCAACCCATTTCCTGAGATTTGTTAAGGCTTATAGTCCATTTTAGCCGTTTATCCCCCTGTATATTGCACTTGTAATTTAAAATGGTATTCATGTCAGCCTGACGAAAGGATTTGTAATTTTTTAATGCAGTTCTCTTTAAAAATCAAGATCTTACTGTTACTGTTCATCATATTAAAGGACAGCCTCGGCTTCAAATATAACATTGAGTATTGATTTACTGTAGTAAGTATAGCAGCTTTCTAAAGTAACAAATAGTTTCTTTTGAATTTTTATTAAATATGTATATTGTCCATCTAGTTCGGCCTGTCATCCTGCAAGTTGATCCAGAGGAAGGCAAATACCCCTGTGAGGTAGAAGTCAATTTTCCCCACTTTAGGGGAAAAAATTCCTTCCTGACTCCAATCAGGCAATCCGAATAACTCCCTATATCAACGACCCCTCTCTAGTAACTATAACCTGTAATACCCTCCAGAAATACATCCAGGCCCCTCTTGAACTCTTTTAGTGAACTTACCATCACCACCTCCTCAGGCAGAGAGTTCCATAGTCTCACTGCTCTTACCGTAAAGAATCCTCTTCTATGTTTGTGTGCAAACCTTCTTTCCTCCAGACGCAGACGATGTCCCCTCGTCACAGTCCTTGGGATAAATAGTTCATGGGAGAGATCTCTGTACTGACCCCTAATATAGGCTACTTACACACCAGCGTTTTTGCTGGATCCGTCTTGGATCAGCAAAAACAGTTCCGTCATGATAATACAACTGTCTGCATCCGTTCTGAACGGATCCGGTTGTATTATCTTTTAAATAGCCAAACTGATCCGTCATGAACTCTATTGAAAGTCAATGGGGGATGGATCTGTTTTTTTTATTGTGTCTGAGAAAACGGATCCGTCCCCATTGACTTACATTGTGAGTCATGACGGATCTGTTTGGCTCAGTTTTGTCAACGTAGCAAGCAGTATTTTAGTGTCCGCCTCCAAAACAGAATGCTGACTGAACTGAAGCAAACTGATGCATTCTGAATGGATCCTTTTCCATTCAGAATGCATTAGGACAAAACTGATCAGTTTTGGACCGTTTATGAGAGCCTGTGACGGATCTCACAAATGGATCCTGCAAACGCAAGTGTGAAAGTAGCAATATTTATACATGGTTATTAGATCTCCCCTCAGTCGTCTTTTTTCTAAAGTGAATAGCCCTAATTTTGATAATCTTTCTGGGTGCTGTAGTCCACCTATTCCAGTTCTGCTATGTCTGCCTTGTTCACAGGAGCCCAGAACTGTACACAGTACTCCATGTGTGGTCTGACTAGTGATTTGTAAAGTGGCAGGACTATGTTCTCATCACGGACATCTATGCCCCTTTTGATGCAACCCATTATCTTATTAGCCTTGGCAGCAGCTGTCTGACCCTGGTTTCTGCAGCTTAGTTTGCTGTTTACTAAAATTCCTAGGTCCTTTTCCATGTCCGAGTTACCCAGTGTTTTACCATTTAGTATGTACTGGTGACTTGCATTATTGCTTCCCATATGCATAACCTTACATTTGTCAGTGTTAAACCTCATTTGCCACTTCTCTGCCCAAGCCTCCAGTCTATCCAGATCCACCTGTAGCAGTATACTGTCCTCTTCCGTGTTAATTACTTTACACAGTTTAGTGTCATCTGCAAAAATTGATATTTTACTGTGCAAGCCTTCTCCAAGATCATTAATAAATATATTGAAGAGAATAGGGCCCAATACTGACCCCTGTGGTACCCCACTAGTGACAGTGACCCAATATGAGTTTGTACCTTTAATAAGGTTGTTTTCTATCACTGAGCCAGTTACTTACCCACATACAGACATTTTCTCCCAGTCCAAGCATTCTCATTTTATATACTAACCTTTTATGCGGTACAGTGTCAAATGCTTTGGAGAAGTCCAGATATATGACATCCATTAATTCGCCACAGTCAAGTCTAGAACTTACCTCCTCATAGAGACTGATTAAATTGTGACAAGTAAATGCACCTTTAGCTATCCATATCAAACTATGTTCAGTATTAATGAGCTGGACTGTACTGACTAAGCTCTTTTAGCAATACCTAACATGATTGCTGATGGTTTCTAGGTGAACAGGAAAAAAGTCAAAATTGTAATGAAGATTTGTTGCCACGTTTCTGGATTTTATATTGCCATTTAATTTTCCCAGTTTTCCTAAGTTTCCCTAATTTTTCCCAGTACTTTAATTATCAAGGGAGGCCATCAATATCTGATTGGTAGGGTTTGAAACCCTGCACGCTGGACAATCAGCCTTTTCTCCAGTACCATTACTGCTGGAACTACACTGCTCCAAACAATCCTCCAGTGGGCAGAGCTGGTTACTGCAGTTCTGTCCCCCTTCAGTTCAGTTGGAACAGCACTGCAGTAACCAGCTCTGCCCACTAGAGGAATGGACAAAACTTTGTAGTCCCAGAGCGGACTTGTGGTGCTGGAGCTGCTGCAGAACATCTGATCGGCGGGGGTTTAGTGTTGAACCCCTGCCAATCAGATATTGATGTGGATAGGTTTTAGGATTACCCTTGCTGGCGTTTACAAGATGTGTGGCTGGGCAGCTTGTCCACGATATCTATCTAAATAATTAATTATGTAGTTACATCTCACCCCCACTACTGACCCTCCAAAACACTGCCACTAAGGTTTGTTTTTCAAGAGCTCACATTATACAGTTAACCTTCAGTTATTCCTTCTTATCATCATATAATTTCAGTTTGTTACGTAAATACGACTATTTCCCTCAAACTACTGTCTATACAGGGTAGCCTTATGTGCTTCAAGTTTAGCATGCGGCTTCAAGTAGACAAGACAGAACTTATTAAAGAATATTTTATATATCCAAAAAAGGTGTAACAAAAGATATACAGTAATATAAAACAAAACAATTTATAAAAATAAAAGGAAATAAACCCCAGAAACCTAAAGTAGGTATGCATAGGATCTGGTGCCGGGGATAGGCAGAGACCAGGACATAGCTTCACTTCAGTGAGCTTCAAGAAATGACCCCCAGCTCTGTTGTTTTCATTCCTTCTAAATATTCTTGTTCTATATGTATACCTGCATTCTTTAATGTCACTGTTGGGGTCTGGGTCTAGCTAATTGCATTCATGACACTTATTATGCCAGCCCTGTTTTATCTGGTTGCTGCCAGAACTGTCTGGCAGTGGCTTTCTCCATTTTTCCCCATAGCATACACAGATTTGCATGGGGAAGCCGGAAAGGAGATGGGAGAGAGATCTGTAGGCCGAACGATTGTTAGACTGGCAGCTATTGAATGTGTATGGCCAGCTTAAAACTCCTAGAATAGGCTTCTGAGTGAAGACTCTGTCCATAATGTTATGATTGGTTAATTCCTAATAATTAGCTTCTTATCTAGAAGAATAATGTATTTTTTGGACTATAAGACACACTGGAGGTATGGGGATTGGTGAGGGAAGCACTGCACTGGCTCTACTCGCCCTCCCTGGTCTTCTTCTGGGCCCCGCTCTGCACTGTGTCCTGACTGCACACAACATCGGGACATAGTGAGCGCAGGCACGCACTATGACCTGATATTATTCGACATCCAGTCACAGTGCAGCACGGGCCGGAACGGGGAGTAGTGGGTGTCTGATTTTGGGGTCTAATCTGATGAATAATGGTAGTCTGATTTGGGGGTCTGATGAGGATTGGGTGTCTGATTGGAGGTCTTGTGAAAAATATATATTTTTTCTTATTTTCCGCTTTTAAATCCTAGGTGCGTCTACTAGTCTGGTGCTTCTTATAGTCCAAAAAATGTGGTATATTGGTTAAATTAGAAATTTTACTTCATGCCATTTTTAGATTCTAGATTGAATATTTTTAATTTTGTTTGACACCCCAAACAATGGACAGGCCACATAGTGTATATAGGACACACCTATATAGTGAGCAATATATTAATTGGCTGGGGTCAAACCAAACATATCGACCTACAAAAACCACCACGCCACGAATCAGATAATAATGCTTTATTGGGTAATACACCAGATATAAAATTACACATACAAAGTTAAAACAGCGGATGTCAGAAAGCAAAAAGAATACTCAGGTAAGCAAATCAGTCCCATAACATCACCCACCCACATATGTAATACCAATGTTAGCCCATATACACAGTGCCTCAGACGGTATATAATACAGAAAGTGCCTAGTGCTAAGTAACAATGACAATCAACTACCGCAGTACACATAGGAGGGCAGCCAAAAAGTGGCTAAACAATCAAATTGGATCACAGATGTTAAGGAGTCAAACTAATACAAACCAAGTGGATACCGACCAGAGTATGCGACACCCTCTCACCCAACGCGCGTTTCGCCGATGGCTTCCTCAGGGGGTACCGTACCCCCTGAGGAAGCCATCGGCGAAACGCGCGTTGGGTGAGAGGGTGTCGCATACTCTGGTCGGTATCCACTTGGTTTGTATTAGTTTGACTCCTTAACATCTGTGATCCAATTTGATTGTTTAGCCACTTTTTGGCTGCCCTCCTATGTGTACTGCGGTAGTTGATTGTCATTGTTACTTAGCACTAGGCACTTTCTGTATTATATACCGTCTGAGGCACTGTGTATATGGGCTAACATTGGTATTACATATGTGGGTGGGTGATGTTATGGGACTGATTTGCTTACCTGAGTATTCTTTTTGCTTTCTGACATCCGCTGTTTTAACTTTGTATGTGTAATTTTATATCTGGTGTATTACCCAATAAAGCATTATTATCTGATTCGTGGCGTGGTGGTTTTTGTAGGTCGATAGTGTATATAGGAGTAAATCATTTTCTGAGAATCTGTGTTATTAGAGAACTGTTCATTTGCTCTTGTTTTATCCAAGTGTTAGAAATCTTGCGAAATTACTTGTGTATGCTTGACAACATGGAAACATTTAAAATTTGAATAGTTGTTGCCTTCCTCTTCCCCGGATTTCTTTTACCTCCAGTATAATTTTGGCACTTTGTAACCTTTCTTTATTACTTGTTTTTGCTGACATGCAGCCTAATATTCTTTCAGGTTCATGTTATTCGTGAAGTTGCATCTCTGGCCCAAGAAAAACTTGGCTTGTCCTGTGAAGTGATCGACTTAAGAACGATTTTGCCATGGGACATTGAAACAGTCTGTAAGGTAAGCAATATGTCATCATAAGAACGTTTGAGTGATCAGGTACCTGTACTGGAAATATTTAATGTCTCTTAAAGATTTCATTTGATATTTATAAAGGAACACTATGAAGAGTTAGCGCAGCCACTTTTGACATTAATTCAGTGGGAGGTATGTGTATTATTAATCTAAATTGTACTACTTCATCTGCTCATTTTACATGTGTCTGAAAAGCTTCCTTATGTGATCAATGACTCACTTCACAATGGAGTAAGCAAGCACAGCTGGTTCTGATAATGCATAACATCAGAGATGGATTAAAGGGAGGGCAAAAGGAGCAGGGCCCTCCACCCCTGAGTTCACACAGGTTCTCTGGAACATTTCTAGCAGTAAGATATAGGATTTTAAAACATTTATGGTAGTTTTAGTATACTTTTGCAGGTTCGTTCTCATTGTTCAGAGTTCTGATGCCTTATGGGCCTGAATAGCAAAAGAAGAGCAGTAGTTGAGTCATCATGTTTTTCGCCATCGTGAAATAAGGAAAAGTGTAAAGTAAATGAATTTGAAACTCTGAAGATTTCTTATTACTGGTGCAGTGGAAAATATATTATATGATAACTGAAAGTGACAACCTGGTTGGTTGTTGTGTGCAACTACACCATTTGTTCTTGCACTAGTTGTAATAAATCCCCCATAGGATCTTAAAAGGATTCTTACCCTAGATCCAGCGTAAGGGATACCATTATCTACTACTCTGCTTGACCACTGGTATAATGGCTGGTCACCCATAGGGATGGCATGTCAAATGGCTAATCTCTAGACAATGGAGCACTACATGGGGCTGTAATTGACTGCCATATTCATGTGATGTGCCATACCTTTGAACCTAGGGAATGAAGTTTCTTCTTCTGGAGACCACCAAGCTAGTGTATGGAGACTTATTAGACAGACAGTGCTCCCAGACAACCTGCTCTGCACGGACGAGAGGTAAAAACTCTGAAACTGGAAACTGTGGATTGGATCTATTGTTCCTCCTTTCTCCAAGACCTGTTTTAAAGGGCTAGACAATGACTTATAGGATAGTTACCGAGTAGGTGGATTTGTCCTCCTAAATAAGCATATTTACATTCCCTTTTTCCCATAGAGCATTGTCTGGCCTATAAGACTCCCTACACCAACTTGGTGGTCCACATGGAGAAACATAATGCCCCCAAACCCAAGTCAAAGGCCACTCACCCAGCCATACCAGTACCCTGTGCTGCACTGACAAGGGCAAACCTGCTGGAACAGCTGTGCGCAGATGGGTGTCTTTTCGTTATGTAAAGTATTTTGGTTTTGACTTATATCCCAAGTCATTGTTCCAAGGGCTGGCTTAAACGGGTTATCTGAGTTATATTTATTGATGACCTATCCTCAGCATAGGTCATCAATATCAGATCGGCAGGGGTCCGACACCAGGCACCCCTGCCAATCAGCTGTTTGAAGAGGAGGCGCACGCCATGCCAGCGCTGCCTCCTCTTCATTGTTTACCTGCTCGCCGTAACATCAGTAGCGGTGAGCAAATGTAAATACACCCAAGAAGCCCCATTAATTTCGATTGGACGACTCGTTCCCAGTATAGGAATGAGCCTCCCCATGGAAATGAATAGGGCGGTTAGGTGTAATTACACCTACTCACCGCCACTGATGTTATGGCTAGGATGTAAACAATGAAGAGGAGGCAGCGCTGGCACGGCGTGCGCCTCCTCTTCAAATAGCTGATCGGCAGGGGTGCCTGGTGTCGGACCGCCGCCGATCTGATATTGATGACCTATGCTGAGGATAGGTCATCAATAAATATAACTCAGATAACCCCTTTGAGTACATACTGTAGTATGCATCTACAGTGAATCAATATAAAATGTTAACTAGAGATGAGCGAGCATGCTCGGGTGCAATTTTCGCGTATTTGCGTACGCATTTTAAAATCTGCACGCTAATGCATACGCATATTTTAATCTGTACACAAATGCGTACGTGCGTATGCATTAGCGTACCGATTTTAAAATGCGTACGCAAATACGGGAAAATTGCACCCGAGCATTCTGGTTCATCTCTAATGTTAACCTAATCAATCACAAATTGTGGCATGGGGAATAGAAATGTATACAGAGCTTTGTAACCGTAGAGATGAACATGTACCTGGTTATGAACAGTAGGTGTTAATCCAACATGTGCAAATCATTGTGAGGAAGTTTATTGAAACAGTTTATTGACAAGTAAAGTAGTGCACTAAATTGCATTATCACTAATGTAAGTGGTGCGATTCCTAAGCCAAAAACAGACCTAGGCCAAAAAGGTTTAAGGCGGCCAGACATTGACTTATAGGGCAGTAATCCAATGGGTGGCACTATAGAGACAGCTTTTGTCCTGGATGAAAGCTTATTTACATAGATATGGACAACATGTCATTACATTAACAAGTGGATAGAGGAGTGGCGAAGGACCTTCACGGTAAGATAGTGAGATCATATATTTTGGTCTATAATATACACCCCAGGTTTAGACAACAGAAAATTAAAAAAAAATAAGGAGTTGTCCGTTCATCAGGCATTACACAACAGTTCTAAAAACATGCCTAGATGTGTGTGTGTATATATGTATGTATGTATAGATATATATATTTATATATATATTGTGGGGATTCGCTCTGGTAGGCAGGGTAAGCGGACGCAGAACAGAGGCACAAAAAACAGTTCTCAATCCAACTGCAGTGTTTTATTCACATACGCAGGTATAACAGTACATCAAAAAACAACTTCACCTGAGTTGAAAGTCCTGGTGTTCATTCACACCATGCTGCAGGTTCTGCATAAAGAGTCCATTTACAGAAATATAATCCCCCCTGTCCTCCCAGACAAGTCTTCAGCCCTCATTCAGGCACCAGCCTTCCTCTCCCCCCTCTGCTTCAGTTTGGCTGGCTTTTAACACCGTTTGGTGTCAGCAAAGCCCGGACCGGCACCTACAATCCAGTCCGGTGCTTGACCTCACCTGGCTGTCAATCAGTCCAGCAGCACATGCTGGGAGGAAAATACCTTCCATCAAGCAACAGACCTTTCAGTGTGTCACTATATATATATATATATATATATATATATATATATATATACCGTATATATATACATACAGTATCTCACAAAAGGGAATACATTCCTCAAATTTTTGCAAATATAATATATCTTTTCATGGGACAACACTGAAGATATGCCACTTTGATACAATGTAAAGTAGTCAGTGTACAGCTTGTATAACAGTGTAAATTTGGTGTGTCCTCAAATTATCTCAACACACAGCCATTAATGTCTAAACTGCTAAAATATGAGGAAAACCTCTGAGGAGAATTATTAAACCCTTTCCAGCTGGCTTAGGTCACAAAGAGCTGAAGGAGAAGGGCTGATTTAACCACTCATATCTCTGGATTGAGAGAAAGGCTCCAGTTTAGAGCCAAAATGTTGCGTCCTGCATGGGTAATAAACTTTATTGAACTATTTTTTCCATTTAAGAGTGCTGCCTATTTTTCCTTTTTTGTATTTCTGGGCTATTGTCTTGTCACTTTGGGCTTGCACTTCACTATTGCTTGTGTTTATCCTGTGCTGCCATTGTTTCCATTTTTGGATTGGGAGAAGCTATAGAAATGGTTTTGGTTTCAAAGCTGACAGTCCAAGCTTTAAAACAAGATCATAATCACTGCATTATATCCACTACATTAGGAAATATAGCTGTTAAAAATCATGCCTGGAGTGAAAGCTGGGGAAACCTGCTTTCACTTTCACATGCTATCATTCTCGTCCTGATTTCTAACAGCTATATCTCTCAATGTAATGATTATGCTGATCTTGTTTGGACTTAAGCAGCTTTCAAACAAGACCAGAACCATATCTCTAACTGCTCCCAATCCAGATGTATACGTGGTTAAATCAGCCCACCCCCTCACAATGCTGAGTATGAGCACTCTGCTGAAAGCATCATGGTTGCCCATGCAACCTTGGTGCACTTTAGCCCCAGTGAGCCTTCAAGCACTGAAATAATGCTGAGATGCCCTGCTGATAAATAATGCATTGGGCCATTACATAACCACAGTGCCTGCGGACTATAAGACGCACACACTTTTTAAACAATTTTTTTTTGTTAAAAAAGTGCGTCTTATACTCTGAAAAATATGGTAATTGTGTAGTTTATGTTGTCTTTAAGTTTTAAATTCTTGGAAAACCTCTTTAAATGAACCCAAGCCTCGATTTAGAAGTATTCCCTTTTCACAAATGTTACAGTTTGATCCAGTGGTTGTTTTTGATTATTTTTTTTTCCATTTCATTCTCCTTCAGTAAGCCATGCGGAAAGCTTCTGATATAGCCATAAAATACTGGCTGCTCCTTGTTTATATTGGGTACAGCATATTCTGCCTAGTATATCTTTTTCCTTTTCTGCAAAATGTCCATTGACTTTATTGCATTTTTCTTTCCTAGCTGCTATCCACATAATTACAAATCTACTCTTTTGGTTTCCTCTTCCTATGAGCCAGTGTTTTCCATTTCCGTCTTTATTTTTTCTTTTTTTTTATTATTTTGTTTTCTCAGATCCCCCTTGTACTTTTTATGATGAGATTAATGGTTAGCGGACGTTGGCTGTGACCTGCTTCTCTCTTGCTCCATTTTTATATTAGATCTCACTTGTAAATACATTTTTCTGATTAGTGAAACACTTTACTAGCTAATATATGAAAATTTATTAGGTGCTTTGTGACGATATAGGGTTATAAAGTCCACTGTGTACCACAAAGGTTTTTGGCCATTAATAGGACTCAGAATTCAGTTAAAGTATCCAATAATTCAAGCGAGAAAATGGAGAGCTTTTGAGTGCATGATCTTTTATGTGACAATAAACTATATGCTATGTGGGTGGGGAAGGAAAATGAATGATTGATTTTCTGTCATATCCAATGGAGCTACTAACTGATAATTTTTACAGGATTCAGAGCATGCTGTCTTCTACCCAAGATAGACTTTAATATGTTTTCATATGAAAGACTATTTCAATACATCATTAACCGTAGCGGTTGTGCTGAAAAAAGACCTTTAATCTTTATGTTAATGAGCCTTCGGAGCACCGGGGGGCGGGCTCTTTCTTCCTGAGCACCGCTTCTTCACCGCCCCCCGGGTCCCGAGGCTTCTCCCCGATGCCGACGTCCACGCCCCTCTGAAAATTGATTGACAGCGCTAGGCCGTTTGGCCTAGCGCTGAAATCCCGCCGGCGCATGCGCAGAAGCGCTTGCAGTGCCGAACACCGCAAGCGCTTCCATCCTTGTGCGCACGCGCCGTCACTTCGCTGAACCCGGAAGTGACGGCGCGTGCGCACAAGGATGGAAGCGCTTGCGGTGTTCGGCACTGCAAGCGCTTCTGCGCATGCGCCGGCGGGATTTCAGCTGTCAATCAATTTTCAGAGGGGCGTGGACGTCGGCATCGGGGAGAGCCTCGGGACCCGGGGGGCGGTGAAGAAGCGGTGCTCAGGAAGAAAGAGCCCGCCCCCCGGTGCTCCGAAGGCTCATTAACATTTAAGGATACAACCTAGTTTGGTACTTGAGCTAGAGTTGAGCGAATTTATTCCAACCTAATCGGATTTGTTATGACTCAAATATTTACTGTAAAAATTGTAGGCAAAGGGTATGAAGGATGATGATCTAGGTTCACATGACCCTGGGGGTGTAGAGTCACTGGAGGATTTTTGCAGGTTGTTTTTGTGTTTAATAGATGATAAGAATATTTATATATATAATAGGTATATTTAACTAAGGAAATAGTAATCGGGCAAATGTATGTCCTTCTTTTGCAAGTTTAGTATATACAAACGATAGAAAACCTACATCAACGATTGAGTTAACACCTTCTGACAGCAACACATCAACATGGAGTCTCAATTGGGAAAACACCAGGTTCTGTCCAAAGCGTCCTTTCGTAGACTAACTTCAACCGCTAGCTGAAAAGTTCCAGCTTTTATACTATTTAACCAAAGAGCTTCACATCCTAGTGTATGCAATCTATAAGGGTCACAATGTATATCTTGTTTATCTGTTATTATTTCGGACATTAGAGTGGCCAGTTCCCAGATCCTCAATAAATCAGAATCCCAAGACAACCTTGGCAGACAATGCCAACTCTTGCTCAAACATTTCAGACAAGTTTCAGACAATCATTCATAGGGCAGGATAGTTTTATCAGCCACAATGAAGTCCAAATGATAAGAGACTCCATCTTCACACTTTACAGGTTCTTCAGGCTCTAGGATAGCTCAGAAGCAGAGACGACATTCTGAGCTTAGCCTGCCATGTGAGAGGACGTGTTGGATATGTCAGGCAGACAGCACTTACAGCAATATTAGGGTGTTGTAGACATAGCTAAGGGACATATTTAGCAAGGTAGATTAAGTCAATAGGTAGAAAGGTCAGGGTTTTATCAGAGAGGGAAAGTATAGGGTCGGTCAGAGTTTTGTGTGTGTGTTTTGTTTTTCTGTTTTTTTACTGAGGGCAGCTCCTGGCAAATAAGCTTAAAGGGGTTGGCCGCTTTCAACTGAATACAGTTGACCGACGTCTTTGTAAGATGACTATGTGGCACTCACTAATGGAGCTTTTGTTGAAATTCAGCACCTTTTTTTATATTTCATACGGTATGCCAAGTTGTTTGCCAACTTTTTTGTGCTGTTCACACACAAGTCCTGTCCATAAGATGCTGCTGATGGAGGGTCATGTGACCAGGCAAATCACATACAGTCTCCTCTTTTCAAATAAAATGTTGGGAGTTTAGTGCAGGTGTACTTGTTGAAATGCAGGAGACATCATATAGAGGTGATTTCCCTAGTCACATAACCCTCAATCAGTGGCTATCTTATGGACAGGACCTCTATAAGGACAACACAGAAGGTTTGCCTAACATTCACGGTTTATGAAATATAGCAAGTGGCACATAATATCAACAGAGTCTATATTAGCAATTGCAATATAGCCATCTTACATACATACTGGCCACAAGTAGCCAGAAAGTGGCCAACACCTTTCATGTAAAGCACTCCAATCACCAAAATCCTGCAACAACTTCATTTTTTTCTGTACATGAACAGCCAGCTTTAAAAAAAAAAAAAAAAAAAAACCTCAAGCTTCTACATAATGTGAATGTGATGGAGTGGAAAAATCAATAATAGAGCTTATTATTATTATTGGGATTTCTTTCCCAGTTTGAATGCCGCTATAGCAATAATCCCAGGTCTTGCTGTGGTTCTGATGCATGGACACAATTTTCTAATTTTGACATTTCAGAGCAAATCTGATTTGTAATCTCGTTTAGCACCTGTAAATATCAAGTCAAATGCACATGTTAGAACTAGTTTCTAGAACTTGAAGATGTGCATTCCACCGAGCTGCACGTGCCTATAGGACATGTAGACTATATAGGACATGCAATATGCAGTACAAGAACAAACTAGTCATGCTATTTATAATGAGACCTTCAAATTAGAATTTCTTTGAAGCTTGGTTTGTCATATTGCCCTACTGAGTTTCAGAGATATTTTAATAGTTTTACTAGGAAACCCCTTTGATTGCGTGGATACGATTTACTTTGTTGTTTTCTATTCAGTTAACTCCAGTTATTGTCAAAGAAAACAAGAATGTAGCATCAACAACAACCTTAAACCTGCTGACTGAACATTTTCAAATAAAGGGGTTGGGACTACAGTAATGGTCACTTTGGCAACTGAAGGGGGTTGCAGGTGTAACTCTTTAAATGTTCTGTTTTGATGCCATTTAATGCCAAGGTGGCAGCCACATGTTTGACAGTTTGATCAATTTATTGATCTAAAATACACTAAAGACAAAAACATTGGAAAATAAAACTCTTCAAGAGATTAAGGAATGTTTTCTTCAGTTTATATTATTCTCATACCAGTGTTACACTGGTGGTCAATACCCACTGCCATCTCTCTCTTCCTAGCAGTTACAGCTGCCGGAATGCTCACCTGTCCTACTGCTCTGGTCCACTGTGGTCCGGCATTCCTCTGTTACCACCCAGTGAGCACAGCTGTAGAGGAGCACTTCTCTGTCGTCTCCACACAGGCTGAGGCCTGTTTCTTCCCTGTCTCTGCCTCTCTACCCATAGGGGGCATGCGTGCTCTCTCTCTCCTGACTCATAAAGGGCCAGTGCACACACTTTAATCTTCCCCAACCTGTGGCTGGCTACTACAGGGTATTTAAGGCACATTCCCCATGGGGGGGATGCCTGAGCAGTAGGTTCCAGTTCTCTAGTTTCCTGCACTACTTGTCTTGTCTCACTCTCCCATGTACTGATTTCTGCCTTGACCCTTCGCTGCTTGAACTGACATCTGCCTGAGCTACCTAACCTGACCCTTGGACCAAGTGTGGATTGCACAGACTCTGCCTTCCCTGACGTCTGCTTGTCCCTGACTAGACTTGCATCGGTGTCTCTTAACCCCATGGGTCGGTAGTCTACTGAACATAGTCTACTCCAAGAGTTATGTAAATGTGAGAAGAGAACTGGATCGCACATCCGAACACTATGCTTTGATCTCATCCCTGCTTACTGAGCAGAAGACAGCGCTACTTGGCGCATACCGCCTTACTGAGGCATTAGTGTACATTTTGATCAAAAGGCATAAGCCCACTCACCACACCAAGGTTGCCTCTTTGAGTGGGACCTACTCGCGGCGCCGAGTCGGCAGGCGGCAGGAACCAGCAGCCACACAGCACCACTGCTGCATGGCCATGCCAAACCCAGCACTGGGCCTCACCACCCACTAGCACAGCGACAATGGCCACTGCACAGCACCGCACAATGTGAACGGTTGTCAAAACTCACCTTCTCCAAAGCTCTCAGGAACTCCAACTGAGAGCATGGTAGGTTTATTTAACCCCTACTGCAAAAGTTTGCTAATTAAAATTACCTGGACCGAATGGAAGGAGTGCTGATACCAGAGAAAAAAGGGAAGATTCATTACTATGTAAATGTGAGAAAAGAACTGGATTGCACATCCATACACTATGCTTTGATCTCATCCCTGCTTACTGAGCAGAAGACAGCGCTACTTGGCGCATGTGTACCGCCTTACTGAGGCATTAGTCTACATTTTGATCAAAAGGCATAAGCCCACTCACCACGTCAAGGTTGCCTCTTTGAGTGGGACCTACTCTAAATTTTTACTTCAAGAGTTAGCACCTAGGTAGTTCCCCTGCAGTCCAGATCCCTGTATAGGTGTTAAAGAGTGAAGACTGAGGGTATAACAACATTTTTCAGCCATGGTGACGTGCACCTGTGCATTGGGATGTGCTGACTAACCCCCATTTCTTTCTTTGCAGTCTGCATTGGAGGTGCATGTGCTCCTAACTAACCTGTCTGTCCCACAGGTTGATTTTAATTAGTGTAAATATAAAGCTGAAGCCTGCTCTCCCTGCATTTATTGGAGGTCATTTGGCACCAGGAGAGGTAAAATACAGAGTGGGCTCAGCATGCATGTGGAATCTGCTTTCCCTGAATTTAATGGAGGCCGGTATGGCACTAGCGGAAGTAGTATTTAGTTTAGGTTTCTGTCCTAAAGAGATCGCCTTGCCGGTGACCGAAAGGCACAAATGATTTTGTGCAAAAAGTATTTGCCAAGAATCTCACGTTTATATCACAGCATTAGTGCATTTTCTATAGTGAGTATGACACTATTGTATTTACTTTATTATTTGTGTTTGCAGAGTGCTGTTGCATTGTGTTTGCTTTAACCTTAGGAGTAGCCCCAAGTCAAATCTGTTCAGTAGACACAGTGAATACACATCCGCTTCATAACTAAACTATTCTTGATGGTATGGTCTCCCTGCTTCTCCCAATAGGGGCAATTGTGCTGTAACAGGAATATATACTGTATAACTGAATACTGATGAGAGCTGGGATGACTCTCGCTGACCATAGGTGGCAGAAGGAATTTTCTCACTATTCATTAGTCAAATTTTGTTATTTTTTTTACTTGACATTTAATAAGGTGAGTTCATGGAAAAAAATCTATCGTGATTTGACTTGATTGATCTTGAGAATATCTGAATTAAAGGCTGATTTCCCATTTGTAACCTAACCCTTTAATTGCTTCAATGCATAAAAAAACAAAGCAAATTTGTAAATGGTTGCTATTTTGTGTCTGCAGCTACTGGGCAGACCTAGGCTTTAGAGACTGCAAACAAACTACAGTCATACTTGTTTGCTGCTCTCCCTTACATGCCAAGATTACAAAAGTAAGCAAGGGACAGATGGGAGTATTACTGCAAAATCTGTCATGGATGAGGCAAAACGTGTTTACATACATCTGCTGAAGACCCATTGTCGATCACCCCTATGATACCTGCACCTGTTTCTAGAAGAGGGCTTCCTTCTGGTCTGGATGCAGTGGCCAGAGATGGTTGGGATTATGGATACAGCCAAGCCTGCTGTGCAATGCTACTTCTGTAACTCCCATACAATTGAGTGGGCATTTTGGGAACAACATAGCAAAGCAAGCTACACTGCTTCTGCATGTCACAGATTACAGAAACAACACATCTTCCTTTGCTATACTGTTTCCATAACTCTGGACCCAGAGATCTTCCCATTCATTGCTCTGCTAGATTTATATCAAGCTGACAGGTCAAGGGGAGTGTATTTTCTGCTGCAGCTAAGGGGGGCGTGTCCATTATGCGGGAACTCTCTTCCTATCACAGCTTAGGGGGCAGTTAAAGGATGAAACTGAGCATGTGTGGCCTTCTCAGTGAGGTGGACATAGAAATAAGAAAAAGAACAAACAGCAGGTGACGCTATACAGATACATTTTATTGAATAACTCAGTGGCTCTGCTACATTTATAATTACATGCTGCCAGGGTCACGACTTAGTCTCAGGATGGGACCTTAAAGGGTCACCCAGGTTTCAGCGGCAACCTCCCACTCTACTACTTTGAGCCACAGGCTTGGTAGAAGTTCGGTTGCCTGTGGGTAGCAGGAAAGTCGGCCAGTTCATCAAACGAGTTGTCCCCCAAAGAAATGAGAAATGTATACACACATACCTTAAATGTAATGTGTCACCAAAAATGTTATCTGCTAGTTAAAATCCAATAGTAGCACACATCTCCTTTTTATCTCATCTGCTTTTAATTTCTGATTAGTAGATTTTTTTACTCTGTTTCCTTAACATTATTATGGGGGCTGCCATCTTGCCTGAGCTGTTCTTAACAGCATTTACACAGCATTAAAAAACTGCTTTATGGCAGCCCCAGGGGCCAGAGACACAATGGACAGGAGGGAACCTCATTGACTTCTATGGGAGAGTTTTCTGGGCATGCTCTGTGACCTCTGCAGAGGTCATTGTACAAGGAAAGAATAGATAAGCTCTGACAATCACCTACTGTGAATGGTGGATCATGTCTTGTGTATACACAGAGATTATATAATTACAGGCAGGAATAGAATGAGTTAACTGCAGTAAAGAAATCTGTACAAACCAAGAAGTGGTGGCAATTATTAGACATAGTGGACAGTGCAAAACTGCAGGATTTTTGGATTTAGTTAAAATATAAAAAGTGACATGGAAAATGAAAAATAACATCATCAAAAATTATTTAAAAATATGTAAAACATAAAAAAGTGATTCAAACAGCAGGTCATTTTCTAAAGACACATTCCCTTTAAAAGGTATGCAGTGTCCCCCACTAACCCTCTTGCCTCTGTCAGGAAACAGCTAGTATGTATGGTAATGGCTTTTTTCGATCAGGAGTTATGTGGTCAGTGGCTTAGAATCTGTCCACTGAGATAAATTTTCCTGTGGGCATCATATTGACTTCATACCACTTTTCATCCAGTCAGTTATAATGTTCTGCACACGTGCATATGAAACATGGAGGGGTTAGAGACAGTACGGGGTGCGTTCTTTAACTATCACATCTTGCATAGCCCTGATTGAGGTGAAGTTCACACAGGTGATGCCAGTGGATGGCCGAATTCCAATCCTGAGCAGCACACAGCCAAGTTATAAATTAGGCCCAGTATTTCTTTGACGAATCTGTATGGTTTTTGATACATGGCCCCTACTGCAGGTCATGGTACCCTCTACCTGACCTTTCAAATGACTCCACCAGGTCTAGGGGCTCTGAGGACATCACATGCTACCATAGGGTTTATGATGGGTAATATATTTTGTGTGAAGGTTTTGTTTAGACAGACCTTGTATTTTGGTTTTGGGAAAAAAGCATTAATGATTTAATTGTTAGCCACAAGAATGCTAGAGGGGGTTTCTTCTACTCTGATTAGGCTACTTTCACACTAGCGTTTTGGAATTCCGGTATTGAGCTCCGTCATAGGGGCTCAATACCGGAATAAAACGCTTCAGTTTTGTCCCCATTCATTGTAAATGGGGACAAAACTGAACTGAAGACAACTGAATGTTCCTGAAAGCATTCCGTTCAGTCTTCAGACCGGCGAGCAAACCTCAACATGCTGCGGTTTGCTCTCCGTACTAGTTATCCGCACCTAAACGAATCCGGAATGACCCCCATTGCAAGTCAATGGGGACGGATCCGTTTGGTGTGGACACACTTGTAAACGGATTCGTCCTCCGTTGACTTTCAATAGAGGTTATTCCGGATCCGTTTAAAAGATTCTAAAGATAATACAACCGGATCCGGAATTACGGATCCACAAGGTTGTATTATTCAGTACGGATCCGGCTGGTCCCTTCACCCGCTGGATCCGTACTAAGGCTAGTGTGAAAGTAGCCTTATACAAATTATTTTGCTTTGTCTACCACCACACATGCAATTAAAAAAGTATTCAGATCCAGGTGCTGGTTTGAAAACTGTAGAACATTTTTTGTGAGACGGCCCCTGTAAGGAAACCACCCTTGGCCGGTGCATTGTGGCAAGCCTTTTAATACATTTAACACATTTTATTCCAATAGACTTTAGTTTAAGACTGGCATGTGAAACGTCAATCTTAAGAAATTTCCTTCTAAAATCTGTTAGAAAAATGCAGATTTTTAGTTATAAGATATAAGTGGTAGCCAATGGCACAACTGAAGTCTTCTGTTCCTGTTGATCCCATTATGATGTTCAATATTTGTGCTCTGTCTCTTCTCTACAAGTAAAGAATGCCAGCTTCTTCTTGCAGTGGGCAGTTACTGGCAGCCTAACTGCTTCACTTGGAAAGTATATATCCAGTGCTGTTCCATTTTTAGCACTTTCCCTATTCACATTACCAAAATATATAAACCAAAATGCTGGCCCACATCGTTTTATGTGGCTGGTGCAGACTAAAACAAACTTGTGAAATTACTACTTGAAGGCAGAGTTTGTTCTATTTATTCCTCCTCATACACACTAGAAAAGTATGGCAAACAAATCCCGACAGTTTCATTATGCAATTAAAAGGAAAGAAGTTGGTATTTTGGGATATTTTGTTAGCGGGGTGAATGTGTAAGTGAGCACGAATGCCTAGATTTATGCTTTCACATCACCCTGAAGAGTATGTCAAGGGTTAGTGCTAGGAGTAATAGTTTTGTAAGACACTTTTTTCTTTATTTAAAGGGGTTGTCCACCGTTTTTTTATCATTGCTTATCATGTAGACAAAGGTAATCCAAGACAGGAATGTATTGTGATTGTCCATATTGCCTCCTTTGTTGGCTTGCGTTATTTTTCCATCACATTATACACTGCTTGTATCCAGGGGTTATGACCACCCTGCACTCTAGCAGCGGTGGACGTGCTTGTACAGTATAAGAAAAAGAGCCAGCCTCTCTGATGTCCAGGACCATGGAAGCCTGCATAGGCACACATGCGCATCAGCTCCCGTCCAGCCACCTAGTATCTGCCCTGCAGTGGTGGCCGCAAACCCTGGAAACGAGCAGTGTATAATGTGATGGAAAAATGAATCCAGCCAGCAAAGGAGGCAATATGGATAATAACAATACATCTACATTATAAATGCCATTTGCTGAAGTGACACAGCCCCTTTAATAAATCCCTACAAAGAAATAAATACACTGTATTGAACTGAATCTATTTTAATGTGCAAACTTTTAAAACCTGAGAAAGTCAATAGTGGTTTATGGCCGCTGATTAGGGAAGACATCCAAGCCAGATATTTTTCTTGGTAGTATCTTTTCCTCAGGATCTGACATACTTTGGTTTATGTGTAAAAAATTTGGCTGTGAAAATCATAGGTCATAAAAGTATTTAGCAGGTGGGGCTATGTTATGCAGCATTTTTCCGGGCTCAGCACAGCCTTCCAGATGATGTGTAGGTTCTGCTTGTTCTTCTTGGAAGCTGCATTGTACGGGTTCGTCCACAGATTCCCTGAAGATCTGCGTGCATTGTACAGTACCAGCAGAGTGGATGACATTTTCAGAAATCTCTGTCACATGCTCGGAAAAAAAAAACAAAATTTAAATTAACCTGTGGTGTGGCTTTGTGATATGCAGCATGTCCATTTTTTGCTATGGCATAGGTTGATACCTGCAGCAAATACATGGATTTAGCTATGGAAACTTGGCAAAACCCACAGTGGAAATTCCACCCTCTGTGGCTGCATCTTGTAGAGAAAATGGCAACGGGATCTTGGTCTCTTCAGTCTCTTGGTCAGTGGGAGTCCCTATTACCGGCAAGTGACGACATATCCTAGTGAAATGCTGTCATTTGGCGCACCTGCCCGTACCTTGCTGCTAGAGTGGGTTCTTTTCCTTGTTCTTCTTTCAGAATCTGGTAAAGAAATTAAAGGGGTATTCCCATCTCACAAATGTGGTTTGTATAGTTAGATATAGCCATACCAGTATTATTACTAATAGAATCTATTTATATAAAATGTACCGTTTAGAAGATTTGCCTATTTGTATATCCATTGTCCCACACACATCAGTCATGCCGTTACCCCTAGTTATGGCCACCGTGGCCATGTAGTAGTGGTGGCCGGCTTGTTCCTTTTCAAACCCGCTCTGAGGTAACTGCTGTATTGTGAGCGCACACTGCATGAGCATGTGGAGACCCATCTCAGGTACTTTCACATCTGCGTTTTGGATGCTACCAGTCCGAAACACAATGGTCAGGATCCGTCCAAAACGCAGACTTTATAAACAGATCCTGCTGCATAGAGATGAATTGATCTTGGAACAGGATCCGTTTCTCTGCATTTTGGAAGCACAGACAAAATTGCTGCAACCCTAAGATGTGTCTCAGCATGATCATGTAATGTGTGTTCACAATACAACAGTTACCTCAGAGCGCGTCTGAACAAGAACAAGCTGACCACCACTACTACACGGCCGCGGTAGCTGTAACTAGGGGCAACGGCCTGACTGATGTGTGTGGGACAATGGATATACAAATAGGCAAATCTTCTAAATGGTACATTTTATATAAATACATTCTATTAGTAATAATACTGGTATGGCAATATCTAACTATACAAACTACATTTGTGAGATGGGAATACCCCTTTAAAGTAAAACTGTATCCTAATAGTACAACTTATAATTAGGTCTAAAAGCTGCAAGAGACGTTTCTATCTGTAACCCAGTCTATGAACTGACTTATATATATACGGTCATAGAGGCTGGTCAGCAGTGACTGTGACGCTGTTGTACTCCGCTATTCAGCAGTCAGTACATTACTTATTCTAAGGCTTCTTCTTCTTCTTCTTCTATGTCTTAAGAAGAAATTATCCCTTACTGAATTGATTCATGCAGAACTCCTAAAGGGCTTCATGATGGCTGACCCGAACTGTATAAATTCTGATTGATGATATTTACGTAAATTTGATCAGGGCTCTAGCTATGGGAGGTGCAGGGATATCGGCTGCTTTAGGCCTCTGTTTTAGGTATAGGACGGCAGCAGTATTCTGAATGGCACATGGAAAGTTGGGAGCTGTTAAAACTCGGTCCGCATCCACCATAATGAAGATTTTGTCCTAATTTTCACTTTTTAATGTCGTTCAGATTGCGCCAGTCACCCATAGTTGACCTTTCCTATCCATGCTTACCCAGGGCTCGCTTCTGTTACAATCAATGCTGTAAACTTGTCTTAGCAATGTTTCTTTATTGCTTTACCTTTATCATTTTGAATTCATTTAATAGCCTTGCCCAGCTGATGACTTGCTGGGGTTATTTTTAAAGCAGAGCTGCATTTTGTCATGGAAATATATGTTTGCGCTGTACATGCAGTGACGATATTAGAAGCCAGAGGCAGAGATTGTAAAACATATGGCAGATGCTGTTTTGTCATGTCACACGACCTTTTACAAGTACACCCATTTTTACATGTCAGCAAGATGGGTAAAGAAAATTTAAATGGATATTTATTTTTTTAATAATTTACTTTATCCATAAATGGGGGATCATACAATTTTGTAGACCAGTGCAGAAATGAATGGCGAGCCCTATAATCAAAAACAATCACTGATGGAAATCTCTGACCAAAACTCTTACGTGTGAACGAGGCTTAAAGCTTATGTTCTATGAGCTCGATATTTCTGAGTTCGTTAGCCTTAGTGCCTCTGTATGGATGTGTCCTAGAAGAGGGGGCATAAGGGTCCATTCACACATCCGCATGTGTTTTGCGGATCCGCAAAACACGGACACTGGCCATGTGCCGACACTATAGAAATGCCTTATCTTGTCCGTGGCTGCAGACAAGAATAGGGCACGTTCTATTTTTTTTGCGGGACCTCGGAACGGAAGTGCGGATGCAGACAGCACACTGCCCCATTGAAAATGAATGGGTCCGCACCCATTCCGCAAAATTGCTTAACCATTTATACGGATGTGTGAATGGACCCTTATTTGATTTTATACAAGGGTTTATGTGGAGTTGATAAGGTAATAAATACACCAAGCTGATTATAGTTATAACAGCTACAACTGCCTCAAAACCATACAATATACATCAAAATGAGGAATTGGAAAATTTAAAAAATAACTTTTACTTTTTACGCAATAAAAATGAATAAGGTTGAATCAATGTTAAATATGCACTGGTTTCATAGAATAAATAAATGAGTCCGTCCTTACCAATTCTGGCGTATACTGTGTGTTCATTTCTTAATATCCAACACGGTGTTCTAAAACAGTTCCCTTTCTGTCCAAGAAAGATGGCTTCGAGACGGGCTGCTCTGCTTGGTTTGATGTCGAATAGGGACTTAGGTTATCTTACCCTTTTATGACCCTACCTATCAACAGGGGTTAGTAGTCCCTGCATCAAACACAGAGCACCTGCCCGATACGGGCGACCCCGTCAGGAACCTTTCCCTAAGGTGGCCGTATCCCTACACAGACCCTTATACTCTAGTCCTGACATGCCATGTTTCAACCCAAATGTGGGAATCTTCAGGGGATTAAATGAGTAAAGTAAAGGAAAAAAGACAGAATAAAAGAGATTGTCCTAATTTCTAATCTCCCTCCAGTAGATACAGAGGGGAGGAAAAGATAAGAAGGATAATATTGACTACCTAATAGTTCTCCTCTAGGGTTAAAGAGTGAGTGGCCAAAAGTGAAGGTTCAATAAACCACTCATTCCCTGGACAGGGAGAAACTAACCAGGAAAGTGTCCCATCCTGACTCACCAGGTCTCATGTGGCAGCAATCTCTTTTATTCTGTCTTTTTTCATTTACTTTACTTATTTAATCCCCTGAAGATTCCCACATTTGGGTTGAAACATGGCATAACGGGACTAGAGTATAAGGGTCTGTGTAGGGATACGGCCACCTTAGGGAAAGGATATTATCTTTCTTGGACAGAAAGGGAACTGTTTTACAACACCGCGTTGGATATTAAAGGGATTCTGTCAGCAGGATATGGGGTATAGAGATAGACATCTCTGTATCGGCCTTACTACTGTCATTCCAAATATGTTACGAAATATGTTATGAAAGCTGTATTTTTGCTTAAAAAAGCATTTTTATTCATGTTATAATTACTTACCCCTTCATCGCTGTGTTCTCCTCCTGCTGCTGCGCAGACTCTGGTATGTGCAGCCGGAGAAGAACACAGCGATGAAGGGGCGTGAATAATTAGCGGGAGGGCGGTGCTGGGCTCGAAAATATGCGCCGTGGCTGGGCTCCAACGGCCCACAGGACATCCCCTTCGGCTCCTTATGTAAGTAATTATAATATGAATAAAAACACTTTTTTAAGCAAAATACAGCTTTCATAACAGTAAGAGTAACATATTTGGAATGACAGCAGTAAGGCCGATACAGAGATGTCATTATCTCTATACCCCATATCCTGCTGACAGAATCCCTTTAAGAAATGAACACACTGTATACGCCAGAATTGGTAAGGACTGATTCATTTATTTATTATTCTAAGTCACCAGTGCACGTTTAACATTGATTGAGCCTTATTCATTTTTATTGCGTAAAAAGTAAAAGTTATGTTGATAAGGTAATCCCTAAATCAGAGTCCTGCCAGACTGGCAGTCAAATGAGTCCTTCCTTTTTAAGAAATGAAGTGAGTTTGGTGTAAGATTTAAAGGAAACACTTGGGATTTATGAGTATTAAATTTCTCCAAAAAAAAGTTCCAAAATGTTTGATCAAGACCAGAGAATTTTCTAAAGGGGTCTCTGGATCAGTGTCAATATCATCACCAGAAAAAAGGGAAATGGAGAGTGTGATTTGTATGCCCTTCACATTTACTGATCTCTTAATGCCTGGACCAAGGACTCCATAGAAAAAATATAAATTAAAGTAGTATTCAGGTTGTAAACTTATCCCTTATCCACACGATAGGAGATAACAATTAGATTGGTGGGGGTCCTACCACTGGGAACCCCACCAATAATGAAGACAGGTATCCCTTACACTCGAAGCACGCTGAAATGAACAGAGCAGCAGGTTCGTTGTAGAGAACGCCTGTAGAACTGAATGGAGTAATGGTGTGCATGCTAGACCTGGTGCTCCGAGGGGTACAGGGTACCAGTATTCTTCATCAGATAGGGGATCATTTTTATCAACTCAAAATTAAATGAGGACGTTCATGGCGAGTTATCTTTATAACATGGGTTAAATGTTATTATAATTTACAAGCTAAAAGGTGTTATCTGGTAAGAAAGGAGCAGGTGGAATTTATAAAGCGGTGTCTGTGTTTTACTCTGAGAAACAAGCTACATATATTGACATGAAAGCTACCATCTCCATCCCCCGAGACACAAGCATGTTCTTACTTGTTCAGTATCCCTTTAGGTATAAGGTTCAGTAATACTTAATAGAAGGATGAGAGTAAAGTTGACCATAGACATTAAAGGGGTATTCCCATCTCACAAATGTGGTTTGTATAGTTAGATATAGCCATACCAATAATATTACTAATAGAATGTATTTATATAAAATGTAACGTTTAGAAGATTTTCCTATTTGTATATCCATTGTCCCACACGCATCAGTCAGGCTGTTGCCCCTGGTTACGACCACCGCGGCCATGTAGTAGTGGTGGCCGGCTTGCTCCTGTTCACACCCACTCTGAGGTAACTGCTGTATTGTGAACCCATATTACATGAGCATCTCTATGACTTTTTTGTCACTTCACCTCCCCAAAAAATGGAATAAAAAGTGGTAAAAAAGCTTTACGTACTCCATAATCAAACAATTATTTTCTCGATTAAAAACTACAGATCATCCCACAAAAATGAGCCCTCATACAGCTCCGTAGACATAACTATAAAATTGGTATGTGGTCAGAATTTGGCAATGAAAAGAAAAATTAATGTTTTCCAAAGTTTTCATTTTTTTTCAGTATTAAAACACAAGAAAACTATAAATGTGAGATCATTGTAATCATACTGACCTGGAGAATGAAGGGCATAGATCACTTTAGCCACATAAAAGAAAACTGGTCTGATCTGATGTTCTTAGATCGGGGGTCTGATGTGAGGTCCTTATATGGGGGGTCTGATGTGAGGTCCTGATATGGGGGTCTGATGAAAAACATTTTTTTTCTTATTTTCCTCCTCTAAAACCTGGGTGGGGTGGCGGGGGTTCTTGATAGCTGGGGCCTCACTACACACTGTACTCTGGCACTTGAATATACTTCATATTGGTGAGTTTTCCTGTCGGGCTGGTCAGCCTTCATGGCCCCACCCCTTCACCTCCTAGACAGGTGGAGGCAACTAGTCCTGCTCACATTCTAGGATAGGTCGCTGGCAGCCATTTTAAATCATTCCTATAATAACTAAATGTTCTGAATTATATTGGGTAAAACAAACAGGCGAATCTACATATTGTGTATCTCTAGAAGGCACATACATATGAGTACAGTTTGGAACAAAGAAGGGCTTAAAACTACTAGGTTGCTAAAAGTAGAGTTTATGACGTGCGGTTGTTATTTTGAACCTACTACGTTAATGGGAAAATAAGTAGTGAAGCGTGAAAGACGTCTAAATCTTGTGTGCTGGGTTGTAAATGTGGGTTTTATGTACCACTGTTTGTCATTACTCATCATGCAACTGGATTCAACGAGTGATACATGTTTACAACTTACGGCCGGCAAGTGCGGTTTGTCCTCTTACACATGAATGCCATATGTGCGTATTTGGGCACCCATGCAGAGATGAACAAAATACACACAACTACACACGCAATCAACAGATCTACACAGATGTACACAAATGTACACACACTACCTAAAGATACACACACATATTGGGGAGATTTTTCAATGCTTTCATAAAGTCCATAATTCAAATGAGATAGCATTTATTGAAATGGGAAGTGTGGCATGTTGTAAGTTGGCAGGTGATGTAAGTTTAGACAGACTGTGTAGATACCAGATTTATCACGGGGCTCAGGCTGAATGATAAATCTGCTGCAGGGATAGATACTTTTCTCTGACTCTATACCAGCTATTACTTGGCTCAGAGACAAGCTTTTAATACCAGAATTGTGGCACATTTTAGGACCGTTCCTGCTAAGCCCTTGTTGAGTGTAGAAACCCAGATGTACCAATTTGTGCCACTTTTAGGCAGATTTTGGAGCAGACACATTAGTAAATCTGGGCCTTTTTCTTTACACCACCTCATGGCTGATTTACTTTATATGTACTTTGTAGTTTAAAAAAAATACTGCACTGTTTAATGCTATTATTAACATTTTGGCGCATTTTATGGTCCCGTTTTGGCCACACACCTTTCTGTAGACTTTTTTTCTTTTTTTTACATTCTTCAGACCTCCCTCAACAGACACTTAATACATTTTTATACATTTTTTTTTTTTACAGTTTCATTTTGCTCTTCTATGTATGTATAATGAACCTATGGACACAAACACATACATAAATGCCAGGGACACAAATGCATACTGATCAACCATTAAAGCCAGGTGAAGTGAATATTTTTTATTCTCTCATTACAATTGCATATATTAGTCAGTTTTTAAAGTGGGTGGCAGGAAAAAGGGCAAATGTAAGGAACTTGGTGACTTTGGGGTGCCTTGTAGGGTATTCCTGTTATGCAGTGGTTAGTAACTACTAAAGTGGTCCCAGGAAGGACAACCTGTAAACTAGTGTCATGGTTATGAATGCCCAAGGTTCATTGTATGTCCAGTCCATGGAGGTCCCATATTGCAACTTGCAGAACTTAAGTATCTGCTGCTAACATCTTGATGTCAGATACCACAGGACGCCTTCAGAGATCTTATGGGGTCTATGCGTCAGTGATGTAGGGTTGTTTTAGTGGCACAAGGAAGGCCTTAACCATATTATATAGAGGTGTATATGAAGCTATGCACAAGTTTTCTCCTGTCCAGCATCCAGAGCTGAGGCATGTGCAGCTGTCACTATGGCTGCCTTCAAACCAAGTGGAACCACTAACCTCCAAGCTCCGTTGTCAGGTCTGACATCTTAGTACAGTGTATTACTGAGCTTTCTGTGGTTTCTGGTTACTACAGCACAAGAATGCCCCCTCCAAAAAAAGCAGGCTGTAATTTTATACTTACTTAGAGGACAGGTGTGTTGGTGTACCATGTAGGACCAAAGGTAACACTGGGTTACCTATGATTCTATTGCCATAAATTTAATTGCTAGTTGATTCTGCTAGTAATTGCAGCTGCCGGCCGGTTTTACAGAACCTTGGAGAGTACAGCATTCATACAGAAATGCACAATCGGGCTCAGGTGCTCACAGAGCTTTTAATGTTGACTTTTGCTGTATGGTACATGAGTAGTCTGTGATTCCCAGATGTGTTTTATGGAAAATGTTTGTTCAGATAGCTCATGATGTTAGTGGATTTATATCTGTTGACATGAGAAATGTCTGCATGCTCCAATTTTTTCAGCTGTTTTATTTTTCTTAACAAATGCTTGAATGTTTGTTTTTTTCATATGTTCTCATGTGTTATCAGATGGTATTTTCATCTATTTACGTAATCTTAGTGACATGCAATTTACATCTGACGCACCGCCAGACAACTGAAAATAAGGACAGAAATAACTTTGACTAGTTTCAGACTTCTCTGGTGTGACAGAGGACCTGATGGTCTAATCTAGTGGTTTGAATGCTAGTTTCGCTGATGTTCTATGGTAGTGAATGGGTTAATTATCTGGATTGTACTCCGATCCCGTGCAGCTACCACTTCTGGGATTACATGGCGTGTACTGGGCACTTGATCCTAGCCTGAGGTTAGAACCCGCTGCTCATGTGTGAGTCTGAATCTCTCACCACAGTGCTAGCGAAAGATTTAGACTCACCCATGCACTGCGGGTTCTAACCTTAGACTAGGATCAAGTGCCCAATGTACGATACAGGATCGCGGTACAACCTAGATAACCCCTTTAATACCTGTTTTGTGGTTTTCTCATTTTCCCAGGCTCCATTGATGTTGGCATTGTCCTGTTCTTATGTCAGGAAGCTGATATGCTGATCCCACTTTCTGCCCTATGCTGATCATTATTATCAGCGGCGGCAAGGATAGAGAGGAGAATATACATAATCCTTAATCACAATGATTGTGCACTGTAGCGCTTCACCTGTATTATTATTGGCCATTATTAAAGGGGTTCTCTGGGATTTATACATTGATGATCTATCCTTAGTATATAAGTCATCAGCATCAGATTGGTGGTGGTCTGATTTCCAGAACCCCTGCCGATCTGCTGTATGAAGAGGCCGCAGAGCTTTGTGAGTGCTTTGTCCTCTTTCTAGGCCATGTGATACTGCGTTCATCGGTCAAATGGCCGTCGGTCATAATGCTACTGAGCTGCACCTAGGCCATGTGACCGATGAAGGTGACATCACATGGCCTAGGCCCAGCTTAGTATCATTTGTGAATGGGGCTGAGCTGCAATACCAGCACAGCTGCTATACTATGGCGGTGATGTGCTTGGTAAGCTGCAAGGAGGCTGTGGCATTCACGGGAGCACTGCGGCCTCCTCAAACAGCTGATTCCCTGGACTCCTGCAGATCTCATATTGATGACCTCTTCTGAGGATGGGACAAGGAAGGGAGGACAGCACTCCTAGTTTAGTGAGCGATGGGTGCACGTCTCCAGGGGGGGGAGTGGTAAGCTTTCCCACATAGATCAGATGATCGGCAAAGAGTAGAAAAAAAAAAGTGGATGGAGACCGCATGTCCTCAAGTGAAGATTTATTTCAGATGTGACGTTTCGGCCATTAGAGCCTTTTCTCAAGCCTTTGAAAAAGGCTGTAATAGCCAAAACATTGCATCTCGAATAAATCTTTACTTGAGGATGCGCTGTCTCCATCTGCTTTTTTCTACTCTCCTGAGGATGAGTCATCAATATGTAAATCCTGGAGAATCCTTTTTAAAGATTATTTTATATTGGTCTTGAGCAAATTGAAGTATCCAAAGTGGATTTCGATCCGAATTTGAGGGAAAATTAGATACGCTGAGCCGAATTTCCTTGTGCTTTGCAGTAACAAAACATACTCACCTCATGCATTTGAACACGAAGAGGCCATCTTGATTGAAGAACCTGGTCAGTATAGTTAAAGTACCTGTAACACTCCCACAAAAATTTTACATGGTGTAATCTGTAATGAGGGTAATCTTCTCACCAGTGACTGCATTTGTGAGTTATAACCTTCCTTCTCATCCTTAGATGAATCTAACAGCATTCAAACAAAGTTGTGAATGAATCAACTTCAGATCTAGGATCCAAAGCTTGATTTGCTCAACTCTACTGGCTGATAAATCTGGCGCACCTTTGCACTGTCTAAGTTATCACCACCTATTAGGTCACTTACATCGTGCCAGAATTGTGTACCTTCATTTTAGCCCACCCCTTTTCAGTAGACGGCAAAAAAGTGTCTGCACCACCTAATAAATGTGATGCATGACCTCTGCACCAGACTTATGACCCCGTTTGGGTCACTATTTTGGTGCATTTGCAATAGCAAATCTAACTACGTTGTATGAATTCTACCGCTCAGATGAAAGGTCAGATTTTTTTTTTTTCAAGATTTACCAAGATGATGAGTTATTATTGCTAAAGGTTCTATCTTGAGTGACTGCTTTTATGTTTCATTGGGAAGGTGTGTGCTATCTTACATCAGCTGTACTAGTACCTGATTCAGAGATTAGATGTGATCCAAACCCCCCCAGCATTCATTTTTTAAATTCGTTTTTATACTCAAAATTATGCCTGAAGAAAAGAGAATTAAATCAGGTTTTCCTCCCTTTTTTGCCTCGAGTGATGGATTTCATCAGCTTCTCTTTAGAATTCCTGAAATCAGTCCATGGTTTAATCTTTGTAACATTTACTGAGTCCTGACATTAAAGGAAATAGTATTTCGACAAGTTACACATGTTCTAAATGACAAATCATATTTTAACGTTCATACTGATGCAATGCTTTTTAGATTCTATACTTACTGGTATGTTACATAAAAGGTGACGATAGTACCTATCCATTTAGATTAGGTAACATAGCCTTCCAGAATGGGTAGAACATACTTCAAGGCTGCTCAAGATTGATTCTCCTAATTATGGAAAGAAAGGTCGTAATCTTTAGGGATATTTGGAACATATTTTACAGGTCTTAACATATAGCTTTCCTTTGACTTGAATTTGAACTTTGCATTTGTAGGCCTTTGGTTATGTTCCAAGCTGGGTGCCTAGCCACATCTGGACAAAATATTTGGAAAGGGTAACCTATACTTTTTCACAACGGAAGATATTGGACATCTTGTGGTCATGTACAATATAATCAGACGACTTTGGGATTTAGATAGATATCTTTAGAATAAATCATGCATTTAGTTCTAGCATTCATCTCTGTACTTCTGTAACATTATATACTTTGCCTTGTTTTGTTTGGTAGAGAGTCTATCATTTAAAAGCTGATTTATCTCCACTCTTGTCATTACTTCAGTTACAGCACTCCTTTATGTTATGACACACCATAAAAATATATTTCGACAAATTGCCACCGCTTGTCTTGTCATTTTGAAAATCTTATTTAGCTAGCGCACCAGTAATTTATCATATAATGCTTCACTGCGTAGAGCTTAACCGCCTTTTTCAGCAAATGTCACAAACTGATGTAGGATATACATAAAACTTTATGATTTTAACATTTCATTTTCATGTAAATGTGAGCTAATACTATAAAAGATTATTGATGCTTTCTGCAGAGCTGGTTATCATTTTTTTTCCTTTAGGAAAAGACTACACAGGTTTAATAAGTGATTGCACACTGATTTGATTATCTTTAGTGATCAGAACTCTGGGATCGCCTAGGATCACCTGAATGAAGGAGCAGACACCTTTCTAGTTTTTTTTATTCTCCTTAAAGGGGTTGTCTCACTTCAGCAAGTGGCATTTATCATGTAGAGAAAGTTAAAACAAGGCACTTACTAATGTATTGTGATTGTCCATATATCTTCCTTTGCTGGCCGGATTAATTTTTCCATCACATTATACACTGCTCGTTTCCATGGTTACAACCACCCTGTAATCCATCAGTGGTGGCCGTGCTTGCGCACTATAGGAAAAAGTGCCGGCTTCTCTGGTGGCCGAGACCGTGGGAGCGTGCACAGGCTGGTACTTCTTCCTATAGTGTGCAAGCACGACCACCACTGCTGGATTGCAGGGTGGTCGTAACCATGGAAACGAGCAGCGTATCATGTGATGGAAAAATGAATCCAGTTAGCAAAGGAGGCAATATGGATAATAATAATACATTAGTAAGCTGCTTGTGTCAACTTTCTCTACGTGATAAATGCTCTTTGCTGAAGTGAGACAACCCCTTTAAGGATTGCTAATATGCCTTTTTAAGTTGGCCATTAAGGGACCATGTTCTACAGGATTCCCCCACCCCCCTCTGATCACTGTGGTCACTGTGTATTCCATGGATGCGATTGGTTATTAAGGGAAACCTTATAATCAACCATGGAAACCTAGAAGGAGCTCTGAGCTGTCCTTAGAGATAGCCTGTTAGGGGATAAGAAGTGTTGTCCTAACAGGTTGTGTGACAGACACTGATGTGATGTATTACCCTACAAATGAAGTTTCATTTCACTTTATATAAGGGTGCATTCACACGACCGTAGTTTTGGGTCCGCATCCGTTCCGCAATTTTGCGGAACGGGTGCGGACCCATTCATTTCAATGGAGCCGCAAAAGATGTGGACGGCACACAATGTGCTGTCCGCATCCGTAGGTCCGATCCGCGGCCCCGCAAAAAATATAGAGCATGTCCTATTCTTGTCCGCAATCGCGGACAAGAATAGGCAGTTCTATCATAGGGCCGGCTACATTCACACAGCCGGTATCCGTGTTTTGCGGATCCGCAATTTGCGGACCGCAAAACACATACGGTCGTGTGAATGTAGCCTTAAACTGCATCACAATAGTGATCAGCTAGGTTGCAAGTTGCTCCTTGCATAGGCAGATGTATTCACAGAAACACCTATCAATCTCATGCAAAAAAAAAGTAAAACATATTATTTTTTATTCATGGTTTGCTGCCCTAGCTTTGGAATGTGACGTCCAATTTAACCCTTTCAGTACCGGAGGTTTTTTCGGTCATGCATTTTCGTTTTGCGCTCCCTGCCTTCAAACAGCCATAACTCTTTTATTTTTCTGTTCACATAGCTGTATGAGGGCTTGTTTTTTGCGGGACAAGTTGTACTTTCCAACGCCACCATTTAATATTGCATATGGTGTAGTGGGAAGCGGGAAAAAAATTCCAAATCAGGTGAAATTGCAAAAAAACGCTATTCCGCTACAGTTCTACGGGTTTCTTATTTACAGCGTTCGATGTGCATTAAAACTGACCCGTTACTTTCATTCTACTGGTCAGTACGAATCCGGCAATACCTAATATGTATAGTTTTTCCTGCGTTTTGATAGTGAAAAAATAATTAGAAAGTTGCCCTTTTTTTTTTTTTTTTCCTTGTCATATCTTGACCCCTATAACTTTTTGGTATTTATGTGTACAGAGCTGTATGGGGGCTCATTTTTTGCAGGACAATCTGAAGATTTTATTGATACCATTCTGGGGTGTGTGTGACTTTTTGATCACTTTTTATTTAAATTTTTTTTTTTTTTTAAAAAGCGACAAAAAACGGCAAATCGCCATTTGGACGCTTTTTTCCGCCACACAATTCGCCGTATTGGATTTTTTTTTTATATTTTAAAAGTACGGGCGTTTTCGGTCACGGTAATACCCATGATGTCTATATTTAGTGTTATTTAGGTATTTATTTTTTACTTATACGGAAAGGGGGGTGATTTGAACTTTTATATCTTTTTTATTTTTTATATATTTTTTAAAAAAAATTTTTTTTTTTTTTTTTACTATTTGAAAGCTCTAATATGAACTTATATATTGTGGCTTTTTTTTTTCTTTATGAGCAATCATGGATTTTCTAGACTCAGATAAATCGATGAATTGCTCATCTCTTATCCTGGCCTGCCATCTAGTGGCCAGAATAAGAATTGCACTTTGAAAACTGTAATCCTCACCAGCGAGGATTACAGTTTTCATACGGTGTATAGACACCCCGATTGGCCACATGGGGTGTCTGTACACCACCCGGAAGCGAACGCTTCCGGGTTTAGACGCAACTAGATGCCGTGATCACGTGTGATCAAGGCATCTAATCGCCCAGGAAGACGCCGCCGATGTAGTAAGTAGCGGCAAGTCTCTGCTGTTAGAAACAGCAGAGACTTGCCGGCCATGACGCCCGCCGCACCCGCGAGCGGGCGCCATGTGCCCGCATCGCCCCAGCGCCGTACATGTACGGCGCTGGTACTGTAAGGGTTAAATTGTAGTACAAAATGGGCCACTACACACCATTCTTCTAATCAGATGGTGTGCAGAGGTTTTTCTGTGTGCACTTCTTGCTGTTATTCCAGTTCGTCGTCGTTCTCCCAACCACCGGGACACACAACATTGAACAGTGATAAAAATAAGGTCTCTCAGACTTGATCCGATTTGAGGTTTCATGTGGCTGCAAAACTTTGCCTTCAGCCAGGCATTTATGCCCCTCCCACATGCCACAGATTGGAGCTAGGTTCTTGAAAATTTGATCATCTGCCGAGCTTAGTGAAACCTGCTACTTGGATTCGCCAAACCTTATGGCTTGTCCTTCTTGGTGCTGCAACTTCAATGTTAAGGAGCGTATGAATACTTTTTATGACATATGTGATAAATAGAGGCATATTTCTGTATATATTATGTGATTATGTATACTATATTTCACCATTATAAAATATTGTTTCCACCTCGCCTTTCTGGGCCTGCATGTGGAATATCCATTCCCTTTGGAGGAAATCAATTTATCACTTGAATGTTAAAAACTGGCCCTTTGCAAGTGGTAATGAAGTTGTTTCCTGGAAATGCAGACACTCAGACAGAATGGCACCTCCCACCATAGGTGTCCAAAAGCTTTTCAGATGGACTACCAGAAGATCCAGAAAATATATCATAAGCTATAAGTTATCTCTGGTACAACTCTCCTACTAATCATTGTAATAATTGCATTCCGTATAATGTTGGCATTGCAGAGAGTCCAATCATCCCACCCCTGACACCCAGCATTCCCACATAACGAGTATCTCACCTTATGGGACCCCTACTCCATTCTTATTTGGTATGAGAACAATCATCCTGATGAAATATGCATTATATACTTTAAAACATATTGGGCCCGAATATAAATTAGTGTGGATGGGAAGACATGTTTTATTACTATTTTATGCTTGCCAGATGAGGGATAGAGGTGGAGCATGCACCCATAAAGAATGCTTTCCCAGAAGGCTGGGACAAGGATGGTTGAGAGACTCCTCTCAGCTCCACCCTCTGCCAAAGGGGGATAAAAACGTGGGATTTGAAACCTTTCATGGACACAGTTTGGGGATCTGATCAACATTGGGTTGTTTTCCACGTCCTCCTGTCCCCGGAAACAGAACAGATTCTTATCACACAATTTGTTAAGTAGTAAGAACCTTTCTGTTTTTAACCTTTTTATTTTTATAACTGTTTTGAGTGCGTATATATTTGTCTCTTATTTCTTTTTATAACTAAGTACTGTTTCCTTTTTAGTACATTAAAACACGCCTTTAATAGTTTTGCCTTGTGACCTGAATGAGTCAAGTAACCTCCATTTTTAAGTGTATCAGATCGGTTTGCTTTTGCTATAAGTGTTGCCTGTGCTACTGTGAGCCTGCTTGCGAGTGGGCGCTGTGGGGTTTTCTATGAGCCCCTAATTAATTGGTGTATTAATTTAAATGTCATAGATGGTGGCAGCATGTTGGAGTGCATGAAAAGCTGCGTCTGGGTGTGATCTAGGTTCAATCTGATGCCTGTGTGTTGGGGCGTGAGAGTCGTACATGGGACAGGGACTGTACGTGTTAATGTAGATTTTCTTTTCCCGTCAGTGAAATTTTAAAAGCCTTAAAGGGGTATTCTCATCTTGGACAATGGGGGCATATCGCTAGGATATTCCCCCATTGTCCTATAGGTGCGGGTCCCGCCGCTGGGACCCGCACCTATATCGAGAATGGGGCCCCCGAAGTGAAGAAGTGCGCACCGCGCAAGCGCGGCCCGCTCTCCATTCACTTCTATGGGGCCGCCGCAAATAGCCGAGCTCGGCTATCTCCGTCGGCTGCATAGAAATGAATGGGAGCGCACTGCGCATGCACGGCCACCGCTCCCATTCATTTCTATGGAGCCGACGGAGATAGCCGAGCCAGCGCTCGGCTATTTGCGGCGGCCCCATAGAAGTGAATGGAGAGCGGGCCGCGCTTGCGCGGTGCGCACTTCTTCACTTTGGGGGCCCCGTTCTCGTTATAGGTGCGGGTCCCAGCGGCGGGACCCGCACCTATAGGACAATGGGGGCATATCCTAGCGATATGCCCCCATTGTCCAAGATGAGAATACCCCTTTAATAGATTATAGAATTCATGTCAATCTCTGGGATACATTTATCCATACTGTTGCAGAAACTGATCTGGTCAGTATGTAATAATGGTCATTATGTGACTTAAAGGGAACCTGTCATCAACTTTATGATGACCTCACTGAGATCTGTATAAAGTAATGACAGAAATGCTGATTTCAGCAGTGTGTCACTCATGAGCTAAACATAAGTGGTTGCCGAGAACCAGCATTATAATCATTGTAGCACAGACCTTGAAAAGAGTCATATCTACCTGAGAAGAGTCATGGTTATTCCTAATCTCCTGCTCTCCCCGCCCATCTGCTGATGATTGTCAGTTCTCTCCTAGAAAGAAAGGGAGAAAACTGGGTAGAAGCCTGTCAGTCATCAGCAGGTGGGCAGAGAGAGCAGGAATTCATGAATAACCATGACTCTTCTCATGTAGATATGACACTTTTCCAGGCCTAATCTGCAATGTTTGTGATGTTGGTTCTCCGCAACCACTTGCTTTTAACTTATAAGTGATAGACTGCTGAAATCAACTCACCTGTCTCTACTTTATTCTGCTGTTACAATGGGCAGCATAAAATTGATGACAGGTTCTCTTTAAAGCGGTTCTACAGTTTTTAAAAACTGGATAGATCATCAGCATCTGATCGGCGGGGGTCCGACACCCGGGGCCCCCGCCGATCAGCTGTTTCAGAAGGCAGCGGCGCTGCAAGAGTGCCGCGGCCTTCTCTGTGTTTACCGCAGGCCCAGTGACGTCACGACTAGTATCACTGGCCTGGGCGGGGCTAAGCTCTGTTCACATGAATGGAGCTTAGCCGCTCCCAGGCCAGTGATAGTAGTCGTGACGTCACTGGGCCCGCGGTAAACACAGAGAAGGCCGCGGCGCTCCTTCTCAAACAGCTGATCGGCGGGGGCCCCGGGTGTCGGACCCCCGCCGATCAGATGCTGATGATCTATCCAGAGGATAGATCATCAGTTTTTAAAATCTCTAGAAACTCCTTAATGTTGCTTGGCTCATGATTCATGCTGTATGTAAAATGCACCATATGCTGCATTATTGGTCTGCTGCTGAGGTTAGCTAGCTAGTCATATACTGATACATCAATAGGCTGTAGTTCTGAGACTTATCATATGCATTCCACATTTCACTTGTGGTTTTTGGCATAGCTGTATTTTGGACATTTCAGGATGAGTTGAAGAAGGACCATATTAAAAAATAAAGTTCTGGAAATCACTGTATTTTGTGTGCAGTTTTGCAGTCCTACATCTATTTTGCAGATCTTTTATGTTAAATTAGTGCATGCCACTACAACACAACACACTTACACTAGGAAGTCACATGGAATGTTAATACAAGCTGAACAATAAATCTTGGGAAAGATGAAGAAATGAGTTTATATAGCCTAAGATCACAATCTGCTGTAAGCCTTGCCATGAATGCTCTGGGTCTTATCAGCTGTCTGACTGGATGAATAGACAGAAAGTGTAGGCCAAATAGTAAAAGTGAGAAATGTTGTACCACACTTGTCTAGGTTAGTTAGACAGGCTGTGATCTCACTGCACTCTTCTTTCTTTCTTTCTTTCTTTCTTTCTTTCTTTCTTTCTTTCTTTCTTTCTTTCTTTCTTTCTTTCTTTCTTTCTTTCTTTCTTTCTTTCTTTCTTTCTTTCTTTCTTTCTTTCTTTCTTTCTTTCTTTCTTTCTTTCTTTCTTTCTTTCTTTCTTTCTTTCTTTCTTTCTTTCTTTCTTTCTTTCTCACTGTGTCTAGGGGTGTTTGTGTCACCTAGTTTTTTGCAATGTTGTTCCCTCCTTTTTGGGGAACAAAACCTACTGTTGAGCTGAAAAGGGATATTTCAATGGCACCAGAGCACAAATGGGTCATCCTAAACTTCTTTGGGGGGGGGGGGGGGGCACATATACAGCACCTGAGGTTTGCTAGGCCTTTTGGGTTGAAGAGTTACAAAGTCCCTTTTATAGAGTTTTTTTTTTTTAAATTTACATTTGGGTTATAAAAGATGTACAAGGACAACATCTGCATGGAATTTGTATGTTTGTGTGGGTTTCCTCCGGGTACTCTGGTTTCCTCCCACCATCTAAAGACATACTGGTATGGAACTAAGATTGTGAGCCCCATTTGGGACAGCTTGATGCTAATGTCTGTAAAGTACTGCAGAATATAGTAGCGCTATATAAGTGTGTAAAATAAATACACCTACTGTGGAAAAATGTCTGCATCAGATCTGCATATAATTTGACATCTGGGCTGGATTTCAAATCTAACAAATCACGGAAAAAGGTGCACTGCAATGGTAAATGCAATTGATAATATATGGCTAAACCCTCACACTGATGTTAAAATGAGACTTTCGCCAATATATTTTTATATCAAGAACATACCGGAGCCCGAGCACCGCATCAAGGTATCTCAGAGTGGCACGGGACCTAACGCTAACCTACCTATGCCATATGGGCAATTACGGAAGGAGCATATAGGCCGACACACAGCGACCAACTCCTAGTTACCTCCAGCGTGAGATCACACATGCAATGGGAGGAGGGAGGAGACTATGAGCCCCACCTACCAATGACTCATGTGACTCAGGCTACACAGGTGCACCAGAATGTTTGATATGTGCAACAGCATAGGGGTTTCGAGCACTTCTCTGCCATTTTAGACCACGTTTTCTCCACGATTGTGCTGGATTATAAATCTGCAGCATATCAGTTTTATGATGCAGATTTCTACTAAACAATTTGGCAATATATAGGTTGGTTCTATGGCAAATCTGCAGCAAAATCTGCATGTAACTTATGTGGATTTTGCTATGGATTTGTTGTGGATCTTCTGCTATAAAATGTCTCGTGTGGATGGAATCCTTGAACATGTATAATATAAACGGTTGGCCATTTTCTGCCTGTCGATTAATGTGCCACCTACAGATTTGGAGTGAAAATTTGGAAAGAATTTCAGAGAAGATGAAATGCAACTTTTTAATAAGTTGCAAAAAAAGTCGCAACTTCGTGCATGGCATCCCCTAGGTTTACTTTTACTGGAATAGGAGCAAGCACATTGCACTTGCGACAAATTTATGATTACCATGCACCGTTTTTATTTACTTCTGTTAAGTAGGTTCTTGATTACATTCCTATCATTCACATTATTTTACATTTTACGTTTGCTATATAGATTATCTAATTCTTCTAGAGATTATTACCGGTAAATCCTGTTTATTTGCACTAAAAAAGCAGCTGAACAAAATGTAACTGCTTATTTTTCATACTTCATATTCTTCATATTAAAAATGTTTTGGTATTCTTGGTTTCTTACCAATTGAATAGTTTTTTTTCTTTTAAAAGTATATTTTATTTTTATGGTTACTCAAAAGCACTAGAGGTGATGTTTTTATTGCCCATTACGTCAAAATTGCTTATTATGTGATGCACGTTATATTTCTATTTTTTTTTTTTTTACTAACCTACTGCACAAGCACTATAGGGGGCGGAGTGTTTTTATTGGTAGCATCTCTCTATGAGCTTTTACATAGTTCATAGGTTTTATGAAAATAAATTAAAAAATGTCTTCACTATAACAAAATTTTTGTTTCATAGTGAAATAATATTTGTTTTGTGTGCTTTACAGTCATTCTTATTATTTTTAATAATTTTTTTTGTAGTCTGTGGCAAAGACTGGACGGTTACTCATCAGTCACGAGGCTCCACTCACAGGAGGTTTTGCATCGGAGATTAGTTCTACAGTACAAGTACGTTTTCACATATTCTTTATTTTTTTAACACAGTTGTATCTTTTAATTGTAATATTTGCTAAATGTATGTTCATAGGAGCCTTACAGTTGCATTATAAGGATAACTGCAAGTTACCTATTACTTTACGAAATACAGTATTGCAAAGCTAACAATTATAAATGAAGCATGTTTGTATGTGTGTATTTGTGTTTTTTTTTTTTTTATTAGTATCGTGAGATCAGAAGTTCGGGAAAAAATAGACTTGACACGACTTGGGTGCAAAAAGATAGTTTAATAAACTATGATAAAAGATATATACAAAGATATACAAAGACATTTTAACAGCTCCTTTGGAAAATGAAAGGTGGAATCTGATTGGTTGCTATGGGCAACTAAACCAGTTCTACTTTACACCAGTTTTCATTACAAAGAATTAACCCCCTAGTGACCACCAATATGCCTTTTTATGGTGGTCACTAAGGGGCCTTAGGCTGGGCCACGGCCTTTTCATGATCTGGGTTGTTTAACTCCTTAGATGCCGTGGGCAATAATGTGTATAAGAGGTGACAGAGGGAACAGACTCCCTCTGTCTCACATCAGCACCCCACAAATGCAAACGCGGGGTGCCGATGTGTGTAAAGGCTGGCTTGGGCACTGGTATAGGCCCCAAGCCTGCCTTGAGTGTTTTCCAGCAGACTGCACCTCTCTGGCACAGCTTGCTGGTCAATGTCTGTATAGCACTGACATTAAAATGCAATGCACTATAAGAATTGTGCATTGTACAGTATTTTAAAAGCAATCTAAATATTGCCTGTTATAGTCCCCTTGTGGTAAATTTAAAAAAAAACATTTATTAAAAAAAAATCCAATTAAAAATTTTTCTATTGAAAATACGCTTTTCGATGAAAAAAAAATGCAAAAATAAAATCTCACCCATGTTTGGTATCACCGCATCCACCTCCACTACACAAATACCATGGAAATTATCTCCTACGGTGAACACCGTAAAACAAAAAAGAAATATGGCAGAATTGCTTATTTATTCTTAGTCACCAACAAAAACAATTTTATATCAAGAGATCAAAAATCGGAATTTACCCCAAAATAATACCAATGAAAACTACAAGTCGTCCTGCAAAAGTCAAGCACTCACACAACTCCATAGAAAGAAAAATAAAAAAGTTATGGGTCTTGGGTCTTGGGACATGGTGATGCAAAATGATTAATTATTGCACAAAAGTAGTAAAACGTTCCAAAATGAACGCTGTAAAATTGATGATGTAAAAACTCAGTGGCAGTATTGCTGTTTTTTTTCCCCATCTCCCAGAAAGAGTTAATAAAAGTTAATCAGAAAGTTGTGTATACCCCAAAATGACACCATTAAAAATTACAGCTTGTAACGTGAAAAAAACAAGCCCTCATACAGCTACATAGATGGAAAAAAAAAAAAAGTTATAGCTCTTGGAGGATGAAGATGAAAAAAAAGGAAGACGCTTTGTCAGTAAGGCCCAAAACAGTCTGGTCACTAAAGGGTTAAAGGGGAAGAACCAATTAAAACCTTGCTTTCCAGTGGTGCAATTTTGTAACCATAGAATTTTTAAGTTCCTTGAGAGAGACATTTTGCAGTTGCTATTATTTTAATATCGCCTGCAAAGTTTCTAAAAAGGATGTGTCTCATTTTACATATGCCCTGTTGGAGGCACATGGACGTCACAGTGAGGGTCGATTTTATTTATACAGATAACAAAAAAAAAACATACATACCATATTTTCATTTTTTTCTTTTTAAGAAATTACATTTATAGATTCTTACATTTCATAGCGCAGTGGCCAGAACAAGCATTCAGGTGCCTTATTTATAACCTGCTGTAACATTATGTCATCAATGTTATTATCATGTGTAGCACATTATATTCGCACTGTTGCCTTGCAGTAAAGGGGTGTTCGGTTGAAAGCTGCGAGGGGAAACATGAACATGGTATGTGTGTTCTCCCTGCGTTTCCACCAGGTACTCCTATTCCCTCCACACTGCAAATACATAGTGATACGTTAAATGGCATCCTATGAAATTGGCTTTAGTATGTCACAGGGAAGGGACAAGGACTGTTGTGAGTGGTGACTATACAGTGTACAGTGCTGCGGAATATGTTTGCCCTATATAAGCAATAAGAAGTAAGTAATAAATAAACATAGAAACTATAGACTATCGGCCAGATCATTGGTAACAAGCGTTCATAGGAACGCTCATTAGAGATGATCTGGCAGTATAACACTGTCGCAGATTACCCAATGAATGAGCAAACGTAATCGTTCATCGGGCAATCCAGATTTTTAAGCAGGCATGAAAATCGTCGGATTGTGCTGCCGGCAAATAACGTAAGTATGGGAAAAAGCGATGGCATTAGCTATCGCTCCTCTCCTTACTGTGGAAGAGATTGCTGCATGTAATAGCAGCGGTCTCCTCCTCTAACGAGCAGCGATTGCCAAGAAGGAACGCTTCCTTCTCAACAATCGCCTACTAACTCTTTTAATGTACTACAGCCTTATCTCTTGCTTCTAATGAGGTAGGTCTAGTTATCTCACTTGAGAAGGCTGCCAAGATGTTCTGGCTGTAGAAACCTGCTCTGATTTCCTCTGATAGGCCCTTTAATAATGATAAGAGCAATACAGTAATGAAGAGCAGGCTGCGAGATCTCAAGACATTACAGGATGTGCCTTGGTGTGTAGTATCGTAACGCAATTACGTTTTACATTTACAGATGCACATTTTCTGAGGGCTTACACTAATCCCTCTTTGGAGTAATTGTTATTGAAAATGCATTCGCTTTTAGAAACAAAGTTTGCCCCGTATAAGACATAATCTCTTAAACAATGTAAATATTTTATGAAAGAATCTCCTTCGTATGCAGTTCTTCGTATACAGCGAGACGTTAGACGTCGACTACAAAATGTGCCGTAAGAGGGAAAAATAAGTGAAATTCTTTTCTTGTTGGATTAAGTGGATAATTGCAGAGCCAAAACTATTAGAGATCGTGGTAGATATTTTTTCATGCATGTGGAACTAATAAGATTTCAATACAGAGTCCAGTTGGAGTACACGGTTATTTTGCAGATTTTGTTCCATCCATACAGTGCGAACCTTTTGCCCAAAATAGGTATAAAGCATTGTCCTGTAATAGATTAGCTCTGATTTATTGTCCAGTACCTCAGATTACAAGATTCTTTGGTTCAGCAATTGCTTTAACATTGAAAATGAAGTGCGGGGTTGGGAGTGATATGTTATATAACAATAAAGACGTCACTGCAGATAATGGGGGTCATTTATCAAACTGGTGTAAAGTAGAACTGGCTTAGTTGCCCATAGCAACCAATCAGATTCCACCTTTCATTTTGGACAGCTCCTTTGGAAAATGAAAGGAGGAATCTGGTTGGTTGCTATGGACCAGTTTGATAAATGACCCCCAATGTTTTTTCACACTCAGTCTTGCATAAAGGGAATCTGTTACCGTGATTTTGGAGTATTACCTGCAGTGCTACATGACTCCACATCAGCATTCAGAGCTGCACTGAAATAAACAAATGTCCATGCTGGAAGTTGTAGTTTTACAACATTTTAAGTGCCAAAGGTTGCTGACACCTGGAGAAGAATAATACGTTTATTGGTATCCACTCTACATTTTCATTGAATGACAGAATCATTTAACCCCTTAAAGACAGAGATTTCCCATCTTAAAATGAAAGTCCACCCTTAACCCCTTAGTGACCACTAATACACCTTTTAACGACAGTCACTAAAGGGTCTTAGGCTGGGCTGCCGCCTTTTCACAGCACCCTAGTCTAAGCGCTGCATGGGTTCCCGGTGCAGTGGATAGCGGGGGGCTCAGCTCTCACATGAGAGCTGTGCTGCTGCCCTAACAGCCCGGACCGTCAGGCGTGCTCATCCGGCTGTTTAACCCCTTACATGCCACAGGCAATGGCATCTGCCACACGTAAGCTGTGACAGAGGGTGTGAACTCCCTCTGTTTCCCATCTGCACCCCGCAAATGCGATCATGGAGTGTCAATGTGTGTATAGGCGGGATGGGACCTGGTGTAGGATTCAAGCCTGCCTTGCGTGTGTCAATGTTAGTATAGCACTGTCATTAAAATGCAATGCACTATAGTGATAGTGCATTGTACTTTCAAAGCAATCACAAGATTGCCTGTTGCCTTAAGTGTTTAAAAAGAAAAAAAAATATATATTATTAAATATAAAAATTCCAATAAAAACACTTTTTCCCATTGAAAATATGCTTTTCAGTGAAAAAAATAGCAAAAATAAAATCTTCCCCATATATCGGCACATCCATAATTACCAGCACTACAAAAATATCATGCTCATTTATTCTTAGTCGCCACCGAAAAACTTAATAACAAGCAATCAAAAAGTCTTATTTTTTGTCCTGCAAAAAACAAGCCATTATACTGCGACATAGATGGAAAAATAAAAAGGTTATAGCTCTTGGGATGCGACGTTGAAAAAACGAAGAAAAAAGCTTGGTCAGTAAGACCCAAAACAGGCTGGTCACTAAGCAGTTAAATATTATTTTTGCCTTTTTGATGTAAATATTTTTAAAATTATGAGCTGATTTTATTATGTAACAGTCTGTGGGTCATTCTCACTCAGGCTGCTATGAAGATATATAAAGAAACTAATGAGTACAGAATTTTGCATGAGAATGTTCCAAATCCCTTGTATATACTTGGATTTAGGATATGACATTCTGGCTGTCTGTAGTAAACCAACCGACCTTCTAGTGACAGCTGTATACTGTTGCACAGTGTATTCTACTCAATAACTAATTGCCACGGAATTATGTACACAAAAACCCAGCTTAATGATAAAAGGTGGAATGTAAATAAACTGTTATCCTAAAGGACTAAAGCTGGCTTGGTAGTGCCATCTACAGTCATGGCCAAAAGTTTTGAGAATGACACAAATATTATATTTTCACATGATCTGCTGCCCTCTGGTTTTTATGTGTGTTTGTCAGATGTTTTTATCACATACAGAAATATAATTGCAATCATATTATGAGTAACAAAAGCTTATATTGACAGTTAGAATGAGTTAATGCAGCAAGTCAATATTTGCAGTGTTGACCCTTCTTCTTCAGGACCTCTGCAATTCTCCCTGGCATGCTCTCAATCAACTTCTGGACCAAATCCTGACTGATAGCAGTCCATTCTTGCACAATCAAAGCTTGCATTTTGTCAGAATTTGTAGGTTTTTGTTTGTCCACCCGTCTCTTGATGATTGACCACAAGTTCTCAATGGGATTAAGATCTGGGGAGTTTCCAGGCCATGGACCCAAAGTCTCTATGTTTTGTTCCCTGTGCCATTTAGTTATCACCTTTGCTTTATGGCAAGGTGCTTCATCATGCTGGAAAAGGCATTGTTGATCGCCAAACTGCTCTTGGACGGTTGGGAGAAGTTGCTCTCGGAGGACATTCTGGTACCATTCTTTATTCATGGCTGTGTTTTTAGGCAAGACTGTGAGAGAGCCGATTCCCTTGGCTGAGAAGCAACCCCACACATGAATGGTTTCAGGATGCTTTACAGTTGGCATGAGACAAGACTGGTGGTAGCGCTCACCTCGTCTTCTCCGAATAAGCGGTTTTCCAGATGTCCCAAACAATCGAAAAGGGGATTCATCAGAGAAAATGACTTTACCCCAGTCCTCAGCAGTCCACTCCCTGTACCTTTTGCAGAATATCAGTCTGTCCCTGATGTTTTTTCTGGAGAGAAGTGGCTTCTTTGCTGCCCTCCTTGAGACCAGGCCTTGCTCCAAGAGTCTCCGCCTCACAGTGCGTGCAGATGCACTCACACCTGCCTGCTGCCATTCCTGAGCAAGCTCTGCACTGCTGGTAGCCTGATCCCGCAGCTGAAACACTTTTAAGAGACGGTCCTGGCGCTTGCCGGCCTTTCTTGGACGCCCTGGAGCCTTTTTGGCAACAATGGAACCTCTCTCCTTGAAGTTCTTGATGATGCGATAGATTGTTGACTGAGGTGCAATCTTTCTAGCTGCGATACTCTTCCCTGTTAGGCCATTTTTGTGCAGTGCAATGATGACTGCACGTGTTTCTTTAGAGATAACCATGGTTAACAGAAGAGAAACAATGATGCCAAGCACCAGCCTCCTTTTAAAGTGTCCAGTGATTCTTACTTAATCATGACAGATTGATCTCCAGCCCTGTCCTCATCAACACCCACACCTATGTTAATGGAGCAATCACTGAAACAATGTTTAAGGCAGGGCTGCAATGATGGTGAAATGTGTTTTGGGGGATAAAGTTCATTTTCTAGGCAAAAATTGACTTTGCAAGTAATTGCTGTTAAGCTGATCACTCTTTATAACATTCTGGAGTATATGCAAATTGCCATTATAAAAACTGAAGCAGTAGACTTTGTAAAAAATAATATTTGTATCATTCTCAAAACTTTTGGCCATGACTGTATTTGATGGCTACCATATGTCAATTTTGGCTATTTGGCCCTTTAACCCATTGACACATTTCATTACTCAAGGACCTATCTCATAAATCCTTGCTACTGATAGCTATATCTGCAGTGGAATAGCAGCTAGAGATCTCAGCCAGTTCCTGTTTTAAAGCTGCCAGTCCCTCATTACAGCTGTTAGAAACTGGTCTCAGTGAGAGCCCAAGATACACTGCAGACTACACCAATGTAACAGTGTAGGAAAAAAACCCTTACTCAACAATATTAAAGGCAAAAATCAAGGGTGGAATTAAAATGTAACCTTAACTAATACTGTTTAAAGAGAAGGGGAGGACTCCATATCCCACATAACCTAAGCAGCACTAGTGTTCAAGAAAATAGCTAACAAGACACAACACCTCTTCAATGAAATAGAAGTAGTAAACATCAAACCTGAGTTGGTCTTACCAAATCTATCGTGCTTATCTGTCAAACGTAAAAAGGTATACTCCACAGAGTGTAGATAATGATATCCATCTCGTTGGTTGTTGAAGCAGATCGGTGGTCCAGGACTACATGCTTTCTACATTGTGAATGATAGGCAGTGGTGACTCTGACCCTACAAGATCAAAAAAAAGGAAGGCTGAACAGCACACCAAATGAGAAAAAGGGAGTAGCGGGTGCACGTCTCCAAGAGGGGTGGTGAACCCCCTCCAGTATAAACAAGCGGTTAAGCAAACAAAAAGGTTGAGGGAGACAGCACGTCCATTCGTGAAGAACTTTATTCCGGATGCTACGTTTCGGCCTGTGCTTGACAAAGGCCACACAGGCTGAAACGTAGCATCCGGAATAAAGTTCTTCACGAATGGACGTGCTGTCTCCGTCAACCTTTTTGTTTTCTGACCCTATAAGGACGGAAGGAAGGGGCCCTGTTATACCCTTCCTGCAACTCTGTCCAGAATCCTGCCCTGATATGGCTGATATGCCCTATACATGTATCTCATTTCATTCATAACATGATATGTTTCATCTCTACTGTGAGGACTCTTCAGGGGATTTGGAGTACTGGAGATGCACACAAACATACAGAGCAGGGCTATAAATGGGGAGGTTAATATACAGTATGGCAGTCTGTATCACAAGGTGCTCAATATACCTCATAGCCAGTGGACGCAGGCATAAAGCTGGCAAATATCAGGTCCAATATCTCACCAGTAGCAGTGACATCTAGCTACATGGATACCATTATCTACACCAGGGGCCTGCAACCTCCTGCACTCCAGCTGTGGTAAAACTACAACTCCCAGCATGCTCCATTCACTTCTATGGGAGTCCTAAGAACAGCCAAGCATGTTGGGAATTGTAGTTTCACAACAGCTGGAGTGCCAGAGGTTGCTGACCCCTGTGGAGTAGACTTTTTTGCTTTGGCTAGACAAGCACAACAGATATAGTAAGACCACCCTAAGTTGGATTTTTACTGAGTATATTTCAATGAAGAAGTGTTGTTTCTTGTTATCACTTTACTTGACCACTAGTGCTGTTTATGTGGGATATAGAGGCTCCCCTCCCTTTTTTAACCAGTATTAGTAAGTGTTACCATTTTATTCTGCCCGTTTTTGTCTTTAATCCAGTGAGAGCCCAACCTGATTTCTGAAGGCAGTATATCTGGCTGTAGGGCAAGTACCAATGTGATTCCAATCTTGAGATATTCAAAGTTAAGGCAACCCTCCCCTCCAGCCTGCTGTTATTTCAACCAATGTGCAGAAGAGTCAGTGGGGAACATGCTAACAGACTTCAGGGATGGAGGAGAGATATAGATCCTTCTGACTTTATGTATAAAGTGTAGAAGACCCACCGTGGGAGGGTGACATGGACTTCTGTGTATATTATCAAGCCCCTCCCCCCATTAATCAGAGAGTGGAGAGTGTAATTTCAATGGTTGTCACATATGGAGGGTGTCTTTTTTTCCCCCCAGAAAATGTGTGATGTCATCTAATCATCTAATCTCCTGTCTGGGCCGAATTAGGCTGTTAATTGAAGCCATAATCTATAAAGGTAGTTGAGATCTGCACTCCCCTTAGTTGGGTGCTCATAGATGAAGGCGTCAAATTTGTAGAGAAATCTATGGCACACCATTCGATTTGCAATTAATTTAATTCTTATATTTTAAAGTGACAATTTCTCATTTCAAGGTGCTCCAGAGAATAAAGCATAATACATCTTAAAGACCAGTATTGTTCCCAACGTTTCGGTCGGAGAACGACCTTTTTCAAGGGATCTTTGGTCGTGTTAGCAGCAGTGTGGCTCTGAAGATGGACGCCGCAATGGCATGCTGTCCTCCATGCTGAAGGACAGCATGCCATTGCGGCGTTCATCTCCAGAGCCACACTGCTGCTAACACGACCAAAGATCCCTTGAAAAAGGTCGTTCTCCGACTGAAACGTTGTTAATTGAAGCCATGACCCAGACATTTATCAGTGTCAGGATCACAGCACCAAATATGTCACACCAAACGCTCGCAGCACAAACGACAATATGGTTTACATTTTACACTTTCTCTATCGTGTCCATACCTGATTTTCAGAGTAAAATATGCATAGTGCTACTCCAGTGATACCATTCATATGCTACTGTAATAGCGATAACCATCATAATTGATAAAATAGAGATTTCTCATATCAATTATATGCCACCAGTAGTGCAGCAAAGCAGGACAAGAGGTCAAACTCCACTTGTGCTTGTGCTACTCCTTAACATTTTAAGGAAATCCAAGAATTGGTATTTCACGAAGTTCTCAATCAGTAAAAGTGTCTTGGACACAAATGAAGTCCAATTATTCTCCAAATACACTGCAGTTGTCCCGATCGATTTCAGATCCTATGTGGACAGTGTCTTCAAAATTCCTAGAAAAAGAACTCTAGACTCTTAGCAAACATCATTTATTAGTACTAACCAGATAGAAGACCCATCATTTAAGAGCTGTTTTGGTGATTTATGAAGATTTGTGCATGTATATTTAGGCCTTCACTATGTGGTCTGCAGTATATGAACTCTGAACTCTGTACTTGCTGAGCTTTTGTTTTTAGGAGGCTTGGTGCATCTAGCTTTCTGCTGGAGTTTATCCATATAAACTGTAATGCAATTGTTAAAAATTACATTTTGCAGCAAAATTACATGAAGCTGTATGTGTGTATAAAGTGGCATTTTAACAATGTACTGGATGTCTACTTTCATAAAATATATTGGTATGGGCTCAGTATGATTTTTTTTTTCATTAATGTAGGTTTTGTTTGTAAAAGTCAAAGCTATGAAAATTATCTTGGCCACCAGAGATGCAAAATATCCAAATAACCCTGGTGGCAAAGGGGTTAAACATGACATGAATATAAGCCAAAACCAATTTTTTTCTTTTCCAAGACACCCACGTGCATGATTTTAAGTTTTTTTTTGTCCTTAATCAGTTGAGTGCAGGGTAGACTGGTGTGGACCTCATAGAATAGAGGTCCCCACCATAGTGCGTTTTCTAGGCACACTCTGTGACCTGTGCAGAGGTTGGGAAGGAGGTGATAAGCTTTAACAATCACCTACTGTGAATGGTGGATCCTGTCTTGTCTGTACACAGAGACAATATTATTACAGACAGGATTAGAATGACAGATAAGCAGGTAACTGCAGTAATGTGATCTAAACAGACCAAGAAGTGGCACCTGTTTTTAGGCTTAGAGGCCATTGTGAAAACTGCAAGATTTTGGTGTCAGTTTTTATGATTGCATTTTACTTATTTTGGGCTAAAAATATTTTTTTTTTCACTTTTTGCGGGTTATCGAATAGTCCTTATCTCTAAATTACTAAGAGGTCTTAAACACTTACTTAAAGGGGTTTTCCAGGATTTTACTACTCAGGATAGGTCATCAGTATATGATCGGTGGGGGTCCAACACCCGGGACCCCCGCTGATCAGCTGTTTGAGAAGGTACCGGCGCTCCTGTGGGCGCCGCTGCCTTCTCGCAGCTTACCAAGCACAACGCCGTACATTGTACAGCAGCTGTGCTTGGTATCGTGCTCAGCCCCATTCACTTGAATGGGACTGAAATTCTCCTTGAATGTGATGTCACTGGACTAGGAAAAGCTAAGAGAAGGCTGCGGTGCTCACGGCAGCGCCGGTGCCTTCTCAAACAGCTGATCAGTGGGGATCCTGGGTGTCGGACCCCTACCGATCAGATACTGATGACCTATCCTGAGGATAGGTCATCAGCAGTTAACTCCCGGAAAACCCCTTTAAGCCATTAGAATTGAGCTATAATGAGTGTCTATAAGATCAGAGATAAGGAGCCAGCATCTGAACTACCTGATGGAACACAATAAAAATATAGAGCCTGCTACTACAAAATCTCAAGGCTATACAGAGAAAGGGGCTCAACATTTATAATAAAGACCATAGTGTCCATAGTCTTTAAATATAAATATTGACATGTGAAAATTCTTTAAAAATATGTTAAACGTAAAAACGTGATTTAAAGGGGGTTTTCCAAGATTTTTATACTGATCACTATCCTCTGGATAGGTAGCTAGAATCTGATCAGTCCTCACCAGTCAACTGTTTGATAAGGCCCTGGTGCTCGCAGAGGTGTTGCATCCTTCTCGCAGGGGATTGATTTTATTCAATTGTGGCAATGAGACTGTGACACACCTGAATTCAACTATAAAGAGCCGTGTCCTAATATGTTTATCAATATAGTGTATTTGGGAGAATTTGTAAAAAATGTTTTTGATATTTTGTGTTCCTGTAACATGTTAGCAGCGCTTCTTTATTTTTTTTTTTGTTCTGTTTTGAACCATCACACTTTTTAATGATTTATTCAGTACATAAGATAGGTCTTAAGAAGACTACATTGTGCTTTTATATTCAGAACATATATACTGCATGCTGTATCCCTAGATATTTCTTCCAGCATCAAACATTTATAATGAACTCCTTCATGTAACGCTTATTGTATAAAGGGCTACAATTTCAATTTATGTTCAAATGAGATGATGGCTGTCACTTCCTCCCCCAAAAACAAAATTGTATTAGGTCTGATCAGATAATGGTATTTCACAAGCTATGTTTAGAAATCTTCTGGTCTCTTGTTTCTGTTTTCTCCACATATTTCAATGGTACCTCTGAGACCCTAAACAGTAGTTTGGAGTAGTTCTACAAACTTAAAGCAGCTGCTCTTTTAATATACTTTCTTGTGTTACTGACTGGCTTTTTACATTTTATTCATGTGTATCAATGATATATTTATGAAATATTTATGAAATTCTATTTATCTAGCCTTGTATCAAGTGATAGAAATTATATCTTGCCGCATGGCTTTAAAGGAATGCTAAATCTAAAAAAAAAGTGACAAAAATTCAGCAAAAACAAATAGCATACACTTGTCCAGTAGGAAACTGGCAGTGAAACAGCCCTTTCACAAGAGATATGTCTTTCAGTTGCGTTCTGGACAAATTTCAAAATCTGAGCTGTGCCTGACCTAGGCTCCTGTTTCTCATTTCTTGGTCTTGCCTCGATTTGTGCTTATGAGGTTTAAAATCTCCCAATGGGCTTCTCAAGGCATCACTCCAAATCAAGCACTGCACTAGTATGTCTTCAGCTGTTTAAAAACATGTTATGACACCTTGGGGAGGGGAGGGGTAAAACGGGATTGTGGAAGTTGTAGTTTTATGACACCTGGAGAGCCACAAGTTTGAGACTACTCCTCCCTTGGAGCGTTCTGTTATTTAATACTGTACCATCAAATAGGCTACTTCTTGGAAAGCAATTATGTGAGAGTATCTCCAAAGTGGCACATCTTGTGTGGTGTTTTCCATATGTTTGTACCAAATGCGGCCAAAGAAAAGACCCTATGATGAACCAGCAGCATAGTCATGTGTGAGGCTCAATAGTTCTCATGAGGAGTGTATCAATGAGTTTGATTCTGCAGAAGTTGCTGCAAAGGTTAATGCTATAGTAGAAAATGGTCAGAACATACAATGCATTGCTACCTGCTGTGTATGGGGCTTTGTAGTCTAAGTGCCCGTCCATTTGCAAAATCAACTACAATAGGCACATGAGCATCAGAATTGGACCATGGAGCAGTGGAAGAAAATGGCCAGGTCTGATCAATCACTTTTTCTTTTACATCATGTGGACCGTTGGGTGTGTGTACAGAGTGGGGCAGTCACTTTAAATGATCGGCTTAAGCAAGCAAAGTCCATCATCTGTTATGTGAATTGCATTTTTTTATAATTGGTATATGAAGGGATGTGATTAGTGCGTCTCTAGAAAAACAGAATTTTGCCATAAATCAGACTAAATAGGTGCGCTGAGGTTTAGCAAAGCAAAAAGTAAAGGAACAAAAGAACAACAAGCGTATAGCTAATGTTCATACAAGTCGGCATCCTTCGTTTTTATTCTTTTTTTTTAATTGAAACAAAAAGAAAAACATTGATTGCTTATCCACATGTTATGCGTTGATCTATTACTGCTTTTCAGCACAATTCACATCGCTTCTCAGTGTAATCAATAATATACAGCCCCCATAATCTATATACTGTACAAGGAATTTGTATACGTTTTGATCAAAATACATAGGCCCACTCACCACGTCAAGGTTGCCTCTAGAGTGGGTACCTTCAATAATTTGGCACAGTACCACATTGCGACCACGGCGCCACAACACTGCACCATCGGGCAGCGTGACCCAGCAGTCCAACTGCATTTTACAGAATATCCTGTCCTCTATAGAACTGTCCTATCCTTGTCTATAAAACGGGACAAGAATAGGACATGCTCTATTTTTTTTTTAGCAGAGCTGTGGAATGGAAATATGGATGTGGACAGCACACGGATTGCTGTCTGCATCTTCTGAGGCCCTGTTAAAATGATCGGGTCCACATCTGACCTGCAAAAAATTCTTCTCAGCGTAATTAGTATTATACTGTGCTGAGTGGACCTATGCATTTTGATAAAATCGTGTACTAATGCCTGCTGTACAGTAGGTAGATTATGGTGGGGTGTACTACAAATTACACTGAGCAGCAATAATCGAAGAGGACATAGCATATGGATGTGCAACCCATGTTTTTTCTCTTTTTTGGAATTTTATTAGTGTATGTCTCTTTTCTATGGTATCAGCACTCCTCCCTTTTGGAGACTGCACAAGGGTTAATAAACTCATATTTTGTCTGTTTGAAGTTCCTGAAACCTCATGGAAAGGTGAGCTTTTGACATCTGTTCACATGATGCGGTACTGCCTGGTTGCAGTTGTTGCTGTGACGCTGTGCCTGTGGGCCGCTGCGGCCCGTTGCCAAGGGTGCTTTGTCTGACAGTTGGGGTGGGGTTGGGTAGCTGGGTCACAGTGTTGTGATGGCGGTGGTCGCCATGTAGTGCTGCACCAATTTACAGTACGTACCCACTCGACCTTGGTATAGTGAGTGGACCTACGCATTTTGATCAAATAGCATACTAATGCCTCGTATACAGTATGTAGATTATGGTGTGGTATAGTATCAATTGTGCTGAGAAGCAAAGATAAATCAACGTGGGGCATGTGGATGTGTGATCCATGCTTTTTTCCCTTTTTTAACATTTTTTTTTCCCACACTACAACCAGGAGTGGAGCATAAACACAGAAAATATATAATGGAAAGATATACGCAACTTTTCTTTCTTGAATTCACTCCTGACTGGTTTAAAAAATGCTGATCAAATGCTGAAGTGTGAATAAAGCCTAATAGACAAGATTGTATTTACCAGTTACAATGATCATGGCTAGGGATGAGCGAATCGACTTGAAACATCCGAAGTTGATTCGCATAAAACTTTATTCCAATACTATACAGAGCAGGAGCTCCATACAGTATTAGGCTTCATTCACACGACCGTATGTGTTTTGCGGTCCGCAAATTGCGGATCCAAAAAAAACGGATGACGTTCCGTATGGCATCCGTGTCCGTTTTTTTTGCGGATCCATTGTAACAATGGCTATCCTTGTCAGCACAACGGACAAGAATAGGACATGTTCTATCTTTTTTGAGGAACGGAAATGCGGACATACGGAAACGGAATGCAAACGGAGTACCTTCCGTTTTTTTTGCGGACCCATTGAAATGAATGGTTCCACATATGGTCCGCACAAAAAACGGAACGGACACGGAAACAAAATACGGTTGTGTGAATGAAGCCTTAGGCTTCATTCACACGTCCGTATGTGTTCTACGGTACGCAAATTGAGGATCCGCAAAAAAAACGGATGACATTCTGTATGGCATCCGTGTTTCCGTTTTTTTTGCGGATCCATTGTAACAATGTCTATCCTTGTCAGCAAAACGGATAAGAATAGGACATGTTCTATCTTTTTTGCGGAACGGAAAATACGGACATACGGAAACGGAATGCACACGTAGTACCTTCCATTTTTCTTTTTGCAGACCTATTGAAATGAATGGTTCCACATACGGTCCGCAAAATAAAACTGAATGGACACGGAAACAAAATGCGGTCGTGTGAATGAAGCCTAAGAATGTATTGGCTCTGATGAGCCGAAGTTACTTTACGTAATAACGTCACAAATTAATTTGTACTGTAAAAAAACATTTCCCGAACTCTGGTTCGGTCCCAAGTATTTTCATCTGAAGTCGATTCGCTCATCCCTAGTCATGGCAAAATGTAACCCACTATTGGTTACCAAGTACACTAAATATAAAAAAAACCTGTTCTTGCATACAGTAGATGCCTGGAAATATACTATCTTAGACAGATATCAACCTTTGTTCCTGTCCCTTGGCTGCTCTTTTAGATCAGAGCCGTCAAGGGAACAATTTGGTAACTTGCTTTCTGGTTTTGGTTAAGTTAAAGACGTTATGCATCAGCTGACGTGTAAAGATGTGGTCCTTTATTTTCCATTTTATTCATGGCAGCTGTGATATAATCCAAGAACGCTTGCATGCGAATTGTTTTGTTTTTTTGCTGCTTAACTCTACAGTATAATTTATAATTGTGATGGAACAGCCTTAACATCTTGGAAAGGTTTTCTTCCAGATAAAACTTATTGAACATCCAGCAGAAACCTTAGCAGATTTCATTATTATTAAACTAAGCCTTGTATATTAGGATAATTGGAGTATTGTTTCCAACTATAATTGATATAATTCATATATACTTATATCTTTATGTACCTTGTACATAATGAGATCATGTTTGTGATGTACAGTTAGGTCCATATATATTTGGACACTGACACAAATTTAGTTTTTTTACCTGTTTACTAAAACATATTCATGTTATAGTTGTATAATGGACATGGGCATAAAGTCCAGACTTTTAGCTTTCATTTGAGGGTATCCACATTCAAATTGGATGAAGGGTTTAGGAGTTTCAGCTCCTTTACATGTGGCATCCTGTTTTTAAAGGGACCAAAAGTAATTGGACAATTGACTCAAAGGCTGTTTCATGGGCAGGTGTGGGCAATTCCTTCATTATTTCATTTTCAATTAAGCACATAAAAGGCCTGGAGTTGATTTGAGGTGTGGTGCGTGCATTTTGAAGACTTTGCTGAGAAGTAATCATGCGGTCAAAGGAGCTCTCTATGCAGGTGAAACAAGCTATCCTTCATCTTGAAAACAGAAAAAACCCATCCGAGAAATTGCTACACTATTAGGAGTGGCAAAATCTACAGTTTGGTACATCCTGAGAAAGAAAGAAAGCACTGGTGACCTCAACAATGCAAAAAGACCTGGACATCCACAAAAGACAACAGTGGTGGATGATCGCAGAATTGCTGTTGCTGAATTTAGTGGTGTTCTAGAAGGATAGCACCCATAGTACAGTACATCTAGAAAGTCTTCAGAACCCTTTACTTTTTTCACATTTTATATTGTGGCCTCGTGCTAAAATAAATAAAAATTCAAGTTTTCCTCATCATTCTGTACGCCCCATAATGAGAAAGTGAAAACAGAATGTTCGAAATCTTTTGCTAATTTATTGAAAAGAAAAACTGACATACAGGTGCATCTTAGTAAATTAGAATACCATCACAGTTAATTTATTTCAGTAATTCATTGCACACAGCTATTATAATCTTATAATTATATCTTTTTTTAATTTATAATTATAAATAGTTATAATAATATTATAATTATATCTATTATAAGCATTTTTTTTCTTTTAAGGTTGATGATTATGGCTTGCTGCTAATGAAAATCTAAAAGTTACCAAAGAATATTGTGAAAAAAGTTCAATTATTGGTTCAATATAAGACTTTAAATGGTCCCTCAGTCTGGTTCAGTAGGCTACACAATCAGAAGGCAGTCAGGCTACTATAGGTCATTGCTATCTGGCTGTTCAGAGTGCAGTGTCCAAACATATTAATGGAAGGTTGAGTAGAAGAAAAAGGTATGGTAGAAAAAGGTGCACAAGCAACAAGGATAACCACAGTCTTGAAAGGATTTTCAAGAAAAGGCCATTCAAGAATTTGGGGGGATTCAGGAGTGGAGTGTGGCTGGAGTCAGTGCTTCAATAGCCACCTCACCCAGACATATCCAGCACTTTCATTGACTTTAGGAGGCCCGGGCCAGGCGTGATCAAATTTTATAGTGCCTATCAATCAAAATGCTGAGGGCGTGGCAGTTGCAGAGAGAGCCGAGTCTCTGGGTGTAATTCTGGGTGACAATTCCCCCATTGCTCCTAGAAGCTTTTTTGCATACATATTAAAACTTAATTTTTCTCAGCACTGCGGGCACTTATGAACATGGGACCAACACAGATACCTTCTACTGACCAAGTGCACATGTGACAGGTCAAGTTTCATAGGTATAAATCTAATCCTTCAAACAGATGGCCTTTAAACGAGCTTTGGAATGGAGAAGATGACTGTGTCTCTGGATGGTGTTGACATGTGGCTTCTTTGTATGAGACAGCTTTAACTTTAACATTTGTGGATTGCACAGCGAACTGCGTTCACAAAGACAATGGTTTCTGGAAGTGTTCCTGAGCCCATGCAGTGATTTCCAGTACAGAATCAGGCCTGTTTTAATGCAGCGTCCCCTGAGGGCCTGTAACTTACAAGCATCCAATATTGATTGGCTTGTCTCTTGTGCACATGGATTTCTCCAGATTCTCTTTTAATATTTTGAAAATAGTTGGTTGTTCAAAGTCTTCGCAAATTCATGTTGAGGAACATTTTTCTGAAATTGCTTCACAGTTTTTAGATGCAGTTTTTTGCAGATTGCCGAACCTCTGCCAATATTTGCTTCTGAGCGACTGTTTCTCTAACATGCTCTGTTTAATACCCAGTTATGTGACTTTAATTGCAAATTGCTCCTCCAGCTGTTTTTAATTAATACCATTTACTTTTCCAGCCTTTTGTTTCCACTCTCCCAACTTTTTTGAGCTGCATTGCAACCATCAAGTTCTAAATTAGTTAATTTTTTTCATGAAATGGTAAAATGTCTCATATTTAATATCTGATATGTGTTCTGTGTACTATTGTGAATAACTATGGGTCTATGAGATTTGCAAATCATTGCATTCAGTTTTTGTTTACATTTCACAAAGTGTCCCAACTTTTGTGAAATTGGGGATGTACATCTTCTTAGAAAAGGCAAGTGTATCAAGCAACATGTGTCAATTAAAGGGGTATTCCCATCACAGACAATGGGGGCCACCTTTTTTTAAAATTTGCTCTCAGATCAGAATCCCATTTAGGGTTTCATTTAAAATATACTGCCACTGAATCCCGAAACATTATTAAATCCCAGCAAGAGGAAAAAGAAAATCCTTTTACAAACAATACAAAAAAGAAAATGGTAGTTGCGCTCACCACGTCGAATCTCAGGAGGAGGCATGGACTATGCTGGGAACAATGCACAGTAAAGAACATGGGAAAAAAAGGAAAAGGGGTCCAGTTTTCAAAAAGCGTGACAGCCTTTATTAAACGTGCTAAATAAAATCCAGTTCAATCACCATGTCTACAAGTTTTGGATCTTACAACCGTGATCCTTACTCAGGATCAAGTCACGAGTAAGGATCACAGTTGTAAGATCCGAAACATGTAGATGCGGTGTCTGAACTGGATTTTATTTAGCACGTTTAATAAAGGCTGTCACATTTTTTGGAAGCTGGACCCCTTTTCCTTTTTTTACAAATAATATATACTAAACCTCTCCAAAAGACTTCTTTTTTTTCCTGTGATACATCTTTCAGTTCTATGATATAGAGATGCATCTCAATAAATTATAATATCGAAAAAGTTTCAAATGTCAGATGTTTATTTCTTTCAGTGTTGATTATTATGGCTTATAGCTAATGAAAGCCCAAAAGTCAATATCTCAGAAAATTTGAATATTGTGAAAATTATTGTTTCACTGTAATCAGCGAAATCAACACTAAACAGCTGCAAAAGTTTCCTGAGCCTTTAATTGGTCACTCAGTCTGGTTCAATGGGCACCTCAATCATGGTGAAGCCACAAAAGATCACTGCTAAAGAAGCAGCCTGTTCAGAGTGCTGTGTCCAAGTATATTAATGGAAAGTAGAGGGGAAGGAAAAATTGTGGTAGAAAAAGGTGCACAAGCAACAGGGATAACCACAGCCGTGAAAGGATTGTCCAGAAAAGGGCATTCAAGAATTTGGGGGAGAGTCACATGGACTGGACTATGGCTAAAGTCAGTGCTTCAAGCGCCACCACACACAGACGTATCCAGGACAAGGGCTACAACTGTCCCATTCCTTGTGTGAAGCAGTGCCACAGGCTGATCGCTTCCATGCCACACCGCATTGATGCAGTAATTCATAAAAAAGGAGTCCAGACCAAGTATTGGGTGCATATACCGTACATACTTTTCAGCACGTCAACATTTCACACTGCAGTTTTTTTGACGGTCAGTGAATAATGGATGTCAACAAATAGAATATGTTCTATATTGTCCTTTTTTCACTGACCCCACACAGTTGAATGGGTCTTTTTTAACTTCTGTTTCTCAGAAAGACATTAGTGAAAAAATTCAAACTGTTAAACTGTTTTTTCACTGTCGTGTGCATGTAGAATGGGTTTCACTTTTTGAATTGAATTACTGAAATACATTTTTTCGATAATATTCTAAATTGATATGCTCCTATATTATGCGTATTGGCCATCTTGATGGAGAAGACCACCCCCTAGCAGATTACTTTTCAATGCAATTTCGGGTGGTCTGCTTAGAGATGTCACCGTATATACATATAGGCAATACATGGTTCAGTATTGTGCTTTTTGCTTTAAATAGTATGGGGGTGTTTATCATGAGGGCATATTTGAAGTCGGTTGAGTCTGCGTCAGAGTACTTTGTGTCAAATTTATCAAAGTGCACATGTAATCTTAAATTTACATACATCTTTAAACCTAAAACTTTTGTCTAGAAATGTTACTCTAGTTTTCTGCCCCACTCCCCTACTGGAGTGTCTTTGGGACTATTTTTTTGAGACTTTAGTAAAAAGTCCCAGTCATAAATCGAGTTGTAACGTGAATTTAAAAAATCTGAGAATGAATAAACTTACGCAGGATAAGTGAATAAATAAGTGTTATTAAATAAGAGAGAATGTAGACAAATCACATACAGAAAATTAAAACGTAAATAAACATCTCTAGTCTAAATATGCAATATGGGGTGGCACTCCAGTCACCATGTCGTAGCACCTGGATGACACCCCAGCGTATATAAGAGATAGGACAAATCAATACTTACATCCTACTTAGAATGGTCTTCAATGGAATGCCAATTAATTGTTAGTGCAGACTACAGTTATTCCCATCAGCCCCTCCTCCAGTGTGCATCACGCATGTCTCTGAGATCACTCAGGAACAGCACAGTGGTTGATGGGTACTATCTCTAACCCACTACATTACAAGAAAAACTTGTAAACTATTACACATAATAGTATTAAACATAATACAAAACAGGACAGAATTACAGGGGACAGAACCAATTGCGACTTTTTGAAGACCAAATTCTGGCATGTAGGGCGTGATAAACTCTTCCTAATGTTCTCAGAAATAGAAATGGCAATCATGGGAAGAGAAATACAATTATTGGTAGTTTTTTTTTTTTTTTTTAAGACTAGTGTGTCCCTACAACACTCCATTACTACTAAACATCCTGGAGAAAAACGCTATATATTTTACATCAGCCTGAGAACATAGTTTACTGTGGGGATAAAAAACACAACACGGACTATTGTCTATATATATATATATATATATATATATATATATATATACACACACACATACAAAATTGCATTGAAACGTAGTCTTCTAGGAGGGTGGTCTTCTCCAACAAGGTGGCCAGTAAACATAATATATGGTAGAACTGAAAATCTGTCACAGGAAATCTGGCCTGGGTGATCATCTCAAAGAGGAGGTCTTTTAGAGAGGTTTAGAATATATTGTTTGTAAAAGGACTTCCTTCTTCCTCTTGCTGGGATCTAATCATGTTTAAGGATTTGGTGAGCGCTTATATTGTGTGAATGAAACCCTAGAAGAGATTCTGACCTGCTCTTAAGAAGAAAAAAAAGACAAGAAATTGATAGCATGGACTTTATTTCTGACATTATGTCCCTATTTCTAAATATATACATATGGACCCACAGTAGATGGTTCCTGTGAGATGAGCACCTCCAAGTCACAAAGACATGCTGTTGTGTAGCCAAACATCGTCTCAGCCGAAATTGCTTGAGACTTCTTTAAATTACTACTGTATTCCTATCTGCGTATTTAAAAACATTTTAAAATAGGTATCTGAAGTGGGCTTTGGTGCTAACTCGTACCCTGGTACCAAAGCCCACTTCGGATTCCTATTTTAAAATGTTTTTAAATATGCAGATAGGAATACCGTAGTAGTTCACCAAAGTCTTGTGCAGCTTCATCCGAGACGAAGTTTGGCAGCAATTTCACAACATTGTTATGTTCTAGACCAGGGGTAGGGAACCTCCGGCTCTCCAGCTGTTGTGAAACTACAATTCCCAGCATGCTTCATTCATTTCTATGAGAGTTCTTAGAAGAGCAGAGCGAGTATGCTTGCTGGGAGTTGTAGTTTCACAACAGCTGGAGAGCCGGAGGTTCCCTACCCCTGTTCTAGACCTTACCCCTTTTTGACGAGCCACACCCCATTCTCGCCAAGTCACTCCTGTTGTTGGGTAAAGTGTAAAAAGCGTCTGAAGCACTTAGAAAATGTGGCACACAGCATGTGTTTCGATTGTGATGTGGCAAATGGCATATAGTCATAAATCCCGACCGGTTCCAACATTTATAAGTATATTTATATAGAAGTTCAAATATATTCCCATATTTATCCTAATTAAAAATTATAAATGAAATAGCTGCTAAGCCATCTGATCCCACAGGTAGCAAATTCAGGACGCTCTTTAAGGGGTTCTGTAATATCTCTAATTAACTTGTAGGCTTTATTCAATTATAAACAGACCTCATGTTTCCTCATTTCTCTGCCGTGCAGATTCTACGTTGCTGTAAAAAGGTTATCTCCTATTACATGTAGTAATTGAAAGCAGGTGAATTGTTTAGCATTTAACCTAGCTATGGCTAACTTGCTTTAGTGAGGAAAATCTGCAATGTCCTGACAGTCCATGCAAACCCAATCTTACCCGTCTGGCGTTTGCCAGGAATTAATTTAGCACAAATGTCAGCAATTTAAATGCTTAAATGCAGTGGATATCACCTTCTCCTGCTAGGTACAGTGTGTGTGGGAGGACAAGATATTTGATGTTACAAAGCAGGAGAACTGTGTGCCTTTCTGCAAAATCTACTGGAGAATTTCTTTAAAAGTAATCTGTCACGTAGTTTGACTCTATTTAACCCTTGGCAGTGCTATGTAGTGCTGCTTAACATAATCAAAAACGTACCTTTGTTAGTATTAAACGTAGTTTAGAACTCCAGAAATTGCAGCTTGATTGATAGGCTAATGTGGCCTCAAAGTGCCGAGTGGGGCATGAATAACGGTAACAGGAGCCAATGCCTTGATCATCGATGTCCCAGGGCTCAGCTCAGCACGTGCATGGTAAGTACAGTGAGGTTGACGCCCACCACAGGGAATTCAAAGTGCAAGGGCAGACAGTTTCCTGTTCTGTGTTTGCATAAGATTTCGCCAAGGGATAACATGACCATGTGGGAGGAGTTCTACACTGATCGTGACGTCGCAGAGAAGGGGTTGAACTGGATAGTGCAAGGGGAAGTACTGAGATCGAGTAAAGAAGTGGGCTTAGCTCTTTAATGTATGGTATTTGGGCTTGTGGTCCTGGAACTATTATTCACATCCCATTGGGCAATTTGAGGCCTCATTATCATACCAAACTGCTATTTCTGGAGTTCTAAACTAAGGATAATACTAACTAGGGTATGTTTTTGATTTGTTTAACAGCAATACATACCATTACCAAGGGTTAAATAGAGTTAAACTAGGTGACAGATTCCCATTAAAGCATAGCAGAGATCATGCCAACCACATTTTGAGTTTTTGTTTTTGGCATTAAAGGGATTTTTTTGAGAGGGAAATTGAGAAAAGGTGCATAAAGAGTTAAAAATTTAAAAAGCATTTCTCACCCTGGTACCTTTTTTGTTGCTGCTCCAGTCCCAGTTTCTCTCCACTTTCTCCTCCCAGCTTGATACACAGGAAATAGCTTGAGAAGCCCACTCAGTGATTGACTGAGCACCAACAAACCAAGCCCTCAGCAGCTCACCTCTTCACCTTCAGTGAAGTCCAAATCTGAAATCATGACTCGCCAACATAGCGAGCCATGCACCAGCATCTACTTTGCTGAGGTTGGTTGAGGGGCTGCATAGGGATTTATCTCCGTGTATCAGTTTACAGTGACAAATGTTGCACCTTTTCATCCGAGGTCAGCAAGCCCTACCAACATACACCTCCGAAAGAAGACAACGTTATGTGAACAGAGACTTATGTGTATAAATGGGGTGTATTAAACTGCAGTTTATGTCCATGAGAACTGTTGGATGAAAAGTATAACAGTATAATCTGCACAAATAATTCTGTATTGAAATACCATACATATGGGTATTCTGCAAAGTAGAGAAAACCTAAAAGCGTAATGTCTCCACTATAATGGTCTTGTAATCTTCTGCTATTCCGCGCCTTATCTATTATTCATTTGGATCATTTCACTAGATGTAAAAATATAGAATTCGGCCCTTATAATGAGGGGGAAAAAAATCCATTATGGCTTGAAATATTTTCTACTTTATGTCCTGAAACATTGCTTTTGCTATAACTCGAAATACAAGCCGAATGCTATCGCCCTAGATAAAGTCATTGGCTTGCTTCCTGTATTTTGTACATTGCTTTAGAATCATTTGTCCTCTTTCCTTTAACTATTACATTATTTAGGTTCTCTATTGTGCTTTTTAGTTTGTGCACTGGAATTTATTAACATAAATCCTGTTATTCTAAGTGCTAGTAGTAATTTGTTTCTCACAGTCAGACTCTCATCTCATTTACAAAATACAGACAAGCCAATACATGCTGTGCATTTAATATCACATAAATTAATAAATGTAATTCATTCAAATACCAGTTTGCATCCTAATAAAGAAATGTAATGCCCATAACTAATCAGCTTTACACATGGCTACAATTGTGTTGCATATATTAAAGCGATCACAGATAATGCTCATTTTACAATTATCCAAGTTACAATAAACTTTCCAATCACAGAAAAATGCCCCTAAAACATTACTGTTAACCCTTTCACTCCCGGAGCTTTTTTCGGTCATGCATTTTCGTTTTGCGCTCCCTGCCTTCAAACAGCCATAACTCTTTTATTTTTCTGTTCACATAGCTGTATGAGGGCTTCTTTTTTGCGGGACAAGTTGTACTTTCCAACGCCACCATTTAATATTGCATATGGTGTAGTGGGAATCGGGAAAAAAATTCCAAACCTGGTGAAATTGCAAAGAAAACGCTATTCCGCTACAGTTCTACGGGTTTCTTATTTACAGCGTTCGATGTGCATTAAAACTGATCCGTTACTTTCATTCTACTGGTCAGTACGAATCCGGCAATACCTAATATGTATAGTTTTTCCTGCGTTTTCATAGTGATAAAATAATTAGAAAGTTGCCCTTTTTTTTTTTTTCCCTTGTCACATCTTGACCCCTATAACTTTTTGGTATTCATGTGTACAGAGCAGTATGGGGGCTCATTTTTTGCGGGACGATCTGAAGTTTTTATTGATACCATTCTGGGGTGTGTATGACTTTTTGATCACTTTTTATTTAATTTTTTTTAGAAAAAAAAAAGCGACAAAAAACGGCAAATCGCCATTTGGACGCTTTTTTCCGCCACACAATTCACCGTATTGGAATTTTTTTTTATATATTTTAAAAGTATGGGCGTTTTCGGTCACGGTGATACCTATGATGTCTATATTTATTGTTATTTAGGTATTTATTTTTCAATTATACGGAAAGGGGGGTGATTTGAACTTTTATATCTTTTTTATTTTTTATATCTTTTTTAACATTTTTTTTTAATTTTTTTTTAAATATGAAAGCTCAAATATGGGCTTATATATTGTGGCTTTTTTTTTCTTTCTGAGCAATCAGGGATTTTCTAGACTCAGAAATCCAAGAATTGCTCATTTCTTATCCTGGCCTGCCATCTAGTGGCCAGAATAAGAATTGCACTTTGAAAACTGTAATCCTCACCAGCGAGGATTACAGTTTTCATATGGTGTACAGACACCCCGATTGGCCACACGGGGTGTCTGTACACCACACGGAAGCGAATGCTTCCGGGTTCAGACGCAACTAGATGCCGTGATTACGTGTGATCACGGCATCTAAACGCCCAGGAAGACGCCGCCGATGGCGGTAAGTAGCGGCAAGTCTCTGCTGTTAGAAACAGCAGAGACTTGCCGGCCATGACGCCTGCCGCACTTGCGAGCGGGCGCCATGTGCCCGCATCGCCCCAGCGCCGTACATGTACGGCGCTGGGAGTGTAAGGGTTAAAGGGGTTATCCAAGATATGAAAAAAAAATATAGCACTGTAAATCTGATGGGCAGCAATATATAACGAAGTTCAGCAAGTTTTAGGCAAAAAAAAAATCTATATTTCCTCATTTCCCTGGTTCTCTACTGGCCTTTGTTTACATGCAATAACAACAATCTCAGCCCCTCCCCCTTCTCTGCAAAGGCAGTGAATACAAGTGCTGAGTGACATGTCTGCCTGCTGGAATACTCAGCAGCATGTTGTATGTGTAGGACTACAAGTCCCAGCTGTACAATGACACTGCTGATACACACAGGAAATTCTCCCTACCTGTTCTTGTACAATACAATTCCTCTATAGCTCCTTGCCCAGCATTTGTCTCCTCTCACTGCTGCAGCTACTATTTGTTGTAAAGTAAAGCCTTGAGCCCTCAGTGTGTTCTGGCTGAAGGGGTTAATGTTTTATCTGAAGGAATCCAGGGAGAGAGCAGATAGCAGCCCGGCAAAGAAAGGGGGCGTGGCCAGTGACTTCTCGTGTACAGACTGTTATCTGAACTCTGAGGCTTGTGCACGAAACATCACAGACCAGGGAGATAAGCTGACATCACAGGTCATGTGACTCTCAGTCAACTCTGAGAAACCAGCAGCTTTAGAAACACAAAGTATATGGGAAAGTTGTTATACCTGACAAGTTAGAAACATATAAAGAACAAAAAAATAACTCGGACAACCCCTTTAATCTATAATGTTAAAATCAATAAATATTCAAAAATTACAGTGTTGAAACCAGAAATGAAACAGATAAGCGTTGCCCAAACCCATTGGGTCAGACTCACCCATACCATATTATGATCCACAAAGATGTGTGATGGCAGCGAGGCATCCAGTGTTCAATTTGGGGTGTGGTGGAGCCAGGATAGATTTTCCTGACCCTGGGATTGCCCTACATTGGCCTCTGGTAGAGCATCTGCCATTAAAGAGCATCTGCTCTTACAGAACCGAGTCTACTATAATCCCATAAATTCATCCCAGATGCTTTTCCCACCAGTTAATCAACTGGCATCATCAGTGGGAGACAGGAAAGGTTAAAAAGCCGACTAAGAGTTAGCAGGTCATAAACAAGGGTAAGGTAACCAAGTTCATGTATGGCGCCAGGAGCTGATATACTCACTATTCTAGCAAAGATTATTGTTGTAAAATTAAAAAGTTTTGTGAAGCACTAAGACTGAACCGAATTTTGCTGTGCTGACCATAAACATTAGGTCAGTTAGTTAGGGCTACCACGTTCTGTAGAATAAGTATAAGTACTTTAAATTTCATACAGACATACACATTTTGTTTTTTTTTATGTTCAAAAACACCATGCAATTTTTTTTGTGTGCATTTTTCAGTGTGTTTTGTGGCTTAAACATGAGTTTTCTTCTGCTGTTTTTTAAACTCCTATAATAGTCTAGGAAAAACAGTGTTTAAAAAAAAAAGTAAAAATGCTCAAATGCAGTACAAAAAACCCCCCACTGTACTGCATTTCATTATGCTTTATAAACTTTGTCCGACCACCCCCAAGTCAGAATTAAATAATGGCCAAAATGTGTGAACACTGAAAAAAGCAACTCGCGTTTTAAGAGAAGCTGCTTCTGTTTTCTCCAGAATTTTCACCATAAGGAATGCATCACGCCAAAAATGAGTTCTAAATATCAAAATGGGCGGGGCTATCAAATTGGCGCATACTGTGCCTCATTTATCATCCTCTTATCAGCAGAAATGGCTCAAATTGTTCCAATTAAGCCAGTTTATGAGGTGGTGTTTTGTGTAAAATCTCGCATTAATGGCATAAAAATGCGACTTATTGTCAAAAAGTCGCATTTATAAAGAGAAAACTAACTTGTCGTGGGAACAAGTGACAGGTAAGTATTAAAACAGGACACATTTATTTTTATCTAATATAAATGAGCTAAACAACAGTGTTTTGTCAGTAAATTGACATTTAACAAAAACGGCCCGAGTCTGAGACAAAAGTCGCAATTTACCAAGGAAATATTGAAAATATGTTTCAAAAGTCACAAGTGTGGTCTGTCAGGGTTGGCTGAAATGGCTCATTTCAGTTTTAAAAAAGTTGCAGTTTTAGTTGTATTGGCATTAAAATGTTAATTAAAAGAGAAATAGGTGGATAATCAAGTTTATATTTTAAAAAGTCACATTTTAAATGTGACTTTATTGATGCCATTATTGATAAATGTCCCCCATTGACTGTATTCAGGAGAAGAATAATAACCAACAATTGGTAGATAATTTTAAGCCTGTATATATTGGCATGTGTATGTGACTAGTCCACAAAGGAGAAAGCAGTCACAGCAAGATATTCTATTCCCTAAGATCCAGATTTAATATTGTTGCACCAATGCACTATTTTAAATAAAAACTTATAATTATAATTTGGGGATGGACCCCCTGCTAACTGTAACACAAGACTATACCGTATTTTTATTTGGTACTTACCGAGGATAATATACATATCTTTTTTTGTTTTTATTTTTTTTAGCATATTTTAGAATATTAATCAATTAAGTTTTATATCTTTGTTTTAGTTTGTTGAAGAGGTTGTCTCACTTTATCAAATGGCATTCATCATGTAGGGAAAGTTAATACAAGGCTCTTACTAATGTATTGTGATTGTCCATATTGATTCCTTTGCTGACTTCATTCATTTTTCCATCACATTATATATTGCTCATTTCCATGGTTATGACCACCCTGTAATCCAGCAGAGGTGGCTGTGATATAGAAAATGGTGTCAGCTTACACGCACTCCTGTGGTTGCGGCGCATTTCCCTGTAATGTGCAAGCAGGACCTCCGCTGCTGGATTCAGGGTGGTCGCAACCAGTGGATGTGAGCAGTGTATAATGTGATGGAAAATGAATCAATTCATCAATGATAAATGCCATTTGCTGAAGTAAGACTGCCCGTTTAGTGTTATGTCTACTACTATTAAATTATCGAAGATTTGCATAGCCTGTGCCTGGATGGTTTTGCCTTTTCTTGATTTTTACTTATAAGAAAAATGCTGCAAAAACTGTGCACCACCTTAACAGTTGCACTAGAACAAGACAAGTAGAGAGTTTGGTGATTGAAAGCATTCTTTGTGTTTAGTATGAGTACATTATACAATGTGTTTGAAAACTCTCTGGGATTGGGGGAGTACAGGGGATAGATTAGCCCTTTTACATCAACTTTGTATTATTATTTTCTATGTATTGTGATATAGAAAATGATGTATATTCTTATATCCTTTTTTATTGCCATAAACCTTAGCATCCTATGAGAAATACACTTGGTATGTCAGTGTTTTTCTTCTCCAAATGTACAAAGTGAGTGTCTAATTGTGCTTGTGCACATAGCTAAAAGAAAGGCAGGATGGACAAAGCCATACCTCTCCTGCAAATCCGTCCCCTCCTACTGCCCTTTGAGAATATAAAACCTGTTACACCATTACTATAGAAGTCCAGTGTTCAGCTGGAGAATTGTGTGTAACAGAAGCAATTAGACCCCATGGCTGGTTTGCCATTAATATAGGCTGTGTTCCACATCCTGTATTAGTGGATGGGGGATTAGTGGCCAGCAGATGTTACATGTTTCAGTCTAGAAGACATGAAATTGAACAAAGTACAGTAATTTATCATGTGGACTGCCTATTTGTCATGATTCCCCCGCTGCTAATGCATTTGCTTTTTTTGTATTTTTTTTTTTTTCATTTTCGTATGCTTATAGAGATTTTTTATTTTTTTGATCTCTGAGGATTCATTAATTTCCTTCATCATGTATTCTAATATTTTTTAGTGATTGTTAATGTCTAGATGTTTTCTTTAAAAGAAAGAAAACTAAAACAAATCATCTTTGGAATCATTTTTTGATATTTAGAAATTGGAATAATATGTAATTTACTAGTGTACACTGGGAGGAATTTATGAAGCCATGTGTTATATTTTTGTGGCATTTAGAGTTGCACATTTTTCTACACACCAACTTTTTGTGCAAAAATTTGTGACTGGGTGGACAGTTGGCAAGGTAGCTAGATGAGTAGATGTACGCCATCTTTTCAAATGCAAATTTTTAAAAAGTTGTGCTATCTCACTCTACAAAGTTATTTTTAAAGATGGGGCAAATTCTGGCAAAGCGGACACAAGCAAAACTCCCGAAATTCCTCACTATAAACTTCCACTACTGTTTACTAATTATGTTCTCAGACCCAGTTGTGCAGAATGGCCAAGGGTAAAGCTTTTGTGGTAGATTTTGACTTCTTGATTTATTTAAAGGGGTTGGCCACTTTCTGGTTACTGGTGAGCAATGTGTTTGTAAGATGATTATATGGCACTAACTAATATAGTCTTTGTAGAAATTTTGTGCCATTTTCAATATTTCATAAGCTATGCCTCCTTTTGCTAAGTCTTTTGTTTCGTTTGCACAGAGGTCCTGTCCATAAAATGGCTGTTGGAGTGTCATGTGACCAGGCAAAACACCTCCATGTGATGCCTCCTCCATTCACATACACTGCACCAGACATGTACTTGTTCTGTTGGGATTTTCGTGCAGACGCAGTGTATTAGAATGGAGGAAGCTTAGTGATGTGTCTGGTCACATGACCCTCCATGAGTAGCTATCTCTATGCAGACAGCACAAATATTTGTCTAACATGGGTAATAAAGCAGATGGCACAGAATTTCTCCAAAGGCCGTATTAGTAAGTGTAATATAGTCATCTTACATAAACATTGGTGAAAAGTAGCCAGAAAGTGGACAACCCTTTTAAACATTTTCTGATGCCTTAAAGGCTCTGTGCATGTAGGTAGGAGGGGCATAATTAGACAGCAATGAATATTGACAAGTGCCATATTTCTATGTACTCATCTTCCAGTTTCAAAAAGAAAAAAACTTCCTGGAATACCCCTTCAGCAAATGATGTATATATTTTATTGAAGAGATTCACCAGCTTTAAAAAAAAAAGCTGCTAGTAGGCCAAAATAACCCACATACTATACCGACACATGGCTGCCACTGTGGTGATGCAAGTATATATGATATTAATGGTGCAGCTAGTGATTAGCAAAAGACCACGGGAGAAGTGAGGGTAATAGCATGTTGATGTAATAGTAAATTTCTTTACGTTTTATATAAGATCTATCCAAAACATGAACTTTTAAATCAAGGTTTCTTTAGTAGGAGAGTTAAATATCGGAATATGGCAACATTGGCTGAATCCAAGAGAAACGGCTTTTGTGTGCAACTGTCTAAAGGCAGCCAGCCTGGTGTTCAGAGCGTTGGACATTATAATGAGAAAACTTCATGCTTTTGTTGGAAAGCTGGAATGATTGAATCTAGAAGTATTTGAAGATTGGCTGCTGCTAAAATACAGCCAAACATTCATTGCTCAGTATTGACACAGAATAATACTAGCTATCTGCAAGCCTAAGTTAATTAAATCTTGGAAGGTCCTTTGGGTGGCTAGCACTGCCTGGTGTAGTATTCAAAAGAAAATCATATGTGTCACACACAGATGAAATATGCACATCCAGAGACTTTCCATAGCATATCTAGTTTTTTAGTTTTTCAGCAACACAGTAGCAGTTTAATACACTGTGTGTGTGTGTATATATATATATATATATATATATATATAATTCCGTGGACAAAGTTTATTACACTTTTAATATTGGACTGAACTAGTGAATAAATGCCAACTACTATACTCACTGCTAGAGTCCGCAGTATATATAGTTTTCACAGCATTTATTCATGTCCTTTTAGGCTTTTCATCAGCCGCACCTGCTGCTACCTAAATACTGTCAAACAATAGCCCTTTACATCATATATTCCTGTATCCTATTGTATATGTCATATTAAAGAAGCACTCCACCTAAATATGCATTCCCTGGTCCGTTAAAAGGGTACATGATTTAACTTGTAGTGAAGGTAGTTTTCTTGCCAATGACTGTAGTTGTGAGTTATCCCCTCCCTTCTGGTCCTCAGCTGTGTCATGTGACCAATACTCTGACTTCTTATGTGTGGACAGGAATTCAGTTTCTTCCTTCATTCCTATGAGGCTTTCATAGGCTTGAGGCTTCCACTGACTTATAAAGGGGTTCATCAAGTTTCAGTTGGGTTTGTATTGTCTTATTGCAGTCAAAATACTAGAACTAAACTGCAAAAGCAATGCCTATGTGACATTAAAGGGGTTATCCTCTGATAAATATGGATGACCCTATCCTATCAGACCCCCGCAGATCTAATAATGATGATCTATCCAGAGGAGGTGGCAGATTCCCAACAATCTGATATTGATGACTTTTTTTCAGAGATAAGCCATCAATATCTAATACCTGGACAACCCTTTTAAGTTACTAGACACAACTACACCCTTCCAAAGTGCTGAAAATATCTTGCCCCAACCCAGTTATGTCCTTCTGCCCAAAGTTGTGATAAAGAGCTAACAAATAAAGCTGCCCCATACACATTAGATGAATGTTGTTGCAACCTGTCACTAGCTAATTATCTTCTGCATATGGGGGTGACCTGTCACTCAACAGCAAATTTAAAGAAGTATTGAGCATGTTGGATTTCAACGTTCCCATTCTTTTGGGAGATGTCGCCTCAGTAGGAGTCTGGTAATGGTATATTTCCCTCAGGAGGAATAACTATTGGCCAAATGATCATTTGGCTGACCGTTATCCAAGGTATATGGCCATCTTTATTCTTTTCAGTTTGTACTTGAGTTGTACCTGAAATTTTACACATTTTGAATAATAGAAGTTATGATTAATTCATCTTTCGCTGTAGTGCATTGCAGTCTGACATTGTGACAAATGTACTTTTTTTTCTACATTTTCTCACATTTCAATGTCATCATTTTGTTCTATTTACAGATTTAAACCAGGAACTTATGCTACCTACCAAGCATTGTATTTGATTATGACTGAAAGTCGTCATTTATGTCTGTATTGTTTATTGCTAATTTGTTGGGAACTTGACATTAATAATCTCATAGGAGTAATTTATTTTTTTTTTTAATTAACCGCATTGAACTAATCATTTATACCTTTCCATTTGTGTGTTCATTTGCCTTTAGTTACAGGCTTATGACTAAGATTCATAAAATGCCCTTTAAAATAAGCCTTACATGGTGTCATTTATTTATTTCAGAATATTAAAACCAGATGGTAAACTGACACAAGAATACTGTTTCTTACAAAGTATAATTTTGCCTAAAATACCAAGTATCATATGAAAAGTGGCAAGTAATGAGAGACGTAGAGATGACAGATTAATGCGAAATAAAAAAATAATGTAGTGTAATTGGGTCTGATTAATGTAACATTTGTATAATGTCCTTTTTATATGGACACTGGGGAATGCACTCACTGATTAGGACCTATTAAGAGCAAAGAATGCAAGACAAGTGAGTGTCAGAGGTGTGAAAAGGTGTCAGGCCGTCCTCGCATGTGAACCTTCATATTCTGGGAATAAAGTACATTTTAAACTTTACACTGATTCGTCTGTAAAACCATCAGCCGTCTTTTCTTTCTGTTTCTCTGTAGACTCTCAGTTCCAGAACTGAACAATAGCCACATTCGTATTATATTAATAACATGTGAACATTTAGCATTTTTCTATATCTTACTCAAGGTCAGAAATAGCACTGAGTTTTTCAGTTAATCTGTATAAATAGTCACACAATTCGTTACATAAAAGAATAACCGTTCAAACCAAATGCTGTATACTTTTAACCATAAATTATATAGAAAACTAAATTATAAAAAATACTGATATAAGTCACCCAATGTTATACCTTCATTGGCACCATTCATGCGGTTTTGTATCCAAGAGTGATATTTTGTACAAAGAGCATAGAACAGAGATTTGGAGTAGAAATTTCTGAGACTGAAAATCTGTTCCACTAGGATGAATGGGACAATTGCACAGATTACTTCAACAAATCTGCGTGTGAATGTACCATAAAAATATTGTTTCTGGCACGCTGTCTGACCCATGTTCATGACATGAAATTTATGATTATGCCTACGTGCACATACCTGTATCTTCACAAAATAGTCAAAAATTGTGACTCAAATACCGTACTTACTGAAATGTTTTGTCAGCAAATGCTCTAATTAGGCACAGGCAGTGATTAGATGTGCCACTGCTCATCTTCTCACTCTTTTAATAGAAAAAATACCCCCTATATATGACGTTCAGAGAACACATATCCTTCCTTTCTTTGATAACATTATTTTTATTAGAACATTTTTTCATAGAAAAAAAAAACAAAAATATCTAGAAATTGAGGAGTGACAAAAATGTCCAATACTCTGTAAGCAGAGTAAAAATATAGAAGTGAAATTTAATTGTAGATCTCATGAAAGGAAGCCTAGGATAAAAAAATATACTAATCAAAATTAGGAGGACAACCAACAAAATCAACCACACCAAACAGAAGGAAGGAAGGCCCTGGGAAATACCTGGGGTAGAAGAGAATTGAGGTAGAGTGAACAATAGAATGTCAGTGCGTCTAGGTAGGCGATAATGGTTAACTGTCATCATCTGAGAAAGATGTTTGTTTTAGACCATGGGCCAAAGTTATGTTACCACTAGGGATGAGCGAACATGTGTTTTTAAGTTTGGTGTACAAGGTTCGGGTTATCTAAGAATTCCGTTATGGATTCCGCTACAACGGACCATGGTTTGTGGTAGTGAAATCCGTGATGGAATTCTTAGCTAACCCAACTTTGTACGCCGAACTTGAAAACACAAGTTCGCTCATCCCTAGTTAACACTCCTTTTCGGTACCACTTTTTGTCGTTCACTGCACCTATTAAAGGGTTTCTGTCACCAGTTTTGGGCATATAAAACAGGATGACATTTGCAATGTGCAAATGTCACCTGATGCCCAAACTGGTAATCATTTTTTTACTGGTGTCCCCGTTTTTGTCATATGCAAATCACCTTTGTCATATGCAAATTAATCTTACTAGGTGCAAGGGGCGGTAACCCTGCACCTAGTAGCGCCGTTTCCCTACCTTTATTCACGCCCCCTTTCTTGTGATGGACAGGGCCAGGCAGCCCTGTATCTGCTCCTGGCCCTGTCCGTGCTGGAAATCCCGCACCTGCGCCGTGCGGACTTCATTCGGCGCAGGCGCAGTGAGTGCCGATGGCTGCCGGGCTCCCGGCTTCCTCACTGCGCCTGCGCCGATGACGTCACAGTACACCCGGAAGAGAAGGCGGGGCAGGCGCAGTGAGTAAGCCGGCAGCCATCGGCACTCACTGCGCCTGCGCCGAATGAAGCCCGCACTGCGCAGGCGCGGGATTTCCAGCACAGACAGGGCCAGGAACAGATACAGCGAGCTGCCTGGCCCTGTCCATCACAAGAAAGGGGGCGTGAATAAAGGTAGGGAAACGGCGCTACTAGGTGCAGGGTTACCGCCCCTTGCACCTAGTAAGATTAATTTGCATATGACAAAAGTTGATTTATTACAAAAACGGGGACACCAGTAAAAAAATGATTACCAGTTTGGGCATCAGGTGACATTTGCACATTGCAAATGTCATCCTGTTTTATATGCCCAAAACTGGTGACAGAAACCCTTTAATAATCATCTTGGCAAAATGTCTTTCCATATGAAACGTCTGGTTTTTATTATCCAAAACACTGGCAGGATATAATTGTCACTCACTCTTCTGAACAGATTTGGATGAAACTTATGAAACAAGTTTTCTTGTATTCAGCTTGATAAAATATTTTTTTCTCTGAAGCTCGGTCAAATGTTACATGATTCAATAATTGAAAATTTGCTTGTTGATCAAGAAATTCCATTTCGGATGTCCTTTGTACTGAGTTTTTTCATTTACTGTATTTGTTTTATTTCAAAGATTTTAACAATTCTGCTTGGATAGTATTAACCTTTTCTGTTTTTGCATTTTTATTTTTCACTCCCTACATTCCCTAACATTTGATATTGCATATGATGTAGAGGGAATCTGGGGGAAAAAAAATTCCAAATTTGGAATTGGGGAAAAATGCAATTCTGCCACAGTTCTATGGGTTTTGTTTTTTTTTACAATGTTTCCTATGCAGTAAAACTGACCAATTACCTTCATTTTCTGGGTCAGTACAATTATAACGATACCACATTTATATAGTTTTTCTTGTGTTTTAATACAAATAAAATTGGCAAAAAATAATTTATCTTCACATCATCATATCCTGACACGCATAACTTTTTTTTATAGTTAAGTCTATAGAGCTGTGTGAGGGCTCATTTTTTGCAGGGTAATCTGTACTTTTCATTGATTTTGGTGTGTGTATTACTTTTTAATTACATTTTTTGGGGATGTGAAGTGACCAAAAATGCAGGAAATCAGCCATTTTGATTTTCTTTTCCATTTTGGTGTTCGCCATGCAGAATAAATTTTATATTTTAATAGTTCAGGCAGTTTGGGACGCAGTGGTACAAATGATCTCTATTTTTTATTGTTTATCATTTTTAAAATGGGAAAGGAGCGGATTTTAATTTATATATATATACATATATATATATATATATATATATATATATAATGCAGCAAGTAAAGTTTGGGGTTGGCAATGTCATCTATGACAGACTAAACTGGAGTCGGCGTACTTGGGTCATGTAAGACCCAAGCTGGTGCTCAGCTATGTTAGCGCATCAGCATATAGACAGGAGTTGGCTCACCGAGATCTATAGAACATGTGCAAACCGTGCACAGAGGGGATAGTGACGTATTGGCATGTTCAGGGTTGGAAGTTGTACAAGTGCCTATGCAGGGTGATGACAGAAGTATACTGTTACAGAGAGAGGCGTCCTGGATAATAAGAACCAATGCAATGGGACCGCTAGTACTAAATGATAAAAATTATTTATCTGTGTTCATATGTGATATGGTGTCATTGTTTCTAAGGTTGTATGTTGTAACCATAGTGATGACATCGGTAGAAGCATAAATATGTGTGCGCACTGACGTCATCTCGTGGGAGGCCTAACGAAGTGTAGCACGTGCAAAATGGCCGTTGCGTGAAGCTGCACTTTTTCCCGCATCCGCGATTACTTTTATCAAGAGAGAAATAAAATCTGTAGAACAAGGTGGTGAGTGCCGCCAATCATTTCTATTAACCATTATATATTTTTAAAGACCTTTTTTACTTTTTTTTTTACCTTTTTTGATTCCCACTAGGGGACTTTACCATGCTATTCCTTTAAACTACAGTGAACTAACATTGTAGCCTATTGGGCTTCCATCCATATGATGAGAACATAGATCTACAACTTTAAAAATCACAAGTCAGACCTCACATTGAGTACTCTGTACTCTGTACCATTTTGGGCACCTGTGCACAAGAAAGAATTGGTAGAATTTAAAGAGGACCTGTCACCACTCCTGACATGTTTTAATAGCTACATGCATTCCCTATGTAATAAAAATTCTGGAGCATCTATACTTATGGCTCTGTTGTACCATTCCTGTGTTATTTCTACTAGAAGTTATGAATGAATTGCTAGCAGTCTGCAGTAAGGGTACAGAGGGGTGGTAACCAGTTGGGGGGTGTACAAGTACAGACTCACTCTATCCAATCAGTGCTGCCATTTTCAGACTGTGCAGGGACACCTCCCCAACTTGTTACCACCCTCTGTACCCTTACTGCAGACTGCTAGCAATTCATTCATAACTTCTAGTAGAAATAATAAAGGAACAGCACACCATAGAGCAATAAGAAGAGATGCTCCAGAATTGTTATTACATAGGGAATGCATGTCGCTATTAAAACAGACATATAAGGAGTGGTGAAAGGTCCTTTTTAAGTGGATTCACAGGGTGCAGCTAAAGTAATAAATGTAGTAGTTGACTGCAGTACACAGAAACATTATCAAAATTAGCAAGGAAAATACATACAATGCAACAGCACACTGCCAACCAGCACAAAATGCCATAGAGATATGAGGTATTCTGGAGCTAATGCTATGCTTGTTTAGTAAATTAGAGATTCTTGGCAAATATATTTTGTACAAAATTATCTGAGCCCATCCGGCAAAACGTCAAGGTGATCTCTGTGGGACGGGAACCTAACACTATTTCCTACCTGTTATGTGCCAGCCTTGGCTTCCGTAAAATCAGGGGATGTTGGTTCCACATGCATGCTGGATCCACTCTGCCTTTTGCCATTTCTGGTGCTTCAAAGGCCTCCACTAATTCAGGGATGCAAGTACCAACATGCATGCCGAGTCCACTCGGCTTTATAGTTACACTAATTAAAATCAGCCTATGGGGCAGACAGGCTAGTCAGGCGTGCATGACCAAATGGAGTAGCCACACCTCCAGTACAAACTTACAAAGAAAAAAGGGGAATTTCAGTCAGCACATCCCAGTGCGCAGGTGCACGTTGCTATGGCTAAATGCACTTGTGCATTTAGCCATAACAACGTGCACCTGCGCACTGGGATGTGCTGACTGAAACCCCCCTTTTTTTCATTATCAAAATTAGGTTTACTTAGTTTAGAAAAGACCGCTGAGGGTAGATTTTATAACAGTGTTTAAATATATTGGAGCTCTATACAGAGATCCTTTCGGTAATCCATTCATACCCAGGACTATAGCTATAACAAGGGGCCATTCTGTACATCAGAGGAAAGAAGGTTGCTGTTTTTTCCATACTACATGCATTTTTACGGTATGTTTAGCTTTCTTTTTATTGACCTTTTTTCCTAAAGTTCTGTGTAAATAGCATTTTTGTTGTTTTATATGCTATAGTGAAAACGAAAAAACGCTATACCAAGGGCAGAAAAAAACTGCTTTCTTTGTTTCATATTTTCCATAGACCTTCAGCTAAAATCTGGATCTGTTTTTTTTTTTTTTTTTTTTTTTTAATAAAAAAAAAAAAAACCTCCGGTTCCAAAAAAAAGACACTAAAAAGGCCTACAAAATATGCCCACAAAATGTGAACCCACCCTTATGGGTTGTACTGTGTTGGGTTAACGCTGTACATCCTAATAGCAGCATACTTATTGATCAGTCACATTTCTATTGACTACTATATCATACCTGGCAATTTTTTTATGTCAAATCCTGTGATATTTTTAATCCTCCCAGTCCCCAAGACCGCACCAAAAATTGACAGGAATGTCACTGTTAATGAAAATGAGAGCACGTTTTAGTGCTACTGTGTAATTCATGAGCAATATTTGTTAATATTGGTCTCCATAACAACGCTACATCAGACAGACGTCAGAAGTGAAAATGTCAGTAGCGCAGCCTCAGGCGTTGGGCTTGTAACTTCTAACAATCATAATCAAGAATTGAAGGAAAGATTCTGAATTATTTTCCATTTTTTATTTTACATGAAAATGGCTTTTTGTATATTTTTCTAGTTTGTCTCATTTAAAAAATCATTTTTGCCATCATATCTAACTTCAACTGCTCAAACTGTGCCATGTGTTTGCTCAGAATGTGCAGTGTGAATGTTAAATGTCTGCAGTTTATATCGGGGGTGGACTCACCATATGCGCCAGCTGTGTGGTTTTGCAGGAGTCAATTAAGTATAGGGTTCCAAACAGCTTCCTACTGTCTATAAGACTGCTTTTAAGAGAGTGAGCGAAAGAATTTCATAGCTCACACTGGTGGATAGTTTGAGAGACAGAAAATGGGGCTCTATATTGAGCAATTCAAGATTAAAAGTGAAGTGACCTTGCACATTTCCCTAAAGTTGATAGGGAGAATTTCAACCAAAAGGATTGTTCCTTTGGTGAAACTTAAAGGGGTTGGCCACCCTAAGTATCAAAAATCCAAAGTGCCCCAGACAATAACCAACACCATGAAGTATTTCTATCAGGTGACATGTTCTGGCTGTACGTCATTTATCTAACCTGTTCACCATGACACACTTCCCTGGAGGAGCTCCCTCAGACAGGCTGTGTGGGAGGAGCAGCTGCAAAGTGAAAGTAACAATCCCAGCATGCACTGCAGCAAGCATGTCTAGAGGAGAAGTCACATGACACTCCTGGACAACTGTGATACCATAGTAACAACAGCACCTCAGGTGTCATTTCATCAGTGCTTTAGGCCTCATGCACATGACTATAGCCTGTCTGTGCCGGTATTGTGGTCTGCGAACAGAAGGTCCGCAATATACAGGCTCCAGCCGTGTGTGCACCGTATCATGGATGCCAACCCATTCACTTGAATGGGTCCACAATCCAGAAGATACGGTGCAGTGCGGAATGGAAACACAGATCGGAAGCCCATGGAAGCTCTATGGAGTGCTTCCATGGGGTTTCTGTCCATGCTTCTGCTCCGCAAAAAAGTAGTGCAATGCCAGATAAAATAAATAAACCACTTACCTCTCCTGCTCCCGGACGCCGCCTCTCCTCACCGCCCGGGCTCTATCTTCATCCTTCCTCCGGCTGTGCTGTGAACTGGCGCGCACTGCGTGAGGTCACAGAGTGCCCTCACGCTGTGGGCAGCCACTGCACAGCTAACAGCCAAGGACCAGGAAGCGGTACAGAGCCTTCACCACTTCCTGGTCCTCCGGTACTAATAAGCGCTTCCATAATTGAAGCGCTCATTAGTATTCAGCCCATAAGACGCAAGAACATTTTCCCCCCACTTTTGGGGGGGAAAATGCATCTTATGGGGCCAAAAATACAATATAGAAATATATATATATATATATATATATATATATATATATATATATATACATATATATACATATATATACATATATACACACACACACACGTGTGTGTATATATATAGATATATGTATATATATAGATAAATACACACACACACACACGTGTATATATATAGATATATATATGTATATATATATAGATACAGATTGATATGTATATATAGTACACACACAAATATACATATACAGGTCTGTGTATGTATATATGTATATGTGTATATATATATATATATATATATATATATATACACACACACACAGTATATATATATACACACACACACAGTATATATATATATACCACACACAGTATATATATATATATACACACACACAGTGTATATATATATATATACACACACACAGTATATATATATATATATATATATACACACACACAGTATATATATATATATATATATATACACACACACAGTATATATATATACACACACACAGTATATATATATATATATATATATATATACACACACAGCTATATATATATATATTATATACACAGTATATATATATATACACACAGTATATATATATATATATACACACAGTATATATATATATATATATATCTATATACATATATATATATATACACACCACTCTCCATATAACTATATAAAAATGTACTGTACAGGGATGGCTGGGCAGACGTCCTGCTTTCTGGGTTGGCAGCAGGGGGCGTGGCCTAACGAGAAAGGGGCGTGGCTGTCGGTCCGCGGCATGATGGTAGTGCAGGGGGGGTGGATGATGGACTGGGTAGCCACCCCAGTACAGGGGCTCTGAAGGCTTTTATTATAACCAGCTTCTCACAGGAATCAGCTGTTTGTGGAGACAGAACAAGCAGCTGACTCCTGTCAGAGTTGGAGCAGAGAGCAGCTACTGACAGGAGCAGACTGCACATGCCCTGCATTTACAGAGTATTAGGCAGCTCCAGTGCTGGCATGGACGAGCTTGCTCTCAAGCTCCTCCATGTCTCGTGCAGCTATGGACGAACTGGGCTGCAAGCTAGAGCAGGGCTTAGGGGGCGTGGCTTCAAATTGAAAGCAAAGCAGGCAGAGGTGCTTAATGAAGTATATTAGGAACTTCATTTTTTCCCTGCCTGCCACACATTAGTAGAAAGTACTTAGAGAGTGGCCAACCCCTTTAACAAGTGTTGTTTTAGCCAACCCATGACACACCATTATCATATGAAAAGAAGTTGTCCATGTTTAAAAATTATTGTATGAATGTTCAACCAACTTCTATCTAAGGCTACTTTCACACTGGCGTAGTTGTTTTCCGGTATTGAGATCCCGATCCATCACTCATTGACTTAAAATTTATTTAGTGATGGATCTGTTTTTTCCCATTTTGATTTCATTCAGCAGCATCCTAACTGAATGGATTCATCCTGATGTGATGCCTTTAATTCCAATATTGAGATCCTCTGCCGGATCTCAATGCCGGAATTTACAACGCAAGTGTGAAAGCAGCCTAATGTTTATGGGGTTCATATTACTGTTCATGCACAGAGGACGCCTGCCGTCTGTTAACCTTTGTTTTAAAGGGACACTTTTTTATCCTAGATCAGCAACCTTCGGCACTTCAGTTGTTGTGAAACTAGAACTCCAAGCATGCACATTTACTTGGTTGTTCTTGTAGCTCCCATACAAGTGAAAGGAGGATTCTGGGAGTTGTAGTTTCAGAACAGCTGGAGTGCTGGAGGTTGCGATCCCTGTCCTATATGAACATTGTGTATGCAAATATGTTATTATTTTTATTTTTTTTAACAGGTGGATGGTTTTCTGAATATACTTTGTCACCCCATGTCTTCTGCCTCTTGACCTAGCTTCTAATTTTCTCTTTGTTTCGACTTTTAGCATGGCAAACATCCTAGCTTGACTTTCTCAGTCAGACCATTCACAGCGACCAGAGAAGGAAGGGGGATGAGGGACTCAATTAGGGCATCACACATTGTACTGATAAGTCCAATGATCTTGCCTCTGCATCTTTATCTAAACTTATCAAGAGAGCAATAGTGCTGTCATACAGTTATCTCAGTTTTACTAATCTACTCTTTTACTAAAGGGCCCTTTACAAGGGACGATTCTCGATCAGATGATCCCTTATGAGCATTCATAGGCATGCTCATTAGCGATTATCTGGCGGTGTAAAAGTGCAGCTGATTACTCAATGAATGAGTGAAACACTCGTTCATCAGGTAATCACATCATTCATGTGGTCACAAAAATTGTCAGCAGCTTGTAAAAGCTAAAATATTGCATTGACATAGGTGTTCAGACCCTTTACTCAGTACTTAGTTGAAGCACCTTTTGTGGGGATTACAGCCTCCAGTCTTCTTAGGTATGATTCCACAATACTGGCACACCTGTATTTGGGAATTTTCAACCATTTTTCTCTGCAGGAGCTCTGTTAGGTTGGATGGGGACTGTAGGTGGACAGCCATTTTCAGGTATCTCAAGAATGTTCGCTTAGGTTCAAGTCAGGGCTCTGGTTGGGCCACTCAAAGAGATTCATACAGTTGTCCCTAACCTGTTTCTGTGTTGTCTTGGCTGTGTGCTTAGGGTCATTGTCTTGTTGGAAGGTGAACCATCGGCCCAGTCTGAGGTCCAGAGAACACTGGGTCAGGTTTTCATTAATAATCTCTGTACTTTGCACATTTAAACTTTCCAGGACCCCTGACCAATCTCCCTATCCCAGCTGCTGAAAAAAAAACCCCACAGCATGGTGCTGCCACCACCATGCTTCACTGTAGGGATGGTAGTGGACAGGTGATGAAGTGCCTGGTGTCCTCCAGACAACACTTAGAATTGAGGGAAAAAAAAGTTTAATCTTGGTTTCATCAGACCAGCGAATCTTGTTTCTCACAGTCAGAGTCCTTTAGTTTATTTTTTTGAAAACTTCAGGAGGGCTTTCACTGAGGAGAGGGTTCTTTCTTGCCATTCTGCCTTAAAGCCTAGATTGGTGGAGTGCTGCAGTGATGGTTGACATTATGCAATTTTTTTCTCATCTGCTCAGGATCTTTGGGGCTCAACGAGAGTGACCATTGGGTTTTTGCTCATCTCTCTTACCAAAGCCCTTCTCCCCTGATTACTTAATTTGATAAGGTGGCCTGCTCGAGGAGGACTTGTTTCCAAGTCCTTCCATTTTAAGAATTATGGAAGCCACTATGCTCTTGGGAACACTTCTCCAGATCTGTGCCCTCACACAATCTACAGGCAGTTGTTTCCTACTCATGGCTTACTTTTTGCTCTGATATGCATTGTCATCTGTGCGACCTTAGACAGGGGTTTGACTTTCCAAATTATGTCCAACCAATTGAATTTATCACATGTGGACTCCAATCAAAGTATAGAATCATCTCAGATCATCAAGGGTAATGGGTGGCCCCCAGAGCTATATTTCAAGTGCCATTGAAAAGGGTCTGGAATACTTCCATACTGTCCAAGCAAAATTTAGTCTTTTTGCATTTTAATAAAATGGCTAAAATTTGTAAAATGCTGTTTTACTCTCATTATGGGGTAGTGAGTGCAGATTTATGGGGGGAAAACTTTTTTAAAATTTTAGCACCGCATAACAATGTAAAAAAAAAAAAGGGTCTAAAGACTTTGAATGCATTGCAGGAGTTTTGTTTTTTGTGCACTGTTGACTGCTACAGAAGGACCAGGAGCGTAGCTATAACGGAAGAAGGGGAAGCCAATGCTTCAGGGCCCGAGCTCCAGAAGGGGCCCAGGAGCAGTAGCGTGACAGCCTATTTCATGCAAGATGCAGAGGTTGGCTGCTGCTGCCCAGTTATGAAGGAATCTCACAGCTTACAAGCTCCCATGCTGGGGAGCCTTTCGAACATAACCTCTTCTCTTCCTCATTCTGCCCAGAATGATGATCTTCCTGAGAAGAGTGAGACCGCAGTGGCAGGAGCAGTGAAGAGACACAGACATCCTGTAAGTGAGTCTGCACTATCTCTTCTCTTGTGGGAAGGAGGGGAACTCTTGAAGCTGCTGCTGTCTGGATGCTGTAGACCAGCAGCTTTTAATGGTTTTATTTGCTCATTAAGCCATTTGTTTGCCCCCATAGATTCCCTGACACTTGCCCCCTGCCCTCCATATTCCCATCCTTGTCTTATCTTATCCTCAGAGCCCCTGCTGTCTCCTTTCCTCCCTCATGTATCCAGTCACTGTACGGAGGTGTTATCCAGTGTATGGAGGTGTTATCCAGTCACTGTATGGAGGTGTTATCCAGTCACTGTATGGAGGTGTCATCCAGTCACTGTATGGAGGTATTATCCAGTCACTTTATGAAGGTGTTATCTTGGGGCATACAAAAATTTGCTGTGGGGCCCAGTCAGTTCGATCTACCCCCCTGAGAAGGACAGTAGTTTTTATTTCATTTTCAGTGGTATAGTACTGCTGAAATTAAAAACAGCCACAAATTCTTTAAAAAAGTTTACTATGAATATTGGCACTCTAAATACTGTATACTTTCAATATGAAGTGGCTTTTAGTAATTTAAATCTAACGTTTTTCAGTGGACTTTACTTAGTATTTTACTTGACCTCACCTACTAGGCTTTAAGTTGTCAGTTTTGAGTCATTATACTCGTTCATTCTGTATGTAGTATTATAATTTAGTCTTTCCAGTTCATCCAGTTTCCAGAAAGATTAATGCATATTCAAATTGGAAGAATTCTCATCAGATACATTTTCTGTTCTTCTCCAATTTTTATGTAAGCATTTGCAGAATAAAACATTTTGTCTCACTGTCTGACCAACTGTCAGTAGTCTAGCAGGATGAGGACATTAACATTGTGTGCACTCAAATTAACTAGATAATCGATTACCTGATCGGCATTCCTGCTTCCTGTCAGCAAAAGTGAAAAACTTCTCATCATATTCTTGAAGTGTCACAATAGCATGATGTTTAAAAGGTCATTTAAATAATCACAATTTATGAAATATCCACTGGTGAGTCCCACCTCTGCAAATCCCACCTATCTCCAGAAATGCCCAAGGATGTCTGAGCATAAAAATGAATTTTGAGAGCTGTACACAGGCACAGCCACCTACAGTATAGCCAAAACCGCATGATGGGCGATCCAGTGACCACCGCTGGTTGCCACCTGACGTGTAAATCACCGTATTTGAGGCAGGAGGCCAGCGTTAGTATTTTATTTTTACTGGTCCATTGAAGTTTCGTTATTTTCCCTGCACTACGTAGGAGTCCCTGCTCTACTGTCTGGGAATCGACGCTTTCACCCTGGCTGACTCCATACATGGATTGCTAGGGGATACCCCTGTGTGCTTAACTTTTATTCTGTCTCCTCTCTTAAATTGTTACTGCCAGGTCTTTAACCCAGGATCTTCTCTATATTACTAATAGAAGGATTTTCTCTGATTAAGGGTACAGTCACACTGCCATTTTTGGAACCATTGCAGTCTATGGGGCTATTAATGGCCAGTGAAGAAGTGAAGACATGTTGTAATTTTGGCCAGGCAGACCTCATTGAAATTAGTGTGCCCACATTTAACATCCATTAAGATAGGAGTGCACCCATCCAATAGGCGTTAAAAATAAATACACTATGTAAAGAATAAATACTTGCCTCACTAAGGGCAGGCCAGCAACACTCATGGCTGTTTCACATGAGTGATTTTTCCATCTGGATGCAATGTGTGTAGCAAAACTCATGCATCATAGAAGTGAATGGGGCTTAAGTGAAAAACGGAAGGCATCCAGTTGCAATGTGCTTTTCATTGATGGTTGCTAGGAGATGTAGATTGCGATCCCTCAAATTTTCTTCACGCTCATGAATAATGCATGCAATGTACAGTCTGGCTGGAAAAAAAGTACACACTGAACCCAATCACAGAAAGAAATGATTGAACTTGTGGGCCAAACCAACAGGTTGTGATGTCACAAGATCATGCTTCTGTTCTCAGTGCAGAATAAGTGTTTCCAGTATGCCTGTGGTGAGTTGTGTATTTTTTTTTTTACTTTCTATACAGTTGGCACTAGTAAAAAACAGGAAAAAAAACGGATCCTTTATTTTGGAGCATCCGTGTGCTCATTTTGCATCCATTTTGGTCAACTCCATCAGATCCGTTATTTTAAATGGTAGAAAAGTCCTTTTTCTTCTGTCTTAAATAATGGATCTTTGATGGAACTGACCAAAATGAGCACATGGATGCAACCAAAAAATTTTTTTAATTTTTTTCTTCAGAAAGGAAAACAAAATGCTGATGTGAACCACCCATGCTTACGTTGTTTTTTTTCAAGGCTCTGTACCTTCTAAAGCTATGGCACTGGTTATACCAATTTGTTGCATCCTAGTACAATGCTTTTTGGATTTATCATTTAAAATATTGAGACAGTAAAGAATTAACTTCACAAAGACATGCAGAAAAGATTTGCTCATTTTTATAACTTTCCTAAACCTTGCAGTGGGATTTGAGTAGAACTGGAGAGTGAATTGTAACAGCTCACAGGATAACGGTATTTAATTGGCTTGCTGCTGGTTTTTGTCTCGTAAAAATGGTCAGATTATGAAACTGCTAATTTAATGTTCTGCAAATGCCTTTCCAGCTGTGCATAGTTTTGAAGATGAATATTGTCATCAGCGGTATTCATGTAATTCCAAACATCAGCGTTTCCACTTCATAGCGTGAACCCAGCTAATAAGATATCCGTCAATATTCATGCTGTGTCTTCTTGTAATTCACCTGCAGGAGGAGTGCTTCTTGAATCTCGAAGCTCCAATCGCAAGAGTATGCGGCTATGATACGCCATTTCCTCACATATTTGAACCTCTCTGTATCCCTGATAAATGGAAATGTTTTGATGCTCTACGAAAAATGATCAACTACTGAGTAAAGCAATACACTTTCTTGTAAGTATTCCACTCTTGTGTGAAGGAAACACTGTCTTCAGTACAAATCTAATTCTTTTTCTTAAGATGAGATTTTCATATGTTTTTACCCAGATGGCTTCTCAGCCTACGTCATGATAAACAAAGAAATAATAAGAACAGGAAGGGAGGACGGAAAAGTTGGGACAACAGCTGAATGATACTGCAATAATTCTTAATTTTTTTGTTACGGAAATTTAAGTCCCAAAAAAAAGATTTTAGAAAACACAGGAATTGCTTTTGTATTAGTATCCATATATCCTTCCTTTAAATTTATGTGCAGTTTCTGCAGGAAGAACTGAGCATTAGCAATTTATAATAGAAAACCGGATATTTAGGCATATTAGGAAAAGAAAAAACAGGAGAAAAAATGGGAAAAAAGAGGATAATATACGCTTTTGGCAGTCAAACATATTAAACTAAATTTTTCTTACTTTGTATAATAAATTTAAAACAATGTCACTTGCGGACCAATCAGAATATCATTCCCAAAAGGGATTGAATTGTTGAAAAGATGTGACTAATTGGAATTGGACCAGATCTAAGATTAAAAAATATTGCAAGTCTAGTTCAGTATAGTATAGTATATTTTATTTTTTAGTATAGTCCCTAAATTATAAAGTCATTGCCATTTAATACTTAAAGGGGTTCTCGGAGACTTTAATATTGATAACCTGTCCTCAGGATAGGTCACGGCACCCCTGCTGATCAGCTGTATGAAGAGACAGCGCGCACATGCCGTCTCCTGTCTCTCTTCCTGCTGCTTTGTCTATGGCGAAGCAGCAGCAAACAGGAAGAGAGAAGGGAGACAGCAGATGCACACTACGTGCGCCTTCCCTTAATATAGCTGATTGGTTTCGGATCCCCGCCAATTTGATATTAATGACTTACCCTGAGGATAGCTCATCAATATTAAAAGCCCAGACAACCCCTTTAAAGAGGACCTGTTACCTCTCCTGACATGTCTGTTGTAGTAACTACGTACTTGTATTCCTCATGTAACAATTCTGGAGCATCTATTCTTATGACTCTGTTGTAACATTTCTTTGTTATTTCTCCTAGATGTTTATGAATGAAGTGCCAGCAGCTTGCAGTAAAGGTCCAGCTTGATGTTACCAGTTAGGGGTGTGTCCCTGCACAGTCTGACACCTGCAGCATTGATTGGACAGAGTTATACACACAGCAGTACCTTTACTGCAGATTGCTGGCAATTTATTTGTAAACTTCTAGCAGGAATAATACAGGACTGGCACAACATACAGTCATAAGAATAGAGCAATGCTTGACAAAGACTCTTTAGCCAAAACAAATCTGGAATACATTTCACAGAAAGGACATGCCATCTCCATACTTCTTTTTATATACATGAATCATCCGACCAGCAAGAGGAAGCTTGCCACCTTTCCTGGAGACGTGCACCCACCACTCATCCGAAATTGGTGTGCTCTTTCATGTGCATTTACATACGCAGATGGAGCATGCAATTATCAGGAGGGGGCCATTCCTTCCTGATAGTTGCCTGTTCATCAGTTAAGGTAAAGAGCTGAATTTAAATGCAGTGATCACCTCCACTGTATTGCATGACTTTTTTAGAATTTGTATTATTATAATAGTGTACTTAGGGGATTCATCAAAACTGGTGCAAAGAGACTGGCTTAGTTGCCCACAGCAACCAATCAGATTACACTTTTCATTTTTTCACAACTCCTTTTGAAAATGAAAGGATCAACCTGACTGGTTGCTGTGGGTAACTAAGTCTGTTTTCCTTTGCACCAGTTCTGATAAATTTCCTCCTCACTTAGTTGCCCATAGCAACCAGTCAGATTAATACTTTCATTTTCCCAAGGAGTTCTGAAAAATGCAAAGTGTAGTCTGGTTCCTGTGGGCATTTAAGCCAGCTTCTCTTTGCACCAGTTTTGATAAATCTCCCCGTATATGTTGTATGGAAAGTTTAACTTTTGTTTTATTAATGATGACCAAATTGATGATGTAATAGCGTTGCTGTTTTTTGTGAATGAAAAATATCTTGCTGGCCAGGCTTTAAATCCTAGCTGCTGTAAAATGTTGTAATAGGCATAGTAATAATTCTACTTTTTTTTTTCTCCACCCCCCCCCCATAGTCTTTGTGTTTGAGTAAAAAGTTGTAATCATGGTAGTTAAAAAGTACTTAAAGAAGAACTCCCGCAAAAATTTTTATTCTCTGACCCGTTAGAAAGGTGCATGATATAATCTGTAGTGAATGTCATTTTCTTATCAGAGGCTGAAATTGAGAGTTTCCACTCTCTTCTGATTGTAGCTGGCTCATGTGACCAACTCCCTGACCTCCAACTGACCCAGGACAGCAAGCCAGTCACTTCTCTATTCATTCCTATGAGACTGAAAGTGAGGCTCCCATAGGAATGCATAGAAAATTAGACTTTCTGTCCACACATAAGGTGCTGTGTGAGTTGGTGGGTCTAATTCCTAGTCACATGACACAGATAAGAAACTTCAGGATGATATAACTCAAAAATTCACCTACTGGTAAGAAAATGACATTCACTACAGATTACATCTTGTACATTTCTAGCAGGACATGGAATAACATTTTTTGCGGGAGTTCTTCTTTAAGTATCTAATGGAGCATGTTGTCATTCAGTGGTTCTTCTTTCTTTTGCAGAAAGTTGGTAAAGGATTGAGTAATGTTCTGGAGTCCATAGAGTACTGCAGCCCTGAAGACAGTGAATTTCCAGTGCCTGAAAAAGACTAGACTTTCCAATTTAGCATCAAATGGATTATTCGCCACCAAACACTTTGTATTATGTTCCACTCACTCCACTAAGGGATATTCCGAAGAATAAACTACATTACTTATTTAATAGTTGTCAGAATGTCATTTTATTTCAGGGATTGAAAAGACTAACTACACATTATTTACTCAATTAAAATCTACATGACCTGTTCAGTAACTGTGTAAACACTTTTCTTTAGCTGTCTGTCATTTTTTTGGCCTTTTCACGCTGAAATTGCAAATAAAAATTCTGGCAGTGCTTCATTGGAATCTGTATGAGGTTTATCTGCAGTCTACAAAAAGTATCTCATCTGAGCTTCCACAGGCACCGTTCTGCACATCTGCTGGAACATCTAGGAGAAGTAGAGCAGAGAGCAACCTTTCACCCAGCAGATAGATGATGTCCTCTCTGAACCAATAGCAGCTGCCGGGACATAGTTACTCTCATCATCTACAGTATGTCAGAAGCATTAGCACATCCAACTATGCACTTTAGTTGCACAAATTCTATAGAAACACAACTTCAGGAACCTTTCTTTAAGATTCTTTAGAAAGTTGCTTAATTTTGTATTTTGGGAGCTTATTACAATTAAAAAAACTTTCTTTCTTTCTGCACCCCAGTAGTACCTTGTAGCAAGCAGTTAGAACTCCAACCATGTTCTTCTGTTGTATGTGAAAAATGCAGGAAGAACGAAACCATGCATCACATATAATGTCATTATATTATTTAGCTGCATATGTAACAACAAATCAGCTAAAGATCTAAACCCCAAGGTCGGATAAAGTGCACGGAGTGACATTAATATTTGCAGTGCCCATGGACATCCAGCCATCATGGGAGGTAACTCTAGTGATTGCCACTGCTACAAAGGTATAGTAAATGCACAGTCATGTTGCCAAAAGGCATGCAATCATTATAAATTCTGACTCGAGCCCTTAGGAGATAACTGCACCCCTCACTCACGTGCAGCACACAGAGAACGATGTCAAGAAAAATTCTCAAAAATACATATGTACCCCAAAATGGTTCCAATAATAAACTAAAGCCCATTCCACAAAAACACACCCACATATGCCTAATTCTATGTAAGAATACAACTGTTATGGCTTTTGGACTGTTGTGATGAAAAACAAAAAAGAAAATCACTGCATCATTAAGGCTCAAACTAAACCTTGTCCTTTAGGGGTTAAGCGGTAGAATGTTGTACTTATACTGGCTAAAGTGGAGTTTTCCTAGAGGAGGACATGAGCAGATCAGAAACATTTTTATGGGAAAAGATTCAGAAAAACATTATATATATATATATATATATATATATATATATATAATAAATTTAAATAGCTGCTCTTTCTATACTTGACCACTCTCCTATACAGCTATCAGGGCCTGACGGCTACCTCTGTATACACACACACTTCTATCTATAAAGAATCCTATCATTCACTGATAAATTATTGGGGTCATTTATCCAACTACTGTAATGTTTAGTTGCCCATAGCAACCAATCAGATTCCTCCTCTCATTTTTGACAGCTCCTTTGAAAAATGAAATGATTGGTTGCTATGGGCAACTAAACTTTACAGCAGTTGGTTAAATGACCCCAATAATTTATCAGTGAATGATAGGATTCTTTATAGATAGAAGTGTGTGTGTATACAGAGGTAGCTGTCAGGCCCTGATAGCTGTACATGAGAGTGGTCAAGTATAGAAAGAGCAGCTATTTAAATTTATAGATTACGTGTTTTTCTGAATCTTTTCCCATAAAAATGTTTTAATCTGCTCATCTCCTCCTGCTCTATAACATGCTGCATCAGATTGCATTGCTTTTTGTAAATAACTTCCATGATGCCATAGACAAGCATGGGGCAATAGGTAAATATATAGCCGTCTGTTACCTGCCAGATATGTAGCTTAGTTATTATTTTTGTTATACATTTCAAATATAATAGTGTGCCTGCAGTTATATCCATGTCATATAAATGAAGTTCTTGAAGTTGGAATGTTCACTAAAAGAAAATAAACTCCACCTTTTTTGAGACCTTTCAAGTCAGTTGCCATTCAAAACATATGAGTTGCATGTCTACACCCTAGAAAGTGAACTTTCTGTCGACTAGTCAAATCACAAGACATTTTAATACTTTACTTGGATAAGGTTTCTAACATTGTACTGACATTGCTGTTATTTTCTCAGAGGTCTGTATTCAATAACTCATGTGTTGGACTCCCTATATAAATCATGAAAAAGGAAATCAACAGCTACTGTAGCACCAACTGCTTTGACATCACACTACTATATTTTGAAATTTTCTAATCTTCTGCACAGGCCATTAAGCAGGTTAAATTTTCATGTTCCTTTATCTGATCTAAACATCTACTTCCAATGGACTAATCATCAATAACTCAATTTAGCAATACCAGGTAGTAATGCATTTTGTTTTGTTCTGTTGTGGCATGCAACAGCTTGATATAGTAAAGTCTGTGTTTGCCATTTTAGACTGAGCTAGTCAAATGAAGTTAATTTTCAGGATATGAACTCTGGCATACAGTGTATCAAGTAAGGCTACTTTCACACTTGCGTTTTAATATTCCGGTGTTGATCTCCATCATAGGGGCTCAATACCGGAATAAAACGCTTCAGTTTTGTTCCCATTCATTCAATGGGGACAAAACTGAACTGAAGACAACTGAATGCTCCTAGAAGCATTCCGTCTCCAGACCGGAGAGCAAACCGCAACATGCTGCGGTTTGCTCTCCAGTCTGGGCATCCGCACCAAGACGGATCCGTCATGACCCCCAATGCAAGTCAATGGGGACGGATTCGTTAGGTGTAACACAATGGTAACCGGATCCGCCCTCCATTGACTTTCAATGGAGTTCATGACGGATCCATGTCCCTGCAATTTCCCCTCCCTCCAGCAGGCGGCGCTGTGGGTAAACTTACCCTTGTGCGCGCCGTCCTCCTCGACGCTGGTCAGGTCCGGAGCTGCTGGAACAGGTAAGTGTCTGTGTATGTTTATGTGTGTGTATGCGCTGCTCCGGCCCCACATGTGTTCATGCGGCAGCACGGATCCGGCGGCACCCTTCACCCGCCGGATCCGTGCTGGGGCTGGTGTGAACGAGGCCTTAGACAAGTTGGTGCATAGGATTAAATTTTACTCTTACGCGCACAAAATCTGTCTATATTATGTACATGGCATGATTTTGGCTCTTAAAGGGGTTATCCGATATCTAAAATATCCCCCTTGAGGTTGATCACCATCACGGCCTGCTATGCAGTCGCGGCCATGCTGCGATCCAAGTCAATGTGGGTGTTTGGGAGCAGGTAAGTATAATCCATACAAGAGGCCCGGGCATTGAGGGGATATTTTAGATATCGGATAACCCCTTTAAGCACCCATACAAGTCTTTTCTGAAGATGCATCACATCCTTTTGGAATTTGGGGACATCTGTTCTAAGGTGAACAAATTCCAAGCTTAAATGCTACCATTAAAAACAAAAATATACTAAAACAGAATTGTGCATAAGAATACCGCAATGACTTTGAAATATCTTGGTATTAAACTTCCTGCCAAGGCTGCTGAACTTTTTACATTTAATTTTTATTTCATCCTGGATAGGGAGGGTTGTCATAGGTTTATTATGTTCCTTATATTGTACAATTCAGAACAGTTATGATTTATAGAACTACTTGTTTTTCTTTGCCAAATGTCAGAAGAAATATTCTTTACCATACAGGAAATTCTGCAATTTCTTGTAAATTTGACATATCCTCTAGAGTTACCCAAACTCTGGTTCTTAACTACCAATGGAAACTTGTCCAATTCCTCACTGCTTTTGTAAAAAAACCTTAGAGTTACAGTAAATGGCTGATCTATTCCTGCTAGATATATTTAAAGCTTTCACTTAACCTATGTTAATAACCTACAGCAGTCCTTTTATTTCAAAAAGTTCTGTAAGACTGCGTACACATGGCAGTATTTTTGTCAGTTTTTTGATTCTGTATCTATTAGCCAAAACTTGGAGTAGAACCTACATAGAGATGTTTAATGAAAAGATCTGTCTCTTTTATGTTAGGCATCTACTTCTGCTGTTGGCTTACTTTTGCATTCTAACAATAATCTTTATATAGTGCCAACATTTTGCAGACATAAGAGTAAGAAACTAATCAACAATGAAAACTAGGCGTGAGAGCCCTGCTTGCAAGAGTTTATAACAAGAGTTTATAATCTATGCAGAAGTAGAGGAGGCAAATGGTAAAACGTGCTTGTTTTGTTCAGTGGTTCAGCCATCTTAATAGGAGAGTACATATAAAGCTGCATGAGCCAGTCATCAGATGGTATGTGTAACACTTCTGGTGTGTGGTGGATACTGTTGGATCATAGGAGCTGAGGAAAAAAATTGAAGTGGGGGGTTGAATTAACAAGAGTTAGATTAAATGATGTGATAGTCCACCCACAAGAGAGATGTTTTTAGAGCACATCTAGAACTGTGGGAGTTAGGAATTAACCTGATTGTCTGGGGTTGTGCATTCCAGTGAACTAGTGCAGCTCTGGAGAGGTCTTGGAGGTGGGATGAAAGGTTTAGATTATAGAGAATGTTCATCCTAAATCATGGGCAGAAAAGAGAGCATGTGTAGGATGGTAGACAAAGATGAGAAAGGAGATGTAGGGAGGTGCAGTACTGTGGAGAGCTTTGTGGGTGAAAGTAAGAAGTTTAAATTGCATCCTATACTGTAAGTTCAGAGACTGGCACAGGGTTGGGGCATTGGTGCAGTAGTTGGACAGATAGATGAACCTAGCTGCAGCATTCAGTATAGATTGGAGAGGGGAGAGTTTAGTGAAGGGGAGACTAATTAATGAGTTACAGTAATCAAAGTGAGAATGGGAGAGCTTGTTGTTCTGACAGTAAAAATGCAGATTCTATAGATGTTTTGAGGTGCATGTGACATGAACGGCCAATTGACTGAATAACTGGGGTGTAATAAGATCTGAATTAAACAAAACCCCAGTGAACCTGATGCATAGGAATTATGGTAATACCATACACTGAGGTGATATCATAAGATGAGGTATATAGGTGGATGTCACTAGAAAATCTGCTGAGTTGGTCCAATAAGGGCAGCGTAGAGAGAAAAGAGCAGACTACTTCGTACTGAATACTGAGGAATCCCAAAACCAAGAGAAGAGGACAAGAAGTAGAGCCAGCAAATGATACACTGAAAGAGCACCTAAAGAGATAAGAAGAAAACCAAGAGAGCTCTGTCTTGAAGTGGATAAATCTTCAGAACAGAGGTCTGTTATAGACACCTATACTTTACGATTGAGGAGGGCATGAAAGTGTCAATGATTTTGGCTTATTGGATAGTGAGGAGATCAGAGTGGTGAATTAGGTTTGTATGACGAGGTGGAGTACAACATTTTAGGTTCTTAGCATATACTTATAACGGAAACTATGTTCTGGCATGAGATTTTCTAATGCCTGGGGCACTGCTGAAAAAACGAGTGTGTGTCAGGGTTGCTTCTGTGTCAGGAGGTTCAGTGCTCTTCTTTGTCCAGTGTGTTTTTGAAAGCATCATTGTAATGTTTTACAGCCAGATCAGGACAGGAAACGGAAGATATTGTGGTCAGTGTTGACTGTAGGGTGTCTATTAGTTTACGTGGGTTATAGTGTGTAGATTTCTTTTAGGAGTGCACTGGGAAGGATGAGAATTTTGAGCAGTAAAGGAAAGGTTGTGGGAGAAGAAAGTAAAGTCAGAATTTAGAGTCAGAAGAAGGCCAGGTTGAGCTTACTACTGTCTTCATATGTAGATGAACTGAAAAGTTGTAGCTAGACATAAAAACTGAAAGGCAGATGAAAACTCTATGGGGATGTTATTAACCCAATAAGAAAGTTGATAATTCGTAAGACAGGAATCGTAGAGGCCAGGAACTGTCACTCACAAGGAGATTTTTTAGAAAAGTTTGAGGGTGTGGACTTCAAAGGATGGGACTATGAGTGGCTTACTGGGGCAATGATCTGGAAGGTGCATTGTGGAGAAAAAGTATGCCTATTTCTCCACCATGCCTTTTCTCAAGTTTTGGGCAATGAGAAAATTGTGGAGTACCAAATGATAGAGCAGGGAAGGTGGTGTCAGATTGTTGAATTCAAGCTTCAGTGAGAGCCAACAGGTTAAAGGGGTATTCCCACCTCTGGGAACTGCACCTACAAGGAGAACAGAGCAGGGAGGGCTGTGGCTGGAGGACCCGATTTCCCGGAGTCCATCCACCACCAAGCGCTGCTCCCTGCTGCACCCATAGAACTGAATAGGCGCAGCTCCTGTTCACATTCATTTCTACGGGGCACATGGAAATAGCCGAGCTAGTGCTCGGCTATTTTCGGTGGCCCCATTAAAATGAATGGAGGGCAGCTGCGCATGCATTTCCCTGCTCTGTTCTTGTTGTAGGTGTGGGTCACAGAGGTGGGACCTGCACCTATTAGACAATGGGGGCATATCCTAGCGGTATGCCCCCATTGTCTATGATGGGACAACCCCTTCTCTTTTAAGAGAAAGAAGTCATGAATATAAGAGAGTTTGTTGCACACTGACCTGGAGTTCCAGAGCACACAGGAGGAAAGAAAAGACATAAAACAAAAGTTAATGAGGTTAGCAGGGCTTCTTTGTGTGATGAAGTAGTTAAAATTAGTAATAGAAGTAGATGGACCACAGTTAGAAGAGATGTCCACTAAAGTTAAAAGCAAAAGAATGGATAGAAATAACAGATAGTTTAGGGATTTATAAGACTATATCCATATGTGACTAAAATGATGTTGATTTGCTGTTGCGAATTCTCCTCCAAAAAAAGCCTCCAAAACTGCTTGAGTTCATGGTGTTTTTTGCAAGTGTATAAAAATACTGAAAACAGTTTGCGCAAAGTAGCTCAAATTCACAAAGTGTGGCTTGCTTGCAGCATGTGAAGATAGATAGATAGATAGATAGATAGATAGATAGATAGATAGATAGATAGATAGATAGATGTTTATCCCAGGAATGTATTCACTTACTGTTAATTTTCCAATAATATCTTCTGGAAGTTTATTCCAAGCATCTACTGCTTTTTCAGTTCAATAATATTTTGGACACTCCTAAATTCAGATTTTGTTCTTGTGTTCAGCTTCTTATTAAAATAACTTTTTCTTGAACCTTATTTAACCCATTAATATATTTAAAAGTTTCAACCATGATATCCCTTTCCCTCCTTTCTTCAAGGCTACACAAGATAAGTTTTTTAGGTCTTTAGGTCTTTCTTGATAAGTTTTCTATGTAAGACTAGAGGTGAGTGAATTTCTTGAAATTTACTTCAGGTCCAACACTAACAAATTGCTCGGAAGATTCCATTCTGATATGAATAAACTTGACCCTAAACAAAACTGCTCCAATTGGTCTGAAAATTGGTGTATGATACTTTCTCCTAAGGTTCATATTTTTTTTCTTCTTTTTTTTTTTAGAATTTTTTTCTTTCCCGATTCAAGTAATTTACTGCAAAAACAGCAATAGTAAATAATGTTCGAGTGAAAGTGACTTATATAGGTAAATGCCTGGTTGACAGTATTAGTAAACAGCCTTAACGCACTGAACTGTCAGATTTTTTACACTTTTTTAAAGTTAAAGTTCCTAAAGTAAAGGAGATGAGTGGCTGTGTAGGGGCAGTAGCAATGTAGTATGGAAAATGATAGATAGGCAGACAGCAGCAGTGGCATCATTGGGTCAGCGATAAATATTCAGCAATGGCAAATCTGTTCATCGGCATCAGCTGGAGTTGTGTGAAAATCCTCATGGATCCATGCCTGATTCATTTTCGCAAATTTAATGTTTTCCAATTTTTTCTGCTTTGTTGGCTTCACACCACTTTAGGAACTTTAACTTTAAAAAAGTGTAACAAATCTGACAGTTCAGTGTGTTAAGGCTTTTTACTAATACTGTCAACCAGGCATTTACCGATAGCCATATAAGTCACTTTCACTCGAACATTATTTACTATTGCTGTTTTTGCAGTAAATTAAACTTGCCCCACTAAATACTCTGACAGTTCACTGGTGACTGGACAAGACAGTTCATCAATCGCAAACTGGGCCAATTCAAGCCACTGTTCCAGTCTTTCTGCCCAAAAGTCCATGGGGTCAGGTGAGCAAGATGTTCTTCCACCATCCCTTGTTGCAGCGTTTGTGCTAAATATCAGGGATGACATCTTCGATACCGCAGACCATTTGTTGCTGCAAGACCAGGAAAGCCTTCTTGGTCATATAAGAATGGCTGAAATACGCAGACACTATCATGGACCCTTCAAAAGTGTTTCATCACCAAATTTGGCACATGCATAATGCAGGGAACATGTTCCCCCAATGCACCACAACGCAACGCCACTTTACACATATGAAAGAAGGTGCAATGGAAGCAATGCTCTCCACTATTTTTGTTGAGGATAGGATGATATCTGGTGAGAAGGTGGATAGGCAACTAGTATAAGAACCAGACCTACCCAAAAGTGAAGGTGTAAATAGGGCCTTGGCTTTGATGCTGTGGTGCAGCATCGCCACTGCCAGGCAAAGCATTGACCCAGGGGGCTGTTAAAAACAAGTACTGCCTTGAATGTAACTGCTGCTCCTCATGGTCATGATTGCATGCACCACACAGCAACTATTCCTAGGAGTGGCCCATGCAAGGAAAAAAAATTACAATTGGACAGGTCCTGTGCAATAATGGCCAGCACTGTGGACAATAATTACAATGTGGGAGATGCCCATATAATCAAAAATCAGATCATTTCTTCCACCACTTGAACTTTCCTTAGGTCTGACACGGCTTTTGAGTGCACTACTATAATATTGGGCAACTGTAACAGACCAATATATGAGGTTAGTTACACTAGTCTATGCTAAATAGAATTTTTGTATTAATTTTCAGCAGTTTTTTTAACGTGCAATTGTACAGTCTGCTGCCAAAATTTACCCTGATGGTGATGCTGGAGAATACATTTGTACACTTAATTGTAAAATTTGCAGGCTTTTTTGCTTCTAAAACACCTGTGACCAAACTATATACTGTCTGATCTGTCAGCAGAACTATATGAAACTAGCTGACCTGTTGCTTGTGCACTTGGCAGCTGAAGCCATCAGTGCCGTTCTTATGTTCATATGTGCCCAGATTGCTGAGAAAAATGATGTTTTAATATATGCAAATGAGCCTCTAGGAGCAATGCTGGGAGTTGACAGGAGACCTAGAGGCTCAGCTCTCTCTGAAACTGTTGCTGCCTCTGCACTTTGACAGGGCCAGGCGTGATGATTTCACTGCCTGGCCCTGTCCATCAAAGTGGAGACGGTGCAGCAGTTGCAGAAAGAGCAGAGCCTCTAGGTGTAATGTCTCATTTGCATATATTGAAACTTTTATCTCAGCAATGTGGGCACATATGAACTGCCAAGTGCATATGCAACAGGCCAGCTAGTTTCATAGGTACAGATTTGCTGACAGATGTCTTTTAATGTGTGTATTCACATATCACTGGTGACACCATCGAAGCATGCCCTCTTTTGTGCGTGACCAGACAGCATCCTCCCTCCTGATTAGCTGACTGCAAGGTATTTTGAGCAAGCTGATCCTCCATCTTTATCTACCCTGCCTTGTTTCCCTTACAATATCCCTTTTTCTACAGGCTATACCTTTAGCTATGCAGATTGAGCATTGTGCATGCTTTTCTCACTGCCTGGGCACACTGGTGACTCATTTTGAAGTTGTCAGAAATCAAATCTCCTAAATTCTTCTCTGCTGAAGACCTTGCTAACACAGAACTGCCAATACAAAACTTGGATAAAGGATTCCTTCTCTCCAAGTGCATTATTTAATGTTTGGAAACTTTGAAACTCACTTTCCATTGTTTTGACCATTTATCCAGTAAAGGTTTACAGAGACAGAGACTTTGTATGAAAGTCATCTAGCCCGTGTCTGGTGTGAATAATCCAATAAAAGATAAATGTTACAACATTTCCAAACATTGATTGCAGAAAATAGTATTTATTCCTTCTGGATCAAAAAATAAATATAACACTTTGATTCTTCTGGACTTTGTTAATGCATCTCTAAAAATTACATATAAAGAGGACATTAACCAAGATACAATGCATTTGGAAAGTCTTCAGAACCTTTCACTTAATTCAATTTTTTTTGTGTTCATGCTTTGTGCTAAAATAAAAAAGTTTCTTTTTCCCCATCATTCTGTATTCAATGCCCAAAGAGAAAACAAAATGTTCAAAATCATTTTTTTTCTCCCCAAAACAAGTCAGTGATCATATTAGGCAAGCATCTTTATTTTACATGAAAGGGATATTTTTTTTTATCATATTTGCTTTTTTTAATACATATTCTGCACTCTAGAATTCTGGTGGTGTCCTAAGTGAGCGCCATTTCCTATTCATTACATTGCACTTCATCTCGAATTTACAGTGTAATTCAAGTACTTGCTCCATTCAAGTGTATGGAGAGAGTACTTGAAATTACACTACACCATCACGCCACAGAAGACCAAGCGTAGTGTAAAGACAATGAGGAGCGTCACCTCCTTCTCAAACAGCTGATCGGTGGGTGTTTATGACCTGATATTGATACTTATCCTGAAGTCATCATTATATATGGTTGGACCACCGCTTTTTTGTAAATTAAATGAATTCCAAATTGATAGAATTAATTTGCTCCTTTCTAGTAGATCAATCTTCCCAGATTTATTTTCCCTGGTAGCTTCAAACTGTTCAATCAGTGTGTTTCAATAATAAGATTTTCCCCTGGTGGTAGCCTTAAAAGCTTCAATCTCTCTCTTTCTCATTCACTCCCTCTGTCAACACAAAAATTTTGGGTTTGTGAAAATGCTAACTTTTTGTGAATTTCTGAACATGAAGAATCAATTTGGTCATCCTTACTACTGAGCTATTCTATTATTTCTCTTCTGATTGATGTCTGTTTCCCATTATATCATGCCTTACCCTTGCATTCCAGACTCCAGTAACCAGAGGTATACATTTTAATCCATTTTTTAAAACACAGCAGATATTGACCCATAAATTAAACTCAATATAATTTGCCCAATTCTTTCATTTTTAAACATCCCATATGTGTTCCTAGTGTTCTACATGACTCAAATCCCAGCTTTAGAAATAAAGGCGCATCTTATGGATTTTAGGGCCTCCAGTTTAGTTAGGTTGCGTTTCATATAGTTTATTGAAATTGGGCAGTGAAAATTACTTATTTCCTCTAACAAGAAGTAATCTTAGCTCAAAATGTTTGCCAGGTGTCTACTTTTAGAAGAATTATGTAATTATAATATTGTATTCAAAATGTATTTGTGTTAAAACTGTTCTGGTAGTGGAAAAGTTAAGTAGAAGATAAACCTGTATGATTAAGATAATTCATAGTATTTCAAAACACATTTAGTATGTGTATTAACTAATTTATTCCTAATAACCGTTGAATTCTGTATTGTCCTGACTAAAAATTTTTAATAAATATATAATTTTTTAACAAATTAAGGGTTAATACTTATGAAATTAATTTCCCTCCTACTGATTGGCTATAATGGGGGTCAAAAATCAACAACAAACCTGGGGGCATAACTATGGGGAGTCTAGAGATGAGTCACATGTGGCTCCTGGTAGAGGTGAGCGAATTTCCAGTTCTGGTTCACACAAATTGGTCTTCAGATTAAATTCAGGTGAGAATAAATTTAACTCAAATTGAAAGTGCCCCATTTGCCCTCAAAATTTGTGTATACCAGTCTGTGTTCTCCTTTATCCAACCCACTGCAAACTCTTTAAGACCAAAACAGCATTAATATTGTCAAAGTGACCGCAACATACGTGGCTATGGGTAAACGGATGGTAGGTACTCATAACAAACATCCTATTTTAAAGCACTGTTTTTTAATTACCAAACAATTTATAATGTATTCTTTTAGTGGTAAATGCCTTCTTCTCTGTCATCTGACCTATAAAATGGTGAGCGCCATTTTCAGACATTTGTCTAAAATGAATCCCAAAAGTGTTGATTTTGCTAGATTCGGATTTTTTTTTGGAAAGTCATACAATATTTGATTAATTTAGAATAGATTCTCTAGTTCCTGGTGTCTTCAGGGGGAGCATTACTGATTTAGTTCAGCTTTGAGGCATTGTCAATTAAGCACTATTTACTATATCATATGGCATATAGCACTGGCATTTGAGCACAATGTCAATTTGGACAATATTTATCTTGGACTATTATTTTTGGATTGTGCAGAATTGTATTTAGGTCATGTGTGCCATTTGGACACCATATTTTACTTTTATTTGAGCACAGCATACTATCATTTCCCTACACTATAGCTGCGGTATTTGATATAGTAGGTTATAACAATAGTCTGGGCAAAATAGCAATGCATTAGGGTATCGTCACATGTCAAAGAATTGTTTTGTATGACTGTCCCATTCTTATGGAGTTTGCAGAAATCCATATAATTACTGACAAAACAGCCCCATATAGATGAACTGAACACAGCCCTGTACAGATAAATGTACCAAATAAAACATTAGTATATAAAATGAGAATGCTTGGACTGGGAGAGAATGTCTGTATGTGGGTAAGTAACTGGCTCAGTGATAAAAAAAAACAGAGTGGTTATTTATGGTACATACTCAGATTGGGTCACTGTCACTAGTGGGGTACCACAGGGGTCAGTATTGGGCCCTATTCTCTTCAATATATTTAGTAATATGAATTAATGATCTTGTAGAAGGGTTGCACAGTAAAATATCAATTTTTTGCGGATGACACTAAACTGTGTAAAGTAATTAACACAGAAGAGGAAAGTATACTGCTACAGATGGATCTGGGTAGATTGGAGGCTGGGGCGGAGATGTGGCAGATGAGGTTTAACACTGACAAATGTAAGGTTATGCACATGGGAAGGAATAATGCAAGTCACCCATACATACTAAATGGTAAAACACTGAGTAACAGTGACATGGAAAAGGAATTAGGAATTTTAGTGGACAGCAAACTAAGCTATAGAAACCAGTGTCAGGCAGCTGCTGCCAAGGCCAATAAAATAATGGGTTGCATCAAAAGTGGCATAGATGCCCGTGATGAGAACATAGTCCTGCCACTTTACAAATCACTAGTCAGACCACACATGGAGTACTGTGTACAGTTATGGGCTCCTATGAACAAGGCAGACATAGAAAAGCTGGAGAGGGTTCATAGGAGGGCAACTAAAGTAATAACTGGAATGGGTGGACTAAAGTACCCAGAAATATTATCAAAATTAGGGTTATTTACTTTCGAAAAAAGACAACTGAGGGGAGATCTAATAACTATGTATAAATATATCAGGGATCTCTCCCATGATCTATTTATCCCCAGGACTGTGACTGTGACGAGGGGACATCCTCTGCATCTGGAGGAAAGAAGGTTTGTACACAAACATAGAAGAGGATTCTTTACTGTAAGAGCAGTGAGACTATGGAACTTTCTGCCTGAGGAGGTGGTGATGGCGAGTTCACTAAAATAGTTCAAGAGGGGCCTGGATGTACAGTACAGACCAAAAGTTTGGACACACCTTCTCATTCAAAGAGTTTTCTGTATTTTCATGACTATGAAAATTGTAGATTCACACGGAAGGCATCAAAACCATGAATTAACACATGTGGAATTATATACTTAACAAAAAAGTGTGAAACAACTGAAAATATGTCTTATATTCTAGGTTCTTCAAAGTAGCCACCTTTTGCTTTGATTACTGCTTTGCACACTCTTGGCATTCTCTTGATGAGCTTCAAGAGGTAGTCACCTGAAATGGTATTCCAACAGTCTTGAAGGAGTTCCCAGAGATGCTTAGCACTTGTTGGCCCTTTTGCCTTCACTCTGCGGTCTAGCTCACCCCAAGCCATCTCGATTGGGTTCAGGTCTGGTGACTGTGGAGGCCAGGTCATCTGGCGTAGCACCCCATCACTCTTCTTCTTGGTCAAATAGCCCTTACACAGCCTGGAGGTGAGTTTGGGGTCATTGTCCTGTTGATAAATAAATGATGGTCCAACTAAACGCAAACCAGATGGAATAGCATGCCGCTGCAAGATGCTGTGGTAGCCATGCTGGTTCAGTATGCCTTCAATTTTGAATAAATCCCCAACAGTGTCACCAGCAAAGCACCCCCACACCATCACACCTCCTCCTCCATGCTTCACGGTGGGAACCAGGCATGTAGAGTCCATCCGTTCACCTTTTCTGCGTCGCACAAAGACACGGTGGTTGGAACCAAAGATCTCAAATTTGGACTCATCAGACCAAAGCAGATTTCCACTGGTCTAATGTCCATTCCTTGTGTTCTTTATCCCAAACAAGTCTCTTCTGCTTGTTGCCTGTCCTTAGCAGTGGTTTCCTAGCAGCTATTTTATCATGAAGGCCTGCTGCACACGGTCTCCTCTTAACAGTTGTTGTAGAGATGTGTCTGCAGCTAGAACTCTGTGTGGCATTGACCTGGTCTCTAATCTGAGCTGCTGTTAACCTGCGATTTCTGAGGCTGGTGACTCGGATGAACTTATCCTCCGCAGCAGAGGTGACTCTTGGTCTTCCTTTCCTGGGGTGGTCCTCATGTGAGCCAGTTTATTTGTAGCGCTTGATGGTTTTTGCGACTGCACTTGGGGACACTTTCAAAGTTTTCACAATTTTTCGGACTGACTGACCTTCATTTCTTAAAGTAACGTTGGCCACTCGTTTTTCTTTACTTAGCTGCTTTTTTCTTGCCATAATACAAATTCTAACAGTCTATTCAGTAGGTCTATCAGCTCTATCAGCTGTGTATCCACCTGACTTCTGCCCAACACAACTCATGGTCCCAACCCTATTTATAAGGCAAGAAATCCCACTTATTAAACCTGACAGGGCACACCTGTGAAGTGAAAACCATTTCAGGTGACTACCTCTTGAAGCTCATCAAGAGAATGCCAAGAGTGTGCAAAGCAGTAATCAAAGCAAAAGGTGGCTACTTTGAAGAACCTAGAATATAAGACATATTTTCAGTTGTTTCACACTTTTTTGTTAAGTATATAATTCCACATGTGTTAATTCATAGTTTTGATGCCTTTAGTGTGAATCTACAATTTTCATAGTCATGAAAATACAGAAAACTCTTTGAATGAGAAGGTGTCCAAACTTTTGGTCTGTACTGTATTTCTGGAGGGTAATAATATTTTAGGTTATAGTTACTAGAGCGGGGTTGTTGATCCAGGGAGTTATTCTGATTGGAGTTGGAAAGGATTTTTTTCCCCCTAAAGTGAGGAAAATTGGCTTCTACCTCACAGGTTTTTTTTACCTTCCTCTGGATTAACTTTGCAGGATAATAGGCCGAACTGGATGGACAGATGTCTTTTTTCAGCTTATGTTACTAGGTTACATTTCAATGACAGAAATGACTGAAACAAATCTGCTACATGTGACTATATCCTTACAGTCTCTAGGCTACACTAGATTTACTAGATTTACGATTGGGTGGAATAAAGCTTTAATACCCACAGGCAGCATCATTGTACATTCATATTTCATCTATCATACTAAAATAATTTCTCAGTGACATATTATATTTTCTGCCTGCTCATCATTCTTTCCTTACCTCATTCTTAAGCTCATTCCTTTCTAGTTTTATCCTCCCAGCAAGACATTCTATTCAAATCAAATTTGAACTTTTCCTACCACTATGCAATCATGTCTTTACATGAAAATTTATGGGCAGGTGATACTGCCTGAAATACAAAGCTATTACTTGTTATACCCTTAAGGCTCGACTGTTGAGGAATACTATGTACAGTGGAAAAATCATTTTGTCAAGTGTAAGGAACAAATGCATTTAAGCAAGTTTAAAAAGGAAGTATTCTAAGAGGCATCTTTAAATAAAACCAGAAAGGTTTTGTAAAATTCTATATAATTTGGCATAATTAAATGTACTATTTTATCCGGCTACAATTTACTATTTTATTCTCTATGCCTACAATTTAACTGCTTACCATGGATTCAGATGGTTTATTTACGTGAAGGCTAACCCACGCATGCAGAGCGTAGATTTACAATTATCCCCGTTAGAGAAGGAAAAGAGAGAGGATTTGAGGAATCTCAGGAAGCAAGACTCCATATAAAAGTTTCAAAATTTCACATAATTTAACATATCCTAAAAAACAATGAGAAATAAACAAAAGGTCCTGAGTCAGCAAACAACCCTTCTCTGCTACTCTAAAGTAAAGTGTTAGGTCTTAGATTCTGTCTATGTGGCTTCATTTCTTAATATCTTATGTAGAACTTTGTTGTATTTCATTTTAATGTTCATTCACTGTACACCAGAAAGCTGCCATCACAAAAATCACAAAGTTTGGCACCTGCCATGGATTTTATAGCCCCGCTCAACACTTTTACAAAAATTTGGCTGAATGGATCAGGGAATGGGCGGTGAAGGGGTGACACATCTGACACATTTATTATACACTATGCCAGTAAACTGCCATAGATTATAGTAGAAATCCACACCAGCTCCCTTGTTGGTGTAGTTTCCAAATTTGGCACACAGACCAGCACAGATATACCATAATTATTAAGATCTGTGCAGCTGTTAATAACTATGGCATGTCTGATGAAAGTGGATGTTAATGTGTGTAATATGCCAATCTTAATAAATGCCCCCCCCCCCATATAAACAGCCACACCTTTGTCCAAGCTTCCACTCATCCCCTTATAAAAGCAAATCACATTGGTTTGACAACTTGTGTCCTTGGTAAAACTGTGCTGGCTATCATTTTCAATAGTATTTTCTGTCACATAGTTGAGTATATAGTTCCTTAGGAGCCACTCAAATATTTCTTTCACAGTGCTGTGAGTCCTTATTGAAAATAGGTGGCACATTTTTCCTGGTACTATGGCAGTCACCAGAGAATCTCTACATATTATGAACAAGGTAGGGTAAAGCTTGTCTTTAAGAATCCTTGGGTGTAATCTATCTGGTCCCAGATCCTCGTTAAAGGGATTTTCTGGGGCTTAAATACTGACCTATCTTCAGGACAAGTAATCATTATCAGATGGGGTCAGGTTCATACTCCAAACACTCCTCCTGATTACCAGTATAAAAGGTTCATAGTGCTCAGGCAAGTGTAGTGGCCTTTTCGTGAGCCTGAAACATCAAGTGCATCGGTCACATGGCTATTGTGCAACTCATTCCCATTCAAGTGTCACAGTGTTTGTCAGTTGATCAGCAGGGTGTGTGGAGTTGAACCCTCACTAATTTGATATTGACGCTATATCCTAAAGATATGTCATCAGTGTTCAAATCTCAGAAATCCCTTTTAACATTTTCTTAATATGAATTAGGTTGGACAATATCTACCTTCAGCCAAGTAATATTACTTGATGTATTAACTGCCTACATCAGGTACTCTCTCCTCTTTTTTATACATAGCTCTGCCTTCTCTAGATCCATATTGAATATCTTTGTGTATTATTTAGGGGACCTACGTAAAATAACTTCTTTGGATTGGTTTTGCTTTCAATGGCCAGCTGCCTTTTTTGTATTATAGTTGATTTTATAACCTTTTTAGAAATTTAATTAAGCTCACTGCAATTTTCAAAGCTAGAGATGACCCCTGAAATATACATTTTTTTACATGCCCCCTTTTTATTTGTTTATTGCTCTTTTACATTATCTGTAGGCTATGTGGAGTTTAATTGCTATAATTAATAGTTATCTTTAATATACATTTTGCATTATAAATACCCAAAGTTGATTTAAAGTGCTCATATTTAGCATGTGTTATTATGTGACAATATCCAAAGTCCTGAATTGCTGCCCTCAGCACTAAGAAATTTTAAATTTTCACCCCTTTGAAGCTGAAGCAGAACCATGACCCTAATCAACATCATCTGGGAAGTCATAATCTGCAACCCACTCCATTTAGTTATACAGCAGACTTTAGTTATACAGCAGACAGTTATGTTGGTGATGTGTAGAATGTATCAATAATATTTTTTAATGTGTACCTCTCTTTGTAATTTCTACCATAAGGTTTGACAGTCCAGTTATATGAAAAGTCCAGTCAGGTTTCAGCAACACTAACAGCAATGCTTTCCTCCACTATCAAAACTTCAAGTTAGTGATGAGCAAATCTGGTTTGTCCTGCTGTGGATCAACCTGATTTGTTCATCTGCATCAGTGAAATTTATTATACTTATCTCTGTATCTGCATTAAAATGGATTGCCTCCAATGAGGCTGTGTAAAGATGGCCGCCATTAATGTAAGACTTCATCAGTCTTGCGCCAGTACTGTGAGTAGCATTACATGTATAAATATATTTCATAACAAATCTGAACCCTGATTTGTGGTGCCACAATCATTAACAAATCCAAAGCATTTTGACTAGAGATGAGCAAATCATCCAAAATTCGCTTTGGTGAATAATCAACAAATTTCTGACAAGATTTGTTCTTAATACGAATTTATTTGTCGAATTTGCATTCAAAAATAATAGTTGTTTTGCGAACATTCCTACACAAATTACGAACATACAGTCAGTTTTGTTAAAAGTACGCAATACGTAAGCATTAGTGTACAAAGTGCGTATGAATCCTTAGCGTACTATTGATTAGTGATTGCGTCATAGGCACGAGGCTAGGCCACGGCGTACAGTCTTTAGAGGCAGTCCATATGAGGTAGAAAAGTAAGGTGCTAGCTATCCGGCTAAGTGCATAATTTACTAAAAAAGCACCGTAAAATAAGTGCATAATAGGACACAGTGCAGTACCTGAAAAAGAATACACACAATGGGCTAAAGTGCTTGAACGTTGCTGAACCTGTAAAACATTATTGCTAAAATACAGCAAAGACAATTATGCAAACATTTTAGTGCAATTTCACATTTGCAAGCATAAAATGCTCAGATATACGTTTGAGTCTCTCCTCGTGGCTGCTTGACATGATAAAACACTGGAACACAGTCCAAAATTCAATTGTTATCCACGTGAGGTAATTTTGTAATCCAAACAGGTAATGTGTAATCCACATGGATAATATAAAATAGCAGCAAATAGAGAACCCTCTCCCAAATAACCTGAGAAGGGGGTGGGGGGTGGGGGGAGGAAAATAGGTGCGCTTAGGCGCAACTGGGAATTTTCTGCAGAATGGGGAGGGGGGAGTCCTGACAAGCCATGTCCATCTGGGTGAGAGACCAACAGGGGGCAATACAAACTAAACAAAACAAGTGCCAACTAGCTCTCACCTGTCAGGTGCAGTCCATGGTGTGGCTCCCATAGGTCCTCCTGAGGTGTCCTTTAAATCACTCAGCCAGTAGAAGGGTTCCTCAGATGAGGGATTTAAAGTCCTCCTCGCTTGACCTAAAGCTCGCTGCTGTGGTGGAACTCCACTGCCCTATTCTTCCAGAAATCGGACTTGACCGCGTCCGGGTGGTGGTCACGCTGGTGAGTGCTGCAGCCACTTGCGCCTTTACTTTTCCGGATTCTTCTGCCGGGACAGTCCATGGATCAGAGGCTCTGGCTATGGCTTCTCCCTGAAACGAAGGTTGCCATCTGGTGACTCCTGAAGGCAGCGCACCGGTACTTCACCTGGTGGTTCCTCCGGCCAAACTTCAGGTGGTGATGTAGGGACCAGGGGCTTAGGTAATACAGTAACCCCGGTAGCAAAGGGGTCTTTCAGGGATGCCATGGGGTATATTCCACCTGATCCCCCACGTACAGGCTGTGACGGGGTTGGGGCAGGTACGGCCGTTTCACTGACCTGCTGCCCACGACGTACTCCTTGCCGTCCTCGTCATCCGCCAGGAAGCCAGAGCCTCGCTCCACAGGACGGTTCACTTTTGCCGCTCCAGTGTAGGGTCTCCCGGCCTTGGATGGTCCAGTACTTGGATGACCCAGTCCTCCACTGCATTCTTGTAGTCCCATAGGGTCTGGGCCGTCACTGATGCTGGCACAATCGGGTTTTGCCGAATGGAAGGTGTTGTTGTTGTTGTTCTCCTCCTAGGCGGCGAAGTTGATGCTCCAGCTGACTCTGCCGCACCAGCCACACCAGCCAGCAAGGGGAATATGGAGTCGGGACCCAATGAGACTCTCTTGCACAGTTGTGCCGCTCTGATCTCTGGAGCGGGTGGTGTTTCGGGGTACTCGTCCCCAAAGACCATCTCTCCCCACTTGGGTCGCAGTTCTTTCGCCATGCTGTTTGCTGTGGTCTGACTCTGGATCTTGTTCACCGCTGGCTTGAACTGGAGAGGAGGCGGAGTAATGAGGGAGGAGTCTTCACTCCCTATACATGCAAATAGTTAGTTCCTGGTGGGCCGGGCTGGTTTTTCCCGCTTCTGAGGGGGGCGTATCTTTACTTTCCTGCTCTTGAGGGGGCGTATCGAAGCGGCAAATAGATTTGCTCATCTCTAATTTTAACCCTCCAGATCTCGAAGCTTCTAGGTGAGCAACATGAGTACCAAATGAACTGCCCATTGTAAGAGATAGGGGCTGAATTCACCATCTAATAGTGTTAGATCTCAGCAGCATTTGACATAGCTGACCATGACATCATAGAATTTTGTGAAATTGATTGCACAGTTCTTCAATGGTTTAGTTCCTTCCTGGCTGGCAGGCAACAAAGATTATCTCTTGCCCCCTCATTCTTCTCAGTTCCTCAAAAATATAGCATACCACATGGATTTAGACTATCCCCCATGATGCCATTAGGTTGCATTAATCCAGAGCCATACCACTGGTATACCACTGCTATGGAGATTATACTCCGCTATACATAACCTTTAAAGGGTTTCTGTCATCAGAATTTAGCCTACCAAACCGAGTGTCATTTGCAAATCGCAAATGACACCTGATGACAGAAAGCCTTCTTTTATAGAAATCTGCACAGTACTTTTTGTTAAAATTGCGTTTTTATAATATGCTAATTAGGCCCCCTAGGTGCAGTAGGCGTGAACCCTGCACCTAGGAGCGGCCGTAATAACGCCCCTTACCCCTCCTCCCTTGGGTTGATTGACAGGGCCGGGCAGCCATCTCTCTCGTCTCCCGGCCCTGTACGATCGCGAACTCCGGCGCCTGAGCATTGCGATAAGCAATCTGCGCACGCGCGTTGAGAGCCGGCGGCCGCCCGGGTCCCGGCTTCATCAATGCGCATGCGCGGATTGCTTATCGCAATGCGCAGGCGCGGGAGTTCGCGATCGTACAGGGCCGGGAGACGAAAGAGATGGCTGCCCGGCCCTGTCAATCAACCCAAGGGAGGAGGGGTAAGGGGCGTTATTACGGCCGCTCCTAGGTGCAGGGTTCACGCCTACTGCATCTAGGGGGCCTAATTAGCATATTATAAAAACGCAATTTTAACAAAAAGTACTGTGCAGATTTCTATAAAAGAAGGCTTTCTGTCATCAGGTGTCATTTGCGATTTGCAAATGACACTCGGTTTTGTAGGCTAAATTCTGATGACAGAAACCCTTTAAGACGGGAGTCAATGGCTTGTCTCCAGCTAAAAATTCCTGCTTAGCTGAACTACAAGAATGGATGAATGCTAGCTTGTTAAAACTAAATATAGTCAAAACTGAAGTGTTCTTGGTCAGATCAGATGTCAGCATCTAATACCAAAACGGCTACTGGGACCAAGTAGATTATGCAGAAGTATAACTAGGGTTTTTCGGCATTCTGCAGACTGTGTAAGTGAATGCCATATAGTGAAATCCAATGACTTACTGTTAATGCACATGTTCTCCGACTGGAGTCATTCATGTTTAGCATCTTTTCGATCAAGTCTTCCAGCCACATCTTCCATCTGCAATGTTTGAAATATAGATATATTTGACTGCTCACTTTCCAGCATCCTCCCTACCTTTCCCCCTGTTGCTGCCCTATCTGTGCCTATTATTGTACCTACTGTGTGACATGATGTCCCATATACTGTGCTGCATAATAGTGTGCTAAATAGTGTCAAATAGACAGCACTTCTAAAAACAATAAAGATAGTATCCCCCCCCAAAAATAGTGCCACATACACAGTACCACATGTAGAGCCCCAAATGGTTATAGTGCACCACCTTGTAACAGTGTCAATGTTTGTACCCCACAGAGTAATACTGATTCTCAGTGCCCCCTTTGAATTCCAGCACAGTAATAGTGCTCCTTTTCTGCCTCCACAAAGTAATAAGGCCCAACATTGTGTCACTGACAAAGTATTCATGTACCCTTTGAACTCTGTGTGCTACCTAGAAACAGGCTTGCACAAGCCCACAGGGGTACAGGTGAATCCCCCAGTGGGCTCCTGAGCAAGGTGGGTCCCTAGTCTCCCACCCCCTGCACAAGAAGCACATAACACAGTAGACTTACTGCACTACATAGTTATATTCAATGTACAGCACCTCAACCAGCCTATGTTCATATAAAAAACTTGTTAGATTATTTATTATATTTGAATGTATCTGTACGGTGGGCCCCCAAAAATTTTTTTACTGGTGGGCCCTAAGTACCCCAGTCCGACACTGCCTAGAAAGTATCATAGTAAAATAGTAACATAGTTTATAAGGCCAAAAAAAAGACATCTGTCCATCCAGTTCGACCTGTTTTCCTACAAGTTGATCCAGAGGAAGGCAAAAAACCCCTGTGCGGTAGAAGCCAATTTTCCTCACTTTAGGGGAAAAAATTCCTTCCCGACTCCAATCAGGCAATCAGAATTACTCCCTGGATCAACAACAACCCATATCTAGTAACTATAACCTGTAATATTATTACCCTCCAGAAATACATCCAGGCCCCTCTTGAACTCTTTTAGTGAACTTACCATCACCACCTCCTCAGGCAGAGAGTTCCATGGTCTCACTGCTCTTACCATAAAGAATCCTCTTCTATTTTTGTGAACAAGCCTTCTTTCCTCCAGGCACAGAGGATGTCCCCTCGTCATGGTCACTGTCCTTGGGATAAAGAGATCATGGGAGAGATCTCTGTACTGACCCCTGATATATTTATACATAGTTATTAGATCTCCCCCCAGTCGTCTTTTTTCTAAAGTGAATAACCCTAATTTTGATAATCTTTCTGGGTACTGTAGTCCACCCATTCCAGCTATGACTTTAGTTGCCCTCCTCTGAACCCTCTCCAGCTCTGCTATGTCTGCCTTGTTCACAGGAGCCCAGAACAGTACACAGTACTCCATGTGTGGTCTGACTAGTGATTTGTAAAGTGGCAGGACTATGTTCTCATCACGGGCATCTATGCCCCTTTTGATGCAACCCATTATCTTATTGGCCTTGGCAGCAGCTGTCTGACACTGGTTTCTGCAGCAAATAGTTTGCTGTTCACTAAAATTCCTAGGTCCTTTTCCATGTCAGAGTTACCCAATGTTTTACCATTTAGTATGTACTGGTGACTTGCATTATTCCTTCTCATATGCATAACCTTACATTTGTCAGTGTTAAACCTCATCTGCCACTTCTCTGCCCAAGCCTCCAGTCTATCCAGATCCATCTGTAGCAGTGTACTGTCCTCTTCTGTGTTAATTACTTTACACAGTTTAGTGTCATCTGCAAAAATTGATATTTTACTGTGCAAGCCTTCTACAAGATCATTAATAAGTATATTGAAGAGAATAGGGCCCAATACTGACCCCTGTGGTACCCCACTAGTTACAGTGACCCAATCTGAGTATGTACCATTAATAACCACCCTCTGTTTTCTATCACTGAGCCATTTACTTACCCACATACAGACATTTTCTCCAAGGCCAAGCATTCTCATTTTATATACTAACCTTTTATGTAGTACAGTGTCAAATGCTTTGGAGAAGTCCAGATATACGACATCCATTGATTCCCCGCGGTCAAGTCTAGAACTTACCTCCTCATAGAAACTGATTAAATTGGTTTGACACTACCGATCCCTCATGAAGCCATGCTGATATGGAGTTATTTGCTTATTTTCATTGAGGTACTCCAAGATAGCATCTCTTAGAAAACCTTCAAACAGTTTACCCACGACAGATGTTAAACTTACCGGCCTATAGTTCCCGGGCTCTGTTTTTGGACCCTTTTTGAATATTGGCACCACATTTGCTATGTGCCAATCCTGTGGAACACTCCCTGTCAGTATAGAGTCCTTAAATATCAAGTATAAGGGTCTGGCAATGACATTACTTAATTCTCTTAGGATAAGTGGGTGTATGCCATCCGGTACTGGCGATTTGTCTATTTTAATCTTTTTAAGACGCCCCAGTACTTCTTCCTGGGTCAGACAGGACACTTTTAAAGGGGAATTCACTTTTATATTCTGCATTTCATCTGACAGTTTATTTTCCTCAGTGAATACAGTGGAGAAAAAAATATTTAAGAGTTTTGCTTTCTCCTCATCGCTCTCTGCTACTCCCCCCTCATTACTCTGTAAGGGGCCAACACCTTCAGATTGATACTTTTTAGTATTTATATAATTGAAGAACATTTTAGGGTTAGTTTTACTCTCTTTAGCAATTAGTCTTTCAGTCTCTAGTTTAGCTGCTTTTATTTGTCTTTTACAAATTCTATTTTTTTCCTTATAGTTTTTCAATGCTTCCTCGCTCCCCTCCTGTTTTAGTGATTTAAATGCTTTCTTTTTGTCATTTATTGCTTTTTTTACAGTTCTATTTATCCACATTGGTTTTTTCTTGTTTCTTGTCATTTTATTCCTATACGGTATGTACCTCTCACAATTAGATATTAGGATGCTTTTAAAAATATCCCATTTTGTGGCTGTATTTTTATTTTCGAGGATTTTGTCCCAGTTAGTTAGACCTATGGCCTCTCTTAGATGGCTAAATTTTGCATTTTTGAAGCTTGGTATTTTTGTTCCTCCCTGAAGAAATGCTTTTTTTAATGACAATTTAAAGGTTATTATTTTATGGTCACTGTTACCCAGGTGTCCCCCAACCTGCACATCTGTTGTTCTGTCAGGTCTATTGGTTAATACTAAGTCCAGTATGGCCATCCCTCTAGTCGGGTCCTGACCCAGTTGGGAAAGGTAATTGTCTTTGGTTATTGCCAAGAACCTGTTTCCTTTATGAGATATACAGGTTTCAGTTTCCCAGTCTATATCTGGGTAGTTGAAGTCCCCCATAATAACAACCTCATTCTGATTTGCCGCCTCGTCTATTTCATTTAGAAGTCGATTTTCTGTGGCCTCTGATATATTAGGTGGTTTATAATAAACTCCTATAAGTATTTTATTATTGTTTTTGGCTCCATTTATTTCTACCCACAGTGACTCCACATTTTCATGTCCCTCACTTATATCTTCCCGGATTGTGGGCTTTAGACAGGACTTTACATAAAGGCAGACCCCTCCCCCTCGCCGGTTTTGATGATCCTTTCTAAAAAGATTGTAACCCTGTACATTAACTGCCCAGTCATAGCTATCATCCAGCCATGTCTCAGTTATTCCCACTATGTCATAGTCCTCCTCACACATCAATAATTCCAGTTCACCAATTTTATTAGTTAGGCTTCTGGCATTAGTGTACATACAATTAGGAGGTCTATGTATATTTTTTACCCCGTTTGTCAATTTACTATTACTTATGAAATGAATATCCGGGGTTCCTGGGTTACTTTGGTTGTTGTTTTGCACAGTCTTCTCCCTACATTCCTTACTAACCCCAGCCCCCTCTAACCCCCCATTTTTCCTTCCTATGACCCACTCTCTATCTACACTATCTACCCCCTTATTAGTATGGGCACCCACCCTCCCCCCAGATCCTAGTTTAAAAGCTCCTCCAGCCGTCTAACCATTTTTTCCCCCAGGGCAGTTGCACCCTCCCCATTAAGGTGCAGCCCATCCCTACTGTAGAGTCTGTAGCCGACAGAGAAGTCGGCCCAGTTCTCCATGAACCCAAACCCTTCCTTCCTGCACCAGCCTCTGAGCCACTTATTTAACTCCCTAATCTCTCGTTGTCTCTCTATTGACGCTCGTGGCACTGGTAGTATTTCTGAAAACACTACCTTGGAGGTCCTGGACTTTAGCTTCTCACCTAGTTCCCTAAAATCATTTTTAAGGACCTTCCATCTCCCCCTGACTTTGTCATTGGTGCCAACGAGTACCATGACTGCCGGGTCTTCCCCAGCCCCACCCAGCAATCTGTCAATCCGGTCCGCAATATGCCAAACCTGAGCACCCGGGAGACAACACACTGTTCGGCATTCACGGTCTCGGCGACAGATGACTCTGTCTGTCCTCCTAATAATAGAGTCCCCTACCACCAGTATCTGTCTGTCCTTTGCTGCTCTCCTTTTCCCATCCTTCCTGCAGTGGTCATCCTCCTGGTTTCTAGGAGAAATGGCCTGCTGCAGTGTCGCTGGTCCTGGGCTTTCATCCCTAATATCAGCCAAACAGGCATATTTACTAGGGCGTTCCAGCTCAGGACTAGCCTCCCTGGCACTTTTCCCTCTACCCCTTCTTACTACATTTACCCAGCTGCTGACCTGATAGTCCTGCTCTTGCCCATCTCCATCCTCCTCCTCTTCACTGACCCCAGCCAGTGCCTGCACTGTGAGGTCTAAGCCTCTCTCCAGGTGTTCAAGGCTACTTTCACACTAGCGTTATGGAATTCCGGTATTGAGCTCCGTCATAGGGGCTCAATACCGGAATAAAACGCTTCAGTTTTGTCCCCATTCATTGTCAATGGGGACAAAACTGAACTGAAGACAACTGAATGCTCCTGAAAGCATTCCGTTCAGTCTTCAGACCGGAGAGCAAACCGCAACATGTTGCGGTTTGCTCTCCGTACTAGTTATCCGCACCTAAACGGATCCGGTATGACCCCCAATGCAAGTCAATGGGGACGGATCCGTTTGGTGTGGACACACTTGTAAACGGATCCGTCCTCCATTGACTTTCAATAGTGGTTATTCCAGATCCATTTAAAAGCTAATACAACCGGATCCGGAATTACGGATCCACAAGGTTGTATTACTCAGTACGGATCCGGCGGGTCCCTTCACCCGCCGGATCCGTACTAATGCTAGTGTGGAAGTAGCCTAAGTATGCCAAGCTGCTTATTTAGATCCAAGATCTGGGCTTCCAAATATGCAACGTGATTGCATCTAGTGCAAATGTATTCACCCTCGAATGGCTCTTCAAGGCATGCATACATTGCACAGGACACACACTTAGTAGCATTGTCCATGGAGCAACTGCTAGATGGGGATATACAGTACAGTACAGGAAAACAGTAAATATGTGATAAGATGCGGTTTTGCTGTAGTTAAAGGACAAGCTCAAGGCCACTTATTAACCCTAGACATTCATAATGCCCGTTTCAAGGTAATACTGCCCCATGAGCGTCCCATAAAAAGCAATATTGTAAAGTGCCCTAGGAAAAAAAAGGCTAAGATAAAACTTGTACTCACCTCACTATGGTCTTGTTAGATGTACCGTGATTAGTCCCTGCACATTGTCCTGATGCAGGCAGTGTGATACAATGATGTCACTGCGCCACCACTTGTGCCAGGATATTTACATTACCAGTTAACAGTTTTGCTGAAAACATATAATACATTAGGACAGCTAGTTTTTCTTACATAAGATAATTGTATGGAAACTGTGCAGACTTTCGAGTCGGCAATGAATGTTGGCAAATTCCAGCTTTGTAATCATATAGTGAAAGCAGCTCTAAAAGAAAAGGGGGTCAGTCAGCACATCCCAATGCGCAGGCACACGCTGCCATGGCTAGAAACACAAAGAAAAAGAAATACAATGTAACAGCACTCTGCAAAGCAGCTCTGGACTGTAATACAAGCTGTCATTAAGGATCAGTACATGACAAGTACTACAATACATTTACAAAATTAATTTCTATCAATTAATATTACAAGTAAACTACACAATTGTGATTAAAGGCTGACATACGCTTTTGTTAAGAAAAAGGGGTGTTTTGGCTGGAAGGTGGTCACCCTAAGATTCTTTGAGGTATTAACCTCCAAGTTGGAAATACTTAAAGAATAACAAGAAACCATCATACAGGTAAAACATATTGATAGAAATGAAATGCATGATATAATCTTACAAATTTGATGAATTTTCCTTCTTTAAAATGAAGTCTGAGATGACCACATAATTGATTTGCAGCTACATTTAGTGGTTTTAGCTAAAACTTATTTTGGAACAGCACACCAGTATCTCTTCAATCATCAAATACTGCTCCAAGCACAAAATATGTCGGTGAAAGAGCCAGGATCTTTGAAGCTGAAGACATCATGTGCGGTCGGTTTTGCTCTCATGCTTTCTGGATAGAATCTAAGTATTGTATATTAAGTAAATAAGTAAAAAAAATTGCCACTCACTGATTTTGCTGGTACGTGAGTGCTGTGGGATTCATTTTACAGTGCTTGTTTTTCATCCAAACATTTTACTGTATTTTCCTTGGTTTCAGAGTGATACATGAATATTGCAAAAACAATAATGTTGAAATCCATTTCAGTCTTTATACAGGCATATCGGATTTAACATGGTATGTTAAACTGGCCATGCATATGAGATAACTGTTGGGCAAAACACTAGTTTGCCCAACAACTCTTTTTACAGCTCTACCATACTGAGCTGAGAGTGCATGTGTTCTGAACTTCTCTGGTGGCAGCTTACCTCCCTGAGAATAAAAAGATTGGGCATGTTGTAGTCTAACAGCTTGATCCTTATATGCCCCGATATACTGTACATCTAATGTGAATGGTTGACTTTAGAGCTAGGAAGATGCGCAAGGCATGTCAACCTTAATCTACTGTATTAAAAATCAAAATATGAGTCATTAGTATGGCTACTGTCCTTCACTTCATGGGAGTAGCATCTAGACAGTGTATTTATTAATCAGATTAATTAATCCTATTTAAATCTATGGTAAATTTAGATCAACCATTTGTATGTTGTGCTAATATTACTTGAAGCATGTGGTCTGCTCACAGACTCCATTAAATTAACTCAAAATATAGTATTTCACCCTGTAAGTGAAAAGCCCTCATACCTGAACACATGTAGGGGAAATGTAATTGCAACCCTGTCCCAACTATGGTTCCTGCCACTATATTGTCCATCACACAGATAGGTTCAGAACTTGCTCAGGTTCGTTCCTTCTATTTGGTAACCATTGTCAGACTGACCCACCAGAGAATCATCTAATACCATAGTGGGCTCCACTATTCCAATGCACCTTCCTGCAAAGGACTGAGCATCCCCAATTGTGTCTGGTGTTCTTATACAAGGGCCACCATTGTGATGTCCTGGAATGCTGTGCTGTAATATTTTCATTTGCACCTACAGTTGCCAATCTGCAGTATTTAGATTGGAAGCTGTAATAAAGTGGCCGTACAATGCGCCTCCTATCTATATAAAAAAATTCAAAAAAAGAGGCAACCCTCAAAAATAAGTGACAAAAGAAGTGGACTACCTTTATTCACCCTTCCTGCGACATTTCATCCCAGCATAATGAAGCCTTTGTCAAGCTATGTTACATGTATCTAATTTACAGCAGAATTACAGTACTTAATCAACTGATAAAAATAAATAGTGCTCATAATACATGCAGATACATAAAATCCATGGCAGTAAACATAGTGCGACTCAAGTACATAAAATATAATTATAGCTGAATAGAAGTGCATGATCACCTGATTATTACACAGGATAAATATAGTAATAACAACCAACGATTGTGATGTTAAAAACATATGTACAGTACAGACCAAAAATTTGGACACACCTTCTCATTCAAAGAGTTTTCTGTATTTTCATGACTATGAAAATTGTAGATTCACACTGAAGGCATCAAAACTATGAATTAACACGTGGAATTATATACTTAACAAAAAAGTGTGAAACAACTGAAAATATGTCTTATATTCTAGGTTCTTCAAAGTAGCCACCTTTTGACCAAGAGTCACCTCTGCTGCGGAGGATAAGTTCATCCGAGTCACCAGCCTCAGAAATCGCAGGTTAACAGCAGCTCAGATTAGAGACCAGGTCAATGCCACACAGAGTTCTAGCAGCAGACACATCTTTACAACAACTGTTAAGAGGAGACTGTGTGCAGCAGGCCTTCATGGTAAAATAGCTGCTAGGAAACCACTGCTAAGGAAAGGCAACAAGCAGAAGAGACTTGTTTGGGATAAAGAACACAAGGAATAGACATTAGACCAGTGGAAATCTGTGTTTTGGTCTGATGAGTCCAAATTTGAGATCTTTGGTTCCAACCACCGTGTCTTTGTGCGACGCAGAAAAGGTGAACGGATGGACTCTACATGCCTGGTTCCCACCGTGAAGCATGGAGGAGGAGGTGTGATGGTGTGGGGGTGCTTTGCTGGTGACACTGTTGGGGATTTAGTCAAAATTGAAGGCATACTGAACCAGCATGGCTACCACAGCATCTTGCAGTGGCATGCTATTCCATCCGGTTTGCGTTTAGTTGGACCATCATTTATTTATCAACAGGACAATGACCCCAAACACACCTCCAGGCTGTGTAAGGGCTATTTGACCAAGAAGGAGAGTGATGGGGTGCTACGCCAGATGACCTGGCCTCCACAGTCACCAGACCTGAACCCAATTGAGATGGTTTGGGGTGAGCTGGACCGCAGAGTGAAGGCAAAAGGGCCAACAAGTGCTAAGCATTTCTGGGAACTCCTTCAAGACTGTTGGAATACCATTTCAGGTGACTACCTCTTGAAGCTCATCAAGAGAATGCCAAGAGTGTGCAAAGCAGTAATCAAAGCAAAAGGTGGCTACTTTGAAGAACCTAGAATATAAGACATATTTTCAGTTGTTTCACACTTTTTTGTTAAGTATATAATTCCACATGTGTTAATTCATAGTTGTGATGCCTTCAGTGTGAAACTACAATTTTCATAGTCAAGAAAATACAGAAAACTCTTTGAATGAGAAGGTGTGTCCAAACTTTTGGTCTGTACTGTAGAAGATAAATTATATAAAATAATCAGGCTCACCACTATAAGGACTTCAATTGCTGTCTGTATTAAATTCCCTGGTGTCTCATATCTCTTACTGTGCTAGAAAACATTGCACCTAGTACACAGTCAAAGTAAATATGGAAAATGAAGACTCAAAAACGGAACTGCATGTGTGTGAGTAATAAAACCAGACATGCGCATCACACACAGAGTGCATATACTACTCTCCCCATTACTTGGCTGTAACATAGGATGGCTGATACTGGCCTAATTAAAGCATTCTAAAGAAAAACAGTGATGCTGCTGGCTCTCACATAAGTCCATATAACAGAGTATGCCCCAACCATTCTCAGGTGGAATTAGGGTCCTCCATCCCGAAGAGGGGGATCCTGGGAATATCAGAAAATATTTTCTATTAATGTAAAATTAATACCATTATGATCGATTTCTCTGTACTACCTCAAGAATTTTTTTTCATTGGTATTTCAATAAAAAAAATGTTAAAAAAAAGAATAACTAGAGATAATGGTAACCTTAACGTAACGTTAAATATTTTCTAGTGATGTCCTAATGTCCCATTGTGATGAACTAACAGTCCTAGTGACGCCTTATGTAGGTGTCACTAATTTTACGAGATCCTAGAGAAAATAGCAAAATACTGAATATGTTATTTCCAAAAACACAGACCAATTATCTGCCATTCAAAAAAAACCTTATTTAAGATAAAACTGGAGAAAAAAAGGGTCATGTCAACAAAAAATTAGATGTAAAACATCAAGCAGAAGTCCTGATTTGGAGACGCTCAAGAAGAACATCATGCAAAAACATGAATATTCATCTTTGAAAAGAAGAGAAAATGCAAAGTTTTCAATATGTACAAACATTAACATACATTTTATCAGTATACCAAGGAAAAAAATCAGGACAGCCTCCTACATAACGGTCCTGAGCAAGCCTTCATCATAACCCTCGCATTGTAAAGTCTAAATTGAGACCGTTTTCAGTCGGTTTATCTACTGTAGCTCTTTTAAGTATGGCCATCTTAGCACCTCCTCTCACCAAGAGGAGAATATGTCAACAATTCTAAAATGTAAATCTCTCTCAGAATATTTAGATTCCGAAAAATGGATACAGGTAAATCCTGTCATTCCTGACGTATCTTATATTTATGGTCGTTCAACCATGTTTTCAGATCAAATGTTGTCTCAACTATGTATAATAATTGACATGGACAAGTTAACTAATAAATATCAAAAGTGGAATCACATGTAAGAAAATGTCTGATGTTATGTGACTCGCCAAAGATAGGATGGGTGAACTTGTACCCTTTCAGCATTAGGAAATGGATCACACAACGCAGACAAGGGTAACATCCCAGCCCTTAAGCCCCAAAAAAGGGAACTGGAATTCAGTCAGATTCTTAGGATGGCGATACGAAAAGAGTGGTAGAATAAAAAAATTCTAAAACATCTTAGATCACGACTAGAGATGAGCGAGCATGCTCGAGTGCCATTTTTGCGTATTTGCGTACGCATTTTAAAATTCAATTTGTACGCAATTCGTACGCATTTGCGTATAGATTAAAATATGCGTATGAATAGCGTAGGAAGTTTAAAATGCGTACGCAAATACGCAAAAATGGCACTCGAGCATGCTCGGCAGAGCATGCTCGCTCATCTCTAATCACGACTAGAGATGAGTGAATCGAATCCCACAAAGTGGAATTCGATCTAAATTTTAGGATGAATTCAATTTGCCTCGAAGCCGAATTTCCCCGTTCTTCGTGTTAGCGCATCAATTTAAACCGAAATAGTGTAAAAAACAAAAATATTCTTACTTACCTTCTCCATTCACTTGCGACGGGCCGGCAGCCGACATCTTGATAGAAGATCTTGGCCGTAATCCTGTGCATATTGACGTATGACGCCACCACACCAGCCGGCATGATGACGTCATCTCGTGCTGCACATGATGAGCAAATGGTGGCGGTAAGTTTGATTAAATTTTCTTTAATGTTAATTTTACACTGATTTTACACTCAGATGCATGATCATGTATAAACGCGGCATTCGAGGGGTACAATGAAAATTCGCTCATCTCTAATTACTACCTAAGATTGGTGAATGTTTTGATAATATTCCCAATAATAGGACATAATTCTGAATAAGTAGAAATGAATGGTATTCTGCGGGCTCATGTACTTTCTCTGTTACTGCCAGTATGCAATAAGAGAAGGATTAAGAGACAATCATGAACATTTATTAAGCTCTTTACTCCACTATTGTGGAGTAAAAAAGTTGCAGATTTTGGCACAGGCCGTGTGTACACCATAATTTGTTACTTTTTGAGCTTCTCTGCACTTTTCTGAAGTGCCACAAAAAAGGGGGCATGGCTTTGTGACGCCTGCCACGTTTACTATACCAGAAAGTGGCGGAAGTTATAGCTGAAGTCTGCACCAGCCTGTAGCTGGCATGAACTTCAGTTTCTGGCGCACAGCAAGGCAGAGATATGTCTGATTTTTTAAGCGGCATTCACCTAATAATAAATCAGTTGCATCTCATGCCAATGCAAAGAGATCAAGACTGTTGTATGGATGCGGCAGTCATGATATATTTCCACCCAGTGTACACTGCTTATAGCATTATACCAATATTCTAGGGTAAACTCTCTTAATAAACTTGTGAGATCAGTTCTAGTGTGTAAAATGTCTTTGTCTTCTACAACATTTAATCATCAGGAAAACACTACATGGGAGGAATTCCACTATCTAACATACTCTCAAACCATAGTAGTGGCCTGTCAGTGGCCTTACCAAAAAGATCAGGAAGTACTTTACCTTAAGGAAGTACCTTAAACTGGGAATCAGCAAGCTCCGTCACTCTAGCTGTTCTAAAACTACAACTCTCAGATCCACCTTTCATTTCTATGGGAGTTACAAGAACAGATAGATAAATGTGCCTGCTGGGAGTTGTAGTTTCACCGCAGCTGATGTGCCAAAGGTTGCTTATCCCTCCCTTAAACAAACTGTTTTTGGCTGAGTTGCGTGAACTGTCAAAGGTGACAAGTTCACCCATCCTATCTTTGGTGAATCATACAGTATAATATCAGACATTTTCTTACAAGTGATTCCACTTTTCTTATTTATTATTTATCTTGTCCATGTTTATTATATGTAGGAGAGAAGACATTGGATCTGAAAACACAGTTAAACCACCATAGATATAAGATGCGTTCTAAAAGACGCATCTAAACATTCTGAGAGAGATTTACTTTTTAAAATGATTGACTATATTCTCCTCTTGGGGAGGTGATAGAGTGCCCATACTTAAAATATCTACAGTGGATATATGTTTAAATTTAGATTGTGAGGTTGGCTGCACCTCACCCAAATGTGGTTGTAGGTGCACCGACTGTGGTGATACACCCAATCACTAGGGACAAAAAATTGATATGATATTGGATCAGTCGGGCACTCAAATCTGGAATGTTTGTTAAATTTTAATATTAATACTTCTTCAAATTAACATAAAATCAGAATAAAAGTGATAAAATAAAATAAGGTGACATAAAACGTTAAAATAACATGAATTATATAGACCTTCTGATATGAAAAGGGTATTATATCATCCAATGTTTACTGCGCAATATGGGCATATATTTTCACCTTCATTTAGCCCACATGGTGCTTCCCAAATGTTATAATATCAAAAATAATTAGTATTAAATGCTGCTGGTATAGAGATAGCCAATTGGATATAGCTATCTTGTTAAAAAGAAGGTCAGCCGTATTGTGACTGAAAAAATCAACCTCTCCTTAGGAAACACCATGTAGGCTATTAGTTTCTGTTTGATACATGTCCCACTTCTTAGGAAGACAAACCTTTCTTGTTATAGATAGTTCTGTTCACTGGTGGCGTCCCACCTAAAGATATTAGAAACAAACTTACCCCTAGTAGCGCTACTGTGTAAGGGGTACCTGAACAGTGCTTCTGCTTTTCCTGCGGTATTTTCAGCAAGGGATTCCCGATAGATGGTTGTGCTGCGGTCGGCTTTCCACGTGTGTGGTTTAGGTGTATTCCTTCGCAGTCTACGTCGGCATCCGCTCTGTGCGTTCTTACGCTCCCGTATATTCTCTCGAGATTGCGGCTAAAGTACGCCGCGGCAACTTCAAAGTAAAAACTTAGGATCACGATCCTCCTTATTGCTTTCTTTCTCGGCTGGAATTTTAGTAGGTATTAGGTATGGACGCCAGACGCGTTTCGAGGTTATCACAACCTCTTCATCAGTGGCTTTAATTTCATCTATACTTTGCCTACTTTTATAAGTATTCTCAGCCGTCTAGAAACTCCGACATGGATTGTCTTTCTGTGTGGATTACATAGTTCTCCTAGAGCATTGGATCAGATAGAAAGTCCATTGCACATTTTGTTACATGCATGGGATTTTCCATTTTGGATAGAAAAAATGTAAAACAATTATGTATTTATGTTTCAAGCAGATATATATACATCCTACAGATAAATTGATACATTAAATAAAAGATGATACATTAAATAAAAGATGATAGAAAGAAACCGCACATGCGGTTTTACTGCGTTTTTTATAGTTTCTATGCGTTTTTTGTAATATCTTGCTCAACCTTATAGTCATTATATTATATATCTCTTTTTTTCTTTTTTTATAGGTTCTTTCTAGAAACATAAGAATACCCATATCTCTTTTGGTGGTAAGTATATATGTATATTGTCATTATATATATGTATGTATGATATGGATAAAAAGAATAAATGAGATGGTATACATACATTTTCAAAGATATACGCATAGAAATAAAGAAAAAACGCATATGCAGTTTTGATATGTTTTTCATATGTTTTTTGGGGTTTTTCGTGTATTTTTGGGGTTCTTATATATTTTTATTATTCCTTACTCAATCTTCTATTAGTTATATTGTATATCTCTTTTTTCTTCTTTATATTAGATCAGAGGGTATTTATATATCCCTTTGTTGGTAAATATATATATATGAAGCTATTTAGTAATGTCCCTATATGTGGACATGTATAGTATGGATGAAACAGACAAAACGAGCAAAGTAAGTAAAGCACTATAATAGATGGATACATGAGGTAATTGGGGGGTCCCCCCCCGAGGGGAGATCGGTGTGCTGGTAACAGACAACAGCCTGACGCCGATGTCCCATTGGATGGGGACCCCCCAAATCATATTATTAAAGAAACCCAAAAATTTCGAAGTCCGCATTTAGACCACCTGGGATCAGAGTGTCGAAGTCGAAAATACGTCTTGATTCCGATCTCGACATTCGAGCAACGTGGTCTCCCCCTCTCCAATGTGTCTCTATTTTTTCAATCGCTATGAATTTTATGCCCGTAGGGTCCTGGTTATGGTGATATTTGAAGTGTTTGGACAGGCTGTGTTTTTCATACCCAATTTTTATATTATTAATATGCTCAGAAATTCTCTTTTTTAAGGTACGTTTCGTCCTTCCCACATATTGTTTGTGGCATGGGCATTCTATAATGTAGATTACTTTGTTGGTATTACATGTGAGGAAATCGTTTATTTCTAATCTAAATGAGTTGTTTGTGGATACAACCACCGAGGTCTTTTTTTGAAATTTTGTGGTTTTACAGTTGGCACATTTTTCGCACCTAAAGAATCCTTTTATTTTTGCCCAGTTATGTATAGAGTTCTTTTTTATTTTGTGTCTTACTGTAGGTGCAATTTTAATGGCTAGGTTTGGAGCCCTTGTGTATGTGATGCTCGGTTTTGGTGGTAGTATTGGGCCTATAATTTTGTCTTGCGACAAATGGTGCAATACAATTTAAAGTTCACCTCAAACATTAATTCCAAACAGGTTGAGTTTTTAGACCTATTAATAATAGCAAAAGAAAACCAACTAGTATGCAAAACTTTCCAAAAACAAGTGGCTAGAAATAGCTATATTTTACATTCAAGTTGCCACCTGCCAAAATGGCTAAATAATATCCCTAAAGGACAATTTAGACGTATAAAAAGAAATTGTACAAATGTAGATGATTTTGAAGAGGAAAATATGGAAAAACTATTTATAGAGAAAAAATATCCACAGACAGTTGTAGATCAAGCCCTATCCCAAGTTAGAAATCTGGATAGAAAGACATTTTTTGTGGAACAAAGAACAAGTGATCGAGAACAGGAAGATAATAAGATCAGAATAATATTACCCTTTAATGAACAGTATAAATTAATGGAAAAGATTATATACAAACATTGGCACCATTTGTCGCAAGACAAAATTATAGGCCCAATACTACCACCAAAACCGAGCATCACATACACAAGGGCTCCAAACCTAGCCATTAAAATTGCACCTACAGTAAGACACAAAATAAAAAAGAACTCTATACATAACTGGGCAAAAATAAAAGGATTCTTTAGGTGCGAAAAATGTGCCAACTGTAAAACCACAAAATTTCAAAAAAAGACATCGGTGGTTGTATCCACAAACAACTCATTTAGATTAGAAATAAACGATTTCCTCACATGTAATACCAACAAAGTAATCTACATTATAGAATGCCCATGCCACAAACAATATGTGGGAAGGACGAAACGTACCTTAAAAAAGAGAATTTCTGAGCATATTAATAATATAAAAATTGGGTATGAAAAACACAGCCTGTCCAAACACTTCAAATATCACCATAACCAGGACCCTACGGGCATAAAATTCATAGCGATTGAAAAAATAGAGACACACTGGAGAGGGGGAGACCACGTTGCTCGAATGTCGAGATCGGAATCAAGACGTATTTTCGACTTCGACACTCTGATCCCAGGTGGTCTAAATGCGGACTTCGAAATTTTTGGGTTTCTTTAATAATCTGATTTGGGGGGTCCCCATCCAATGGGACATCGGCGTCAGGCTGTTGTCTGTTACCAGCACACCGATCTCCCCTCGGGGGGGGCCCCCTCAATTACCTCATGTATCCATCTATTATAGTGCTTTACTTACTTTGCTCGTTTTGTCTGTTTCATCCATACTATACATGTCCACATATAGGGACATTACTATATAGCTTCATATATATATATATATTTACCAACAAAGGGATATATAAATACCCTCTGATCTAATATAAAGAAGAAAAAAGAGATATACAATATAACTAATAGAAGATTGAGTAAGGAATAATAAAAATATATAAGAACCCCAAAAATACACAAAAAAACCCAAAAAACATATGAAAAACATATCAAAACTGCATATGCGTTTTTTCTTTATTTCTATGCGTATATCTTTGAAAATGTATGTATACCATCTCATTTATTCTTTTTATCCATATCATACATACATATATATAATGACAATATACATATATACTTACCACCAAAAGAGATATGGGTATTCTTATGTTTCTAGAAAGAACCTATAAAAAAAGAAAAAAAGAAAAAAAGAGATATAGAATATAATGACTATAAGGTTGAGCAAGATATTACAAAAAACGCATAGAAACTATAAAAAACGCATAAAAAACGCAGTAAAACCGCATGTGCGGTTTCTTTCTATCATCTTTTATTTAATGTATCATCTTTTATTTAATGTATCAATTTATCTGTAGGATGTATATATATCTGCTTGAAACATAAATACATAATTGTTTTACATTTTTTCTATCCAAAATGGAAAATCCCATGCATGTAACAAAATGTGCAATGGACTTTCTATCTGATCCAATGCTCTAGGAGAACTATGTAATCCACACAGAAAGACAATCCATGTCGGAGTTTCTAGACGGCTGAGAATACTTATAAAAGTAGGCAAAGTATAGATGAAATTAAAGCCACTGATGAAGAGGTTGTGATAACCTCGAAACGCGTCTGGCGTCCATACCTAATACCTACTAAAATTCCAGCCGAGAAAGAAAGCAATAAGGAGGATCGTGATCCTAAGTTTTTACTTTGAAGTTGCCGCGGCGTACTTTAGCCGCAATCTCGAGAGAATATACGGGAGCGTAAGAACGCACAGAGCGGATGCCGACGTAGACTGCGAAGGAATACACCTAAACCACACACGTGGAAAGCCGACCGCAGCACAACCATCTATCGGGAATCCCTTGCTGAAAATACCGCAGGAAAAGCGGAAGCACTGTTCAGGTACCCCTTACACAGTAGCGCTACTAGGGGTAAGTTTGTTTCTAATATCTTTAGGTGGGACGCCACCAGTGAACAGAACTATCTATAACAAGAAAGGTTTGTCTTCCTAAGAAGTGGGACATGTATCAAACAGAAACTAATAGCCTACATGGTGTTTCCTAAGGAGAGGTTGATTTTTTCAGTCACAATACGGCTGACCTTCTTTTTAACAAGATAGCTATATCCAATTGGCTATCTCTATACCAGCAGCATTTAATACTAATTATTTTTGATATTATAACATTTGGGAAGCACCATGTGGGCTAAATGAAGGTGAAAATATATGCCCATATTGCGCAGTAAACATTGGATGATATAATACCCTTTTCATATCAGAAGGTCTATATAATTCATGTTATTTTAACGTTTTATGTCACCTTATTTTATTTTATCACTTTTATTCTGATTTTATGTTAATTTGAAGAAGTATTAATATTAAAATTTAACAAACATTCCAGATTTGAGTGCCCGACTAATCCAATATCATATCAGTGGATATATGTATTTAAAATGCTGAGACCTTATGGTGAGAGTGGAGACAGGATTCTTATGTAGGAGGGTGTCCTTATTTTTTTTTTCTTAGTATACTGATACATATTGAAAACTTTTTGGGAGGAACGGCAGATTATTGGTCTCTGTTTTCTGAAATATCAGATTTTGTTATTTTCTATTGGATCTTGTGATATTTAAGAACACCTACATATGGTGTCACTAGGACTGTTAGTTCTAAGATATTAGAATAACACTAGAAACTATTTAATCTTATGTTTTAGGTTACCATTATATAGAGTTATTCTCTTTAGTATAAAATAACACATCATTTTATTAACATAGATATGATTCATTCTCAATTTGGAACTACCCTATATACCATTACAGACCTTGCATAGGTAGAGATGGAGACAAAGTTTTGTCTGATATTCCCAGGATCTCCTCTCTGGAATGAGGCGCTTGCTCATGTTAAGATGGGGGGCCCTAATTCCATACTTAATTATATGGACTTATGCCAGAGTCAGCAATACTTTAATTGGGCCAATTGGTATTTATACATTGGCTGGATCGGGTTTTCTTTACCATGGCAATTTTTCAAATACAGAACTTGTTGCTCTCCATTTTTGTATTGAACTGACAAATTTATTTAAAGGGGTTATCCCACGAATAATGTAAAAAATAAAAATCAGACATCATATAGAACATGACAACATCTTTCTGATAAAGCTAGAACCAGCCCTGTACCTCACATGGATCCAGAGATCTCCACATTCATTGCTCTACTAGATTCATATCAAGCTGACAGCTCGGGGAGTGTCTTTTCTGCTGCAGCTCAGGGGGCGTGTCTCAGCTCTGCCTATCACAGCTCAGGAGACAGTTAAAAGTTGAAACTGAGCATGTGCGGCCTGCTCAGTGAATAGGTCAAAGAAATAAGAAATTAAGTGGTCCTATACAGATAGATTTTATTGAATAACTCAGTAGCTATACAAAATTTCTAATGACATGCAATTACAAAAGTATTCAGATCCAGGTGCTGGTTTGAAAACTGTAGAATATTTTTCGTGGGACAACCCCTTTAACTTTGCATCTTTGCATTGACCAGCTTATGACATTCCCTAGTTCCATTTTCACATTATCCCTGAGATATTTTTGCAATTTTCTACACTATTATACCCTACTTTGAATATGTTTCTTTATTTTTTTAAGTTGGGGTGAGCTATTGCTTATTATTAGCCATATCAGCCATCTTTTTTTTCTTAAGTAATGGGAAGAGGGGTATATGTGCTCTATGTGTGATGCTCGTCTTGTTTTATTACTCAGATGCAGATTCCATTTTGGTCTTTATCTTTATATTCACTTTGGCTGTGTACTGAACAATACAAAATAACTGTCCATGTAGAAAAATTGTTACAAAGTCAATAATCTAAAATAAGCTATTGTATCCTAGACATAGTCTTCTGCAACAGATAAAAAAATTGATAATTATCTAGTAGTACATTATACTGTATAGACATAATAGTGGATCCAGAGTATACCATAATTCATCAATATATCTGTGAGATAGAATTAAGGTAGATACTAGTACTACAATATAAGTCAAAGGAATGACATTGCTATCTGGATAACAATAATCAGAGGCCAGACATGGTCTGACACAAAATAAACAGTCAAAATTCCACGTCCTGAGGCTTACCTGAGGCTTCATGTAGAATAGCAGTGAAAAAAGATGCAGGGGGTCATTTATCATCCAAAATATGCCTATATTAGGCGCAGATTGTGGTGCAAAGGTTATTTGCGCAGCAATCTGTAACTTTTCCCCACTCACGCCAAGTCTAAAAAGTGGGTGTGGTGTGGGTGGGTAGGGTAGAGGACAGGCTGGCAGGCCCCTCTCATTCATTATTTTCTACTCTTTTAGGCTCAGAAAATGGTCTAAATGTAAACCAGCAAGAAAGCTGTCTTACACGTAGACTGGTGCTGGATACAATGAAGTTATGTAGAGGCCTGTGCCTCTTCATAACTTCGGCAGATCCACTGCCAGTGCAATGGCTTATTAAGACAGGCTGGTCCTGTCAATCGAGGGGGGGAAGGGCAGAGGTGCACCTAGCCTTTCTGCTGCCTGAGGTAAAAACTAAAACGGCACCCCCCCTTCCCAATGCCAATTTCTTAACCTAACCCCTACCCTTCAGCCCATTGCCCTTTGGCTGCCCCCCCCCTTCCCCTACCTGGTGCTGCCTCAGGCAATCTCCTCACCTCGCCTCATTGATGGTGCAGCCCTGGGGAGGAGGTAATCTCTTTTGCAGCAAGGCCATATGAATCAATTCATTCATCTTTACTTGGGAATTAATGAGTTAAGTATTTTTCATCCATGAGCATAATATTAACAGTTAAGGCAGTCTATTGTACATATGACAGTGGGTTTTTGAGACACGTCAATTTTAATCTTGGAGGTTATGGACATGGAAAAATTATTTAGACTTATTTTAGTTTTTACCTTGATCAAAAATGTGGCATTTAGAAAGTAAATGAAAAATTAAAAAAATAAATAAATCACTGCAAATGTAGCCACAGCCTTTTAAGGGTTTCTGTCACCAAAATATACCATATTAAACAGAATGACATTTCCAATGCGAAAATGTCATCTCATGCTTAATATGTAAATTATTTTATTCTCTGCTGCCCCATTTTGTAGAAAAAGTAACTTTTATTATATGTAAATTAGCCTCCTAGGAGCAGGGGGGCGGTAACCCTGCTCCTAGAGGCGCCGTTTTGCGCACCTTCTTTTTCTTGATTGATAGGGCAAGGCAGCTCGTTCCATCCGCTGCCGGCCCTGTCCGATCCTAATCCTGCGCCTGCATTCAGCGCAGGCGCAGTGAGTGTGCAGGCTCCCGGCTTCCTCACTGCGCCTGCGCCGACCACGTCAGAGTACACCCGGAAGAGAAGTCTGCACAGGCGCAGTGAGAAAGCCGGGAGCCTGCTACACTCACTGCGCCTGCGCAGAACAAAGGACGCATGGCGCAGGATTAGGATCGGACAGGGCCGGCAGCGGATGGAGCGAGCTGCCTGGCCCTGTCAATCAAGAAAAAGAAGGTGGGCAAAAAGGCGCCTCTAGGAGCAGTGTTACCGCCCCCCTGCTCCTAGGAGGCTAATTTACATATAATAAAAATTACTTTTTCTACAAAATGGGGCCGCAGAGAATAAAATAATTTACATATTAAGCATGAGATGACATTTTCGCGTTGGAAATGTCATTCTGTTTAATATGGTAAATTTTGGTGACAGAAACCCTTTAAAAGGGTTGTGTCACTTAAGAAAATAGGATTTATTATGTAGAGAAAGTTAATACAAGCTCCTTACTAATATGTTATTATCCATATTGCTTCCTTTGCTGGCTGGAGTAATTTTTTCCATCACATTATACACTGCTTGTTTCCATGGTTACAACCATTCTGAAATTCAGCAGTGGTGGCTGTATATAGGAAAAAGCACCAGCCTATGTGCGCTCCCGTGGCCTTGTCCACCAGAGATGCCAGAACTTTTTCCTATAGTGTGCAAGCACAACCATCACTGATGGATTGCAGGGTGGTTGTAACCATGGAAACGAGCAGTGCATAGTGTGATGAAAAATTAATCCAGACAGGAAAGGAAGCAAGATGCATAATAACAATACATTAGTAAGTGGCTTGTATTAACTTTGTCTATATAATAAATGCCACTGGCTGAGGCGACACAACCCCTTTAAGCCTTATCTACACACTGATCATATAGCTCTGTGTTGTAAAAAGCTATAATAGGGTACTGAGTGCATCGCACCTTATTAACCTCTGTTTAGTCTAAGACAGCTATCCACTGTTGTCTCATCATAGGTACATGCCTGTCTGGTCCCTGATACTTTTAATCCAGATTAACAGACTGTATATTTACCTCCATGGTTTTTTTTTAGCATTCTGCATTTTTGCTTTTATATTAGCACAAAGTAACTAAATCATTGTCATGGTTTTTACCTTATTAACGTCAACGGAAGAGTGGATATCACTACTGTAATGAATCACACATATGCAGCTCTGATGCCTCATCCACATTATCTGACAGGTTCAGATGTGTTAGAAAAAGTGGCAAAGGTGCTTCATTGATATAGCCACACTTTCAAATGAGAGATCATCGGTGCAAGTAATAACTTTTATCAGATATTTTTTCATTTGGGTGACCATAACTGGTGCGACCGAGCTGCTCTAACTACATGTGGATTAGAATAGATTCCATTATTCTGTTTGAGCATAGGAACAGAATACTGTAAACGCTGGATTCCACCAGATCCCATTCACTATAATGGGGTCCATTGGATTCCGGTATGAGTACCGTCAATTTGCTGGATGAAATACTGCTTTTATTTTTGCCAGAAACTCTTCCACAAATGTGCATGTGGCCTTACCTCTAATTGCCTTGGTTTCACTGAAAGTAGAGATGAAACAAATTAAAGCCATGTGCTTCACCTGCACTTGTAGTGAAACCACAGCAATTAGTGCCAAGTATGGGCACCCTGAAGTTCAATCAATATGTCTTTGGTGTGTGGGAGGAAAAATATTCTAGCCCCTTTGTTTACATGCAGTTGCAGGGCAGTGGGGGAGTGTCTCGGAGGTTTTCCTCATGAATATGTGTGGGTGTCAACAAATACTGACTTTCTCCTCCTCCTGTTCAGCAAAGGAAATTAATAAAATTGCTGCCCTGTCTGCAGTCTGACTGCTGTTATACTCATGTTGTATGTGTGGGACTACAATTCCCAGTGTCACGCTCTGGTGTGGTGGGTATAGCCACACCAAGCGTAAGAGGGAAGGGAAAAGGACCAAACAAGGGAAACCGTCACCTCCTGTAGGAAACCCTGAAACTAGGCCCTGACTGACTACCAGTATGAACAGGCCTTAGAGTTAGGAGAGTTCATACACAGGAACCTAATAACACCTGACCCTAGAGAACACTGCCACTAGTGACAGGAGAAGGAGTCAACCCGTTCCTCCAAAAGGACGGACGAACAAGAGACTCCAGAAGGCAAAACTACAACAGGGAAAAGTAGGATAAAAGCAAAAGGGAAAATGACACTTAATGCAGATATTGCAGCAACCGGATCTCAGCCAAGATCCACACCACACACAACAATGTCAGCAGAAAGTATAAACCGCAAGGGATACTGGGAGAGGAAGGGATAAATAGGGGAAAGATAATCACCACACTCGCAACAGCTGAGGGGAAGGGATGTGGTAAACAGCAACCAAACCAAGAGGAAAACATGTCAAATTATGTCACTTTTGAAAGTCTAGCCGAACGCCTGCAACCTGATGCAGGCACGTTCGTGACATTTCCCCCCCTTTTACAGGTGACCTTCGGGCACCCAGGCCCAACTTTATCAGGATGAGACCTGTGAAAGGCTTTCACTAAACGACTGGCATTCATGTCAGATGCCGGTACCCATGTCCTCTCCTCAGGTCCATAACCCTTCCAGTGAACAAGATATTGAAGAGTCCCACAGAGAACTTGAGAATCAATGATCTTGACGATCTGGAATTACAAATTACCATCCACCAAGACAGGCGCTGGTGGCAAGGGAGATGGCTCCAGAGGTTCAACATATCTCTTCAACAAAGATCTGTGAAACACATTATGGATTTTCAGAGCCTGAGGAAGTTCAAGACGAAATGCTACAGGATTAATAATGGCCATGATCTTATATGGGCCAATAAATCTTGGACCCAACTTTCAAGAAGGAACTTTCAACTTAATGTTCCTAGTTGACAGCCACAGAGAATCACCCACACTTAGGTCCGGACCATTCATACGTTTCCTGTCAGCCACATGTTTGCACTTGTTACCCATATTTATCAAGTTATTTTGAATTTTCCACCATATAGATGACAATGATGATGAAAAACGTTCTTCCTCAGGAATACCAGAAGTATCAGAACCAGAAAATGTGCCAAACTGCGGGTGAAAGCCATATGCACCAAAAAATGGTGACTTACCAGTGGAGTCCTGTCTGCAATTATTTATGGCAAACTCTGCCAGAGACAAAAACGAGGACCACTCCTTCTAGTTCTCCGAGACAAAACATCTCAAGTAAGTCTCCAGACTCTGATTGGTACGCTCAGTCTGTCCATTCGTCTGGGGGTGAAAGGCAGAGGAAAAAGACAGTTGTACCCCAAGCCGAGTACAGAATGCCCTCCAGAATCTGGACACCAACTGAGTTCCACGATCAGAGACCACATCAGTGGGAATGCCATGAAGTTTCACAATGTTGTCAACAAACACTTGTGCAAGAGTTTTAGTGTTGGGGAGTCCGGGTAATGCAATAAAGTGCGCCATTTTACTAAAACGATGTACAAGCACCAGAATAACTGTCTTACTAGACGAATCAGGCAGATCAGTGATGAAGTCCAAAGATAAATGAGTCCATGGTCTGGACGGAATGGGAACTGGAAGTAGGGGTCCAGAAGGTCGAGTATGTGTCACCTTAGCGCGTGCACAGACACTACAGGCTGACACATAGTCCTCAACACACTTACGCAGCCCCAGCCACCAGAATCTACAAGAGATGAGGTCGACAGTGGATTTACTCCCAGGGTGTCCCGCAAGCACCGAAGAATGATGTTCCTCAAACACCTTATGACGCAAATCAGAAGGAACAAACAACTTCCCAGGGGGGCAAGACTCCGGAGCATCTCCCTGGGCCTCAAACACCTTAGCCTCAAGATCAGGGTAAAGAGCAGATATCACCACTCCTTCGGACAGTATAGAACTCGGATCCTCAAAATCACCACCTCCGGGAAAACTACGTGACAAGGCATCCGCCTTCACATTCTTAATCCCAGCACGATATGTGACAATGAAATTGAATCTGGTGAAGAACAAAGACCATCTGGCCTGCCTCGGATTAAGTCGTTTAGCCGACTCCAGGTAAGCCAGATTTTTGTGATCAGTAAATACAGTGATAGGATGAATCGCCCCTTCCAACCAATGACGCCATTCCTCAAAAGCCAACTTAATGGCCAGTAACTCTCTGTTACCCACATCATAATTTCTCTCCACAGCAGAGAGTTTTTTAGGAAAAAAAAGCACATGGGCGCCATTTACTAGGTGATGGGCCCTGTGATAAAACTGCTCCTACCACCACCTCAGATGCGTCAACCTCCACAATGAAAGGTTGTGACACATCTGGCTGCACCAATATAGGGTCAGAAGAGAAGCACTCCTTCACAGCGAAGAAGGCTTGCAACGCTGCATCAGACCACACTGAGACATCCGTCCCTTTTTTAGTCATGTCAGTTAAGGATTTCACTATTGTCGAATAGTTCTTAATAAATTTTTGGTAATAGTTCGTGAACCCCAAAAATCGTATAAGAGCCTTCAGATTTTCAGGTCGGTCCCAGTCTAGAACATCACTGACTTTCTCTGGATCCATACGAAAACCTGAAGATGAAAGCAGGTATCCTAAGAATTGCACCTCATGTACAGCAAAAACACATTTCTCTAATTTTGCATACAACTTGTTATCTCTTAAGATCTGCAACACCTGTCTAACGTGATCCTGATGTGTCACCATATCTGGAGAATAGATTAGTATGCCATTCAAATACACGACTACAAACCTCCCCACCAGGTGATTAAAAATGTCATTTAAAAAATGCTGGAGGACAGCAGGAGCATTGGTCAACCCAAAAGGCATGACCAAGTTCTCAAAGTGGCCCTCTGGAGTATTAAAAGCCGTCTTCCATTCATCCCCTTCCTTTATCCTGACCAGATTATATGCCCCCCTTAAGTCCAACTTGGAGAACACCTTGGCATCCACAATCTGGTTAAACAAGTCTGGAATCAAAGGAAAGGGGTACGGATCACGGACAGTAATCCGATTGAGTTCACGGAAATCTAGACATGGCCTAAGAGTTCCGTCCTTTTTCTTTACAAAGAAAAACCCAGCTGCCACAGGAGATTTGGAAGGTCTAATATGACCTTTAGCCAAACTCTCAGCAATATATTCCTTCATGGCTGTTCTCCCTGGTCCAGAAAGGTTATACAGCCAAGATTTGGGCAATTTTGCACCAGGGATAAGATTGATAGGACAATCGTATTCCCGGTGAGGGGGTAAATCCTGACATCCACCTACAGAAAATACATCAGAGAAATCCGATATAAAAGAGGTAAGTGTCTTAGTAGTTAAAGCAGAAAAAGAGGTATTAAGGCAATTGTGAACGCAATAATCACCCCAGCCCGCAATTTGTCTAGTATGCCAGTCAATGGTCGGCTTATGTTTGCTTAACCACGGTAAACCCAGAACCACAGGAGCAGGAAGACTTTCCAACACAAAACGCGAAATAAGCTCCTGATGAAATTCACCCACTCTTAATTTCATATCATGCACCATTTGAGACAAACACTTCTGGGATAGAGATGCAGAATCAATGGCTAATCAATGGCAAACACAGAAATCTTGGAGACAATCCATGCATACGGACAAACTGAGCATCAATCAAGTTCACCCCTGCCCCGCTATCAATAAACACCTCAATTCTCACAGCCCTTGACTCTAGCGCCACCTCGGCAGTCAGGAGAAAATGGGTACTACAGGATGAAGACAAATGCACATTTTCAGTCTCTCCACCCACCCCACCAAGAGTGAGACGAGAATTCAATGCCCCCTTTACTTTTCTCTCTTTTAGAGATTGAATAAATGGACATACATTGACAAAGTTCCCTTTCTGACCACAGAAAAAAACAGACACCCTTTTTATTACCAAGTGGAAACAGGAGTAGCTCCCCCTAACTGCATAGGTTCGTCCCCTGACATCAACCCAGGGGAATCTTCACCCAAAGTGTCATAGGAAGACAATACACTACGGGGGCCCCTAGATCGCTCTCTCAGACATAGCAGCTTCCAAAGACACAGAGGTTTCATGAAAGGCCAAAGCGTCCTTCAGCCTTTCTGATAATCCTTGACAGAATTGGCTATGTAGAGCTGGATCGTTCCATTCAGTATTGGTCGCCCACCTCCGGAACTCAGAGCAATAGATCTCAACTGAGCGCTCACCCTGATGAAGGTCACGTATCTGGGTCTCGGCCAGGGAGATACAATCCGGGTCATCATAGATAATCCCCAAAGTCTTGAAAAATTCATCTACCGACCGGAGAGACTGCGATCCGGTCGGCAGAGAAAAGGCCCATGACTGCGCATCCCCTTTAAGCAGTGAGATGACCACACCAACCTTCTGCTCCTCATTACCAGAAGAATGTGGACGCAGTCTGAAATACAATTTGCACGCCTCCCTGAATAGAATAAAATTATCACATCCCCCAGAAAATCTGTCCGGGAGGGCGACCTTAGGCTCCAAACAGGCCTGACACCCAGCACCCCCAGAACCACCAGCCTGTGGTCTTTGAATCTGGTTGCGGATGTCAGCTACCTCAAAGCAGAGTCCCTGCAGCCGTTCAGTAAGCGCAGTAATAGCATCCATGTCTAGACAAAATGACATTAATTTTTGTTCGGCGGTTTATAATGTCACGCTCTGGTGTGGAGGGTATAGCCACACCAAGGGTAAGAGGGAAGGGAAAAGGACCAAACAAGGGAAACCGTTACCTCCTGTAGGAAACCCTGAAACTAGGCCCTGACTGACAACCAGTATGAACAGGCCTTAGAAGCAGGAGAGTTCATACACAGGAACCTAATAATACCTGACCCTAGAGAACCCTGCCACTAGTGACAGGGGAAGGAGTCAACCCGTTCCTCCAAATGGACGGACGAACAGGAGACTCCAGAAGGCAAAACCACAATAGGGAAAAGTAGGATAAACACAAAAGTGAAAATGACACTTATCTTAACCCCTTCCCGACCGGCGCCGTACATGTACGGCGCTCGGGCGGTGCGGGGACATGACGCCCGCTCGCGGGTGCGGCGGGCGTCATGGCCGGCAAGTCACTGCTGTTTCTAACAGCAGAGACTTGCCGCTTCTTACCTCCGTCTGCGGAGACTTCCTGGGCCTTCTGATGCCGTGATCACACGTGATCACGGCATCAGGATGCGTCTGAACCCGGAAGCCTACGCTTCCGGGTGGTGTACAGACGCCCCGATTGGCTAATCGGGGTGTCTGTACACCATATGAAAACTGTAATCCTCGCTGGTGAGGATTACAGTTTTCAAACTGCAATTCTTATTCTGGCCACTAGATGGCAGGCCAGGATAAGAAATGAGCAATTCATGGATTTAACTGCATCTAGTAAATCCATGATTGCTCATAAAGAAAAAAAAACAAAACACAATATATGAGCTCATATTTGAGCTTTAAAATAATCACCAAAAAATTAAAAAAAATGTTAAAAAATATATAAAAAAATAAAAAAGATATAAAAGTTCAAATCACCCCCCTTTCCGTATAAGTAAAAAATAAATACCTAAATAACCATAAATATAGACATCATGGGTATCACCGTGACCGAAAACGCCCGTACTTTTAAAATAAAAAAAAAATTCCAATACGGCGAATTGTGTGGCGGAAAAAAGCGTCCAAATGGCGATTCGCTGTTTTTTGTCGCTTTTTATTTCTAAAAAAAATTAAATAAAAAGTGATCAAAAAGTCATACACACCCCAGAATGGTATCAATAAAAACTTCAGACTGTCCCGCAAAAAATGAGCCCCCATACAGCTCTGTACACGTAAATACCAAAAAGTTATAGGGGTCAAGATATGACAAGGAAAAAAAAAAAAGGGCAACTTTCTAATTATTTTATCACAATCTAAACGCAGGAAAAACTATACATATTAGGTATTGCCGGATTCATACTGACCAGTAGAATGAAAGTAACTGGTCAGTTTTAATGCACATCGAACGCTGTAAATAAGAAACCCGTAGAACTGTAGCGGAATAGCGGTTTTCTTGCAATTTCACCCCATTTGGAATTTTTTTCCCGCTTCCCACTACACCATATGCAATATTAAATGGTGGCGTTGGAAAGTATAACTTGTCCCGCAAAAAAGAAGCCCTCATACAGCTATGTGAACAGAAAAATAAAACAGTTATGGCTGTTTGAAGGCAGGGAGCGCAAAACGAAAATGCAGAACCGAAAAAACCTCCGGGGTAGAAAGGGTTAATGCAGATATTGCAGCAACCGGATCTCAGTCGAGATCCACACCACACACAACAATGTCAGCAGAAAGTATAAACCTCAAGGGATACTGGGAGAGGAAGGGATAAATAGGGGAAAGATAATCACCACACCCACAACAGCTGGGGGGAAGGGGTGTGGTAAACAGCAACCAAACCAAGAGGAAAACATGTCAAATTATGTCACTTTTGAAAGTCTAGCCGAACGCCTGCAACCTGATGCAGGAACGTTCGTGACATCCAGCTGTACAGTATAATGACATTACTGATACACACAGGATCATCCCTCCTGCCTGTCCTTGTTCAATGCTCTGCAGACAATTCCTCAAAGCCAGCAGAAGAGTACAGAGGAGAGAACTCCTACAGTCGTTGTCAGCTCTGTGTTTGCAGGAGGGAGGATCCTGTACACAGATTTCTTCAGTGCCTGGAGAAGAGGACAACCTGCAGCTGCACAATACCCAAATCTGGCCTTTATGGAGGAGTGGCAAGAAAAAAGCCATTTTTGAAAACAAGTCCCATTTGCAGTTTGCCATAAGCCATGTAGGGTGCACAGCAAACATGTGGAAGAAGGTGCTGTGGTCAGATGAGACCATTGGTTGAACTTTTTGGCCTAAATGCAAAACGCTATATGTGGTAGACTTGAGACTGGGGTGGAGGTTCATCTTCCAGCAGGACAATGATCCTAAACATACAACCAGCGCTACAGCAAAAAAGTTTAGATCAAAGCATATTCATGTATTAGAATGGCCCTGTCAAAGTCTAGACCTAAATCCTATTGAGAATCTGTGGCAAGACTTGAAAAATGCTCTTTACAGATGCTATCCATCCAGTCTGACTGAGCTTGAGCTATTTTGTATAGAAGAATGGGACATATTTCAGACGTTAGATGTGCAAAGTTGGCAGATACATACTCCAAAAGACTTGAAGCTGTAGTTGCAGCGAAAGGTGGTCCTAGAAAATATTGACTCAGGGGACACACCACAATTTCCAGATTTTTATTTATTAAACATTTTGAAAACCACATATTATTTTCTTTTCACTTCACACATACTTGCTACTTCGTGTTAGTCTATCACATAAAATTCCAATAAAATACATTTAAGTTTTGTGGAAGTAACGTGAAAAAATGTGGAAAAGTTCAAGGAGTATGAACACTTTTTTCTAGGCACCATATATCAAAGAACACACTGGTCATAATATGGCACAAAATAAAAATGTCGGAGGCAAGACATTCTGCTGCAAAATGCACCACTGTTAATAAATCTCCCCCAATTGTTTCTTATTGAAGCTTTACTGAATTGTACATTTGCCTCCATAGAGGTTTAAGCATTTAATTGGAAAAATTGGCATCTTGTAGAAGGTGGAAAATAGGCTTGTTAATGAGTAATGCTTGTGTCCGGGGGCATGTTTATGGCTTTCCATACTTGTTTTCTGAACTACCCACAGTGCCCTGTTATAAGAGATAAATTTTAATTGTTGAACTGGGACACTCATCAGCCTCTTCACATTACTGTGTCTGTACAATCAAGCAATTTGCATTACTAAGTGCCATTTACAGTAGTAGACATGGTGACTAAGCTCCGTGAAGCTACAAAGCAACATTTTAATCAATAATTTAATTTTGGAGACTTTAAGTATTCAGCTTTAGAGTAAATCTTTTCATAGTGTACTCGGTTTAAAAAATAGTGGCTCACCACCCTGAATGATAAAATGAGGTGCACTTTTTGCGTTTTTTTACGTTAGAATATTGAGTATAGTAGATTAGGTAGGCACACTCTCATTTGGGATTTGTATTAAAAAGATACCTTTAATGATAAAGTTGATATAGCTAAAAAAGATTATACAAATACAATGTACCTTACGTATAATTATAATAAATAGGCCTAAATATTATATAAAATAATACTAAATGAGATATATAAAAATAAAAAATACGGTAGTTAAAAATAGAGAATAAAAAAATCAGAGAATAAAAAAAAAATCTGAAAAAGGATTATACAGTATCTGTTAGCAAATATCGATTGGGAGCAAATCCCTTAATGACAAATACGAACAGTAAATACGTGACAATTGTCAATAGTAGCCGCAGTTCAAAAATGGCAGATTCTAAAAAAAAAAAAAAAAATACAGGTAAAAGTTTTATAGAAGTTTCCCTTTAAAGGGAAAAAAAATATTTGTATAAAATGTATGGTTGTGCTTGTGTTTGTGAACCTTGTGAACCCTTCAGAATTTTTGAACCCTTTAGAATTTTCTACATTTCTGCTAAAATTTGCCCTAAAACTACATCAAAGTCCTAAAAGCAGATAAAGATAACCAAATCATACAAATGAGAAATATTAGACTTGATCATTTATTAATTGAGGAAAATGGGCTAATATCACATCTGTGAGTTGCAAAAGTATGTGTGAACCTTTAAAAATAGACAGTTTGAGAAATTAAAGTCAGGTGCTTTAATTGAGTGAGTGACCTGTTTTATTTAAAGAACAGGGATCTATCAATTTTTGATCTTCACATCACATTTGTGGAAGTGTATCATGGCATAAACAAAGGAGATTTCTGAGGACCTCAGAATAAGAGTTGTTGATGCTCATCAGGCTGGGAAAGGTTACAAAACCATCTCTAAAGAATTTCCAGAGTCAGTAAGCATGTGTACAAATGAATCAAATTCCATTATTATCCTCCCCAGGAGTGGTCGACCAACAAAGATCATACCAAGAACAAGGCATGTAATGGTCTTTGAGGTTATAAGGGAACTCAAGGTAACCTCTAAGCAACTAAACAACCTTTTCAGATTAGATAATGTTAATGTTCATAATTCTACCATCAGGAATGTTTTTTATGGATGGATGAGACTAAAATAAAATGTTTGGCTTTAAATCAGAAGCATTGTTTGGAGAATGAAAAACGCTGCATTCCGGCATAAAAACTTCGTCCAATCTGTGAAACACTATATCGGTAGTATCATGATTTGAACCTATTTTGTTGCATCTGGCCAGGATGGCTTGCCATCATTGATGGAACAATGAGTTCTGAATTATACCCGCAGATTCTAAAGGAAAATGTCAGAATATCTGTCTTTGAGATGAATCTCAAAAGAACATAGGTCATACAGCAACACAATTACCCTGCTCTGACTTTGGGCTTGCTGTGTAAGTGGGCTGTGTATAAGTGGAGTTTAAAGAACCGGAGTGCTGGTACTGAGTGTGATTTGGTTGGAGTGACTGCAAATAACTGTCTGTAGTTTATTGGAAAAGTCCTTGTTTGTTTAGTGCTTGCATTTGGTTATAACATTTAAACCCATTTTTTTTCTCTGCTGTGTACCTGGTGAAGGGGAGTGGTTAGCAATCCCAGGTGCTATAAATGACATAGCTAAACTCTTATAGAGCCTGCTCTGACTTTGGGCTTGCTGTGTAAGTGGGCTGTGTATAAGTGGAGTTTAAAGAACCGGAGTTTAAGACAAGGAGGAAAAGTAAGGTTGGAGGGATTTTCCTTGTTTGATTGTAACTTGATCTGAGCTGCTCCTTTAACTACAGCAAAACCGCATCTTATCACATATTTACTGTTTTTCTGTACTGTACTGTATATCCCCATCTAGCAGGTGCTCCATGGACAATGCTACTAAGTGTGTGTCCTGTGCAATGTATGCATGCCTTGAAGAACCATTCATGGGTGAATACATTTGCACTAGATGCAATCACGTTGCATATTTGGAAGCCCAGATCTTGGATCTAAATAAGCAGCTTGGCATACTTAGGGGCATTGAACACCTGGAGAGAGGCTTAGACCTCACAGTGCAGGCACTGGCTGGGGTCAGTGAAGAGGAGGAGGGAGGAAATGGGCAAGAGCAGGACTATCAGGTCAGCAGTTGGGTTAATGTAGTAAGGAGGGGTAGAGGGAAAAGTGCCAGGGAGGCTAGTCCTGAGCTGGAACGCCCTAGTAAATATGCCTGTTTGGCTGATATTAGGGATGAAAGCCCAGGACCAGCGACACTGCAGCAGGCCGTTTCTCCTAGAACCAGGAGGATGACCGCTGCAGGAAGGATGGGAAAAGGAGAGCAGCAAAGGACAGACAGATACTGGTGGTAGGGGACTCTATTATTAGGAGGACAGACAGGGTCATCTGTCGCCGAGACCGTGAATGCCGAACAGTGTGTTGTCTCCCGGGTGCTCGGGTTCGGCATATTGCGGACCGGATTGACAGATTGCTGGGTGGGGCTGGGAAGACCCGGCGGTCATGGTAAATGTTGGCACCAATGACAAAGTCAGGGGGAGATGGAAGGTCCTTAAAAATGATTTTAGGGAACTAGGTGAGAAGCTAAAGTCCAGGACCTCCAAGGTAGTGTTTTCAGAAATACTACCAGTGCCACGAGCGTCACTAGAGAGACAACGGGAGATTAGGGAGTTAAATAAGTGGCTCAGAGGCTGGTGCAGGAAGGAAGGGTTTGGGTTCATGGAGAACTGGGCCGACTTCTCTGTCGGCTACAGACTCTACAGTAGGGACGGGCTGCACCTTAATGGGGAGGTGCAACTGCCCTGGGGGAAAAAATGGTTAGACGGCTGGAGGAGCTTTTAAACTAGGATCTGGGGGGAGGGTGGGTGACCATACTAATAAGGGGGTAGATAGTGTAGATAGAGAGTGGGTCATAGGAAGGAAAAGTGGGGGGTTAGTGGGGGCTGGGGTTAGTAAGGAATGTAGGGAGAAGACTGTGCAAAACAACAACCAAAGTAACCCAAGAAGCCCGGATATTCATTTCATAAGTAATAGTAAATTGACAAACGGGGTAAAAAATATACAAAGACCTCTTAAGTGTATGTACACTAATGCCAGAAGCCTAACTAATAAAATTGGCGAACTGGAATTAGTGATGTGTGAGGAGGACTGTGACATAGTGGGAATAACTGAGACATGGCTGGATGATACCTATGACTGGGCAGTTAATGTACAGGGTTACAATCTTTTTAGAAAGGATCGTCAAAACCGGCGAGGGGGAGGGGTCTGCCTTTATATAAAGTCCTGTCTAAAGCCCACAATCCGGGAAGATATAAGTGAGGGACATGAAGATGTGGAGTCACTGTGAGTAGAAATAAATGGAGCCAAAAACAATAATAAAATACTAATAGGAGTTTATTATAAACCATCTAATATATCAGAGGCCACAGAAAATCAATTTCTAAATGAAATAGACGAAGCGGCAAATCAGAATGAGGTTGTTATTATGGGGGACTTCAACTACCCAGATATAGACTGGGAAACTGAAACCTGTATATCTCATAAAGGAAACAGGATCTTGACAATAACCAAAGACAATTACCTTTCCCAACTGGTTCAGGACCCGACTAGAGGGACGGCCATACTGGACTTAGTATTAACCAATAGACCTGACAGAACAACAGATGTGCAGGTTGGGGGACATCTGGGTAACAGTGACCATAAAATAATAACCTTTAAATTGTCATTAAAAAAAGCATTTCTTCAGGGAGGAACAAAAATACCAAACTTCAAAAATGCAAAATTTAGCCATCTAAGAGAGGCCATAGGTCTAACTAACTGGGACAAAATCCTCAAAAATAAAAATACAGCCACAAAATGGGATATTTTTAAAAGCATCCTAATATCTAATTGTGAGAGGTACATACCGTATAAAACAAAGAAAAAAACAAGAAAAAACCAATGTGGATAAATAGAACTGTAAAAAAAGCAATAAATGACAAAAAGAAAGCATTTAAATCACTAAAACAGGAGGGGAGCAAGGAAGCATTGAAAAACTATAAGGAAAAAAATAGAATTTGTAAAAGACAAATAAAAGCAGCTAAACTAGAGACTGAAAGACTAATTGCTAAAGAGAGTAAAACTAACCCTAAAATGTTCTTCAATTATATAAATACTAAAAAGTATAAATCTGAAGGTGTCGGCCCCTTACAGAGTAGTGAGGGGGGAGTAGCAGAGAGCGATGAGGAGAAAGCAAAACTCTTAAATATTTTTTTCTCCACTGTATTCACTGAGGAAAATAAACTGTCAGATGAAATGCAGAATATAAAAGTGAATTCCCCTTTAAAAGTGGCCTGTCTGACTTGACCTGCCTGTCTTAGTGAACAACAAACTAAGCTGCAGAAACCAGTGTCAGACAGCTGCTGCCAAGGCCAATAATATAATGGGTTGCATCAAAAGGGGCATAGATGCCCGTGATGAGAACATAGTCCTGCCACTTTACAAATCACTAGTCAGACCACACATGGAGTACTGTGTACAGTTCTGGGCTCCTGTGAACAAGGCAGACAGAGCAGAGCTGGAGAGGGTTCAGAGGAGGGCAACTAAAGTCATAGCTGGAATGGGTGGACTACAGTACCCAGAAAGATTATCAAAATTAGGGTTATTCACTTTAGAAAAAAGACGACTGAGGGGAGATCTAATAACTATGTATAAATATATCAGGGGTCAGTACAGAGATCTCTCCCATGATCTCTTTATCCCAAGGACAGTAACCATGACGAGGGGACATCCTCTGCGCCTGGAGGAAAGAAGGTTTGTTCACAAAAATAGAAGAGGATTCTTTACGGTAAGAGCAGTGAGACTATGGAACTCTCTGCCCGAGGAGGTGGTGATGGTAAGTTCAGTAAAAGAGTTCAAGAGGGGCCTGGATGTATTTCTGGAGGGTAATAATATTACAGGTTATAGTTACTAGATATGGGTTGTTGTTGATCCAGGGAGTAATTCTGATTGCCTGATTGGAGTCGGGAAGGAATTTTTTCCCCTAAAGTGAGGAAAATTGGCTTCTACCGCACAGGGGTTTTTTGCCTTCCTCTGGATCAACTTGTAGGAAAACAGGTCGAACTGGATGGACAGATGTCTTTTTTCGGCCTTATAAACTATGTTACTATGTTACTATACAAGTAATTGTAACAAAGAATGGTTAAAGAGGCTCTGTCACCCAGTTCAAACCTACCCTACCAGGCATATAGCCTGGTAGGGCTGATGACCGGTCTAGCGCTGAGATCCAGCGCCTGCGCACTCGCTTCCTTGCTGGCGCGTGCGCACAGGATCTTTTCTTTCCTGTCCCGGCTTGTGAAAATGTCTTCTGCGCATGCGCCGCCAGTTCTGGGTTCAGTGACGTGGCAGCACGTGTGCAGAAGACATTTTCACAAGCTGGGACAGGAAAGAAAAGATCCTGTGCACATGTGCCGGCAAGGAGGCGAGTGCACAGGCGCTGGATCTCAGCGCTATACTGGTGGGTCTAGCGCTGTCAATCAAGTGGCAAGGGGGCATGATTTAGTGGAGGCGGCCAGCATTAGGAAAGGAAAGGGGCTTAGCTAAAGCAGTGCTCGGACGGCATAAGCCCGCCTCCGAGTGCTCCGATGCCTCATTTGAATATTTTGAAAAGTTTTTTTTTCTACAAAACCGGACCTGGGACAGCAGAATAAAAGGTATGGCTTTTCTCAGCGTCATCAGCCCTACCAGGCTATATGACTGGTAGGGTAGGTTTGAACTGGGTGACAGAGCCTCTTTAAGGAAGAATAAAGTTTAAAAAATGAAGGCCTGACCTTAATTCAATAGAAACATTGTAGAAGCACCTGAAGCAAGCAGTTCATGGAAGGAAACCCTCCAACAAGGGTTGAACCTGTTTTGTACAGAGGAATGGGCTAAAATTGCTCCAAGCTGATGTGCAGAACTAATCAACAATTGCCAGAAATGTTTAGTTGCAGTTATTTGAACAAGGGGGTCACAACAGATATTGAAATCAAAGGTTCACATACTTTGCCACTCAGTATGTGATATTGAATAATTTACCTCAATAAATATATGAGCAAGTCTAATTTTTTGTCTCATTTGTTTGATTTTGTTATCTTTATCCACTTTTAGGACATGTGAAAATCTAATGTAGTTTTAGGTTAAATTTATGCAGAAATATAGACAATTCTGCAGAGTTCACAAACTTTCAAGCACCACTGTACAGTCATGGCCAAAAGTTTTGAGAATGATACAAATATTAATTTTTAAAAAGTCTACTGCTTCAGTTTTTATAATGGCAATTTGCATATACTCCAGAATGTTATAAAGAGTGATCAGCTTAACAGCAATTACTTGCAAAGTCAATATTTGCCTAGAAAATGAACTTTATCCCCCAAAACACATTTCAACATCATTGCAGCCCTGCCTTAAAAGGACCAGCAAACATCGTTTCAGTGATTGCTCCATTAACACAGGTGTGGGTGTTGATGAGGACAGGGCTGGAGATCAATCTGTCATGATTAAGTAAGAATGACACCACTGGACACTTTAAAAGGAGGCTGGTGCTTGGCATCATTGTTTCTCTTCTGTTAACCATGGTTATCTCTAAAGACACACGTGCAGTCATCATTGCATTGCACAAAAATGGCCTAACAGGGAAGAGTATCGCAGCTAGAAAGATTGCACCTCAGTCAACAATCTATCGCATCATCAAGAACTTCAAGGAGAGAGGTTCCATTGTTGCCAAAACGGCCCCAGGGCGCCCAAGAAAGACCAGCAAGCGCCAGGACCGTCTCTTAAAAGTGTTTCAGCTGTGGGATCGGGCTACCAGCAGTGCAGAGCTTGCTCAGGAATGGCAGCAGGCAGGTGTGAGTGCATCTGCACGCACTGTGAGGCAGAGACTCTTGGAGCAAGGCCTGGTCTCAAGGAGGGCAGCAAAGAAGCCACTTCTCTCCAGAAAAAACATCAGGGACAGACTGATATTCTGCAAAAGGTACAGGGAGTGGACTGCTGAGGGCTGGGGAAAAGTCATTTTCTCTGATGTATCCCCTTTTCGATTGTTTGGGACATCTGGAAAACAGCTTATTCGGAGAAGACGAGGTGAGCGCTACCACCAGTCTTGTCTCATGCCAACTGTAAAGCATCCTGAAACCATTCATGTGTGGGGTTGCTTCTCAGCCAAGGGAATCGGCTCTCTCACAGTCTTGCCTAAAAACACAGCCATGAATAAAGAATGGTACCAGAATGTCCTCCGAGAGCAACTTCTCCCAACCGTCCAAGAGCAGTTTGGCGATCAACAATGCCTTTTTCAGCATGATGAAGCGCCTTGCCATAAAGCAAAGGTGATAACTAAATGGCTCAGGGAACAAAACATAGAGATTTTGGGTCCATGGCCTGGAAACTCCCCAGATCTTAATCCCATTGAGAACTTGTGGTCAATCATCAAGAGACGGGTGGACAAACAAAAACCTACAAATTCTGACAAAATGCAAGCATTGATTGTGCAAGAATGGACTGCTATCAGTCAGGATTTGGTCCAGAAGTTGATTGAGAGCATGCCAGGGAGAATTGCAGAGGTCCTGAAGAAGAAGGGTCAACACTGCAAATATTCACTTGCTGCATTAACTCATTCTAACTGTCAATATAAGCTTTTGTTACTCATAATATGATTGCAATTATATTTCTGTATGTGATAAAAACATCTGACAAACACACATAAAAACCAGAGGGCAGCAGATCATGTGAAAATATAATATTTGTGTCATTCTCAAAACTTTTGGCCATGACTGTATATATCTAAATTGTACTGCAGAAAACTCACAGACTTAAACCTAAAGAGCATAAGAGGAGTATATAACCATATCACTGAAAAAAGCCCTCTAAAATATAACCTTTAATTAGTTATTTAAAAATATAAATAAATAAATACCACAAGAAGTAACGGATACACAAAAATATATACAAAGCCCACAAAAGGGTTGTATGGCCAAAAGATATAGCAAACAAGATGTATGGGACTATCCAGATATGTGACTCCTGACAAGAGACAGGTATCCAATATTGCACTCATGGTTTTGTTGATACAAACAATGGATCCAGGGAAGAGCCACATCGAGAAGTGAGTTGGCAAAAAACATATTTTGCCCTCTGGCTATCCCTGCCTAAAAGCGGAGCACCTGCCCCGAAAGGGGCGACCCTGCTTATCGGTGGCTAAACCCTGAAAAGTCACCTGGATGGCCCTAACAAACAAATTGGCTCTATAGTCCGATCCCGACGTGTTTCCCCCATTGAAGATAGCCAAGTGGTTCATCAGGGGACTCCTAAAAACTCAAGATTAGAGCTGATTGTGGATAATGGCAACCTGGATAGTATGGGCGCAAACTACAAACTGAAGAGCGTACTATTTAAAACGTCCCCTTGGGATATAGGATTGAGAGACAAACTACTCAGTGCGCCCCTATCCCCACTAATGCAGATACGAGACATAATGTGGGACTCTTCTCGAGAGTTTAGAGGTTCTCTCACAGACCCTTGCAAATCGTGCGCCACATCACTATGAGATTATATCGCTGACTCCCAAAGAGACTCATCACGGGACACAGTCACTCTACCCCTTAAAAGCTTCAACTACTTTCAGAAAGTGCACCTTCTAAATGTGATCAAAAAGACATCTAGTCTCTAGATGTGTAAGGCTCCAAGAGAACTATTATAAAATGTTGACACGGTGGTACTATACACCCACGCGACTTCACAAAATATTTCCCTCAACTTCCTCTCTGTGTTGGAGTTGCAACTTAGAGGAAGGAACTTTCCTACATATATGGTGGACATGTTCTGTAATTGCCCCCTTCTGGTCAGAGATCTGTAGTATAATGTCCAAGCTTCATAACATAAAAATCAATCCCACACTACTGTTCTGCCTCCTAGGTAAGGCAACCTTCAAACCTAAATCTAAATATACAACTCAACTGTTTCACGACCTTCTAGCAGCTGCAAGAACATTGATTGGGGCACAATGGAAATCCACGATGGCACCATCCATCACACATTGGTTGGTTAAATGTGATCAAATCTACAGATTGGAGCAAATTGCGTACCGGGACTCTAAGATTTCACCAAGATTTGACCTCATATAGGGTGCTTGGAAAAAGTACAGACAAATAACATAACTATAGATTTTCTTATACTGGATCTTCACACTTGAAATTATTGGTACCGCTCACTATTTTACCATCCCAGATAGCTCATCTCCCCTTCCCCAACCCCAGTTTTACCCCATTGTTTCTCTATAGTTATAAACATCCAGGTACTAACACTATATTTCTAAGAGAAAATAAAATCTGTATGTTTACTTACTGTTAATGTATAGCATGGAACATGCCGACGACCTTGTTACTATACTATTTGTAACACTATATATGTAAATTGTTGAGTATCTATTTGTATCAATGATAATTTGTGAGTACTCTTACCTTTATTGCATGTCATGCTCATGTTGATACTAATAAAATATTTTAAAAACTAAACTATTTAAAACGTCCCCCACATGTTGCCGTCTCCCAAGTGATGACATACTTCTGGCCAGGCTAGACTAGATACTATAGAGAGAAATAAATGCATATAATAAAAAAGGCTGTGTACTGACCATAGAAGAGTGATGCTCCCGCCACAAGTGCGCTATTAACCATGAGGAATGCTCATTGCTAAGGATCGCTAACAGGAAGTGAGTAATTCAGGTGGTTGGAGCATGAGCAGATAGTGTGGAACACATAATGCGCTCCATTGTACTGGAAGCATGCGTTCGCAGGGCAATTGTCGAGGTGCGTACATACGTAAGAAAAATGGAATTCATCTAAATTGTACTACAGATTATAGGAAAGGATTAGTGATGTGGACTCACATTATCTATATAATGCAGCCCTCTTGTGTTCATGTACTTTATCAAGGGTTTGATACTGTATGGTGGTAGCACCCAACAGCCAAAAGTCCCCTACCATCTAATCTAAATGTCTAAATCTAATCTAAAACTCCAGACAGATGGAAAGAATAAGCTTGGGTGTGGTAACCTGAATTGCACTACTGCTATACTTACTATACATGAAAATAAGAAGCTCTTTATGCAAATATTTGATCAAAATGTGTTAGGCCTATCTACTAGTAGCAAGGTTGTTTCTGCAGATGGGAACCTAAACTATCAGACTTGCCATTCCTGGGCATAAGCTTACAAAATTGAGGGCAATGTAGGATCCAGCTATACTTTGCTTTATTTAAAAGCCTTGGACGAGTGTGCAGAAGTGAATGGCCCACATTGAGGCAGCCTCTACCCAAATAGAACTGAAGAATAAGATTATGTTTGTGGTAACATATCTTCCTGATGACATGGATATGTTGAGAGGGTAACATTCATGCAAAATACATATCTATTACTTACTGGGCTTAAGACATGCACTTACTGTATGTCTGTATTGTATTAGATCTACAGATGGTGACTTCTCATTAAATACATATGCTCTATCGGAATGCTTTGAGGTGCACAGTATGTGGAATTCAATGCAGCTGAATAAGTCAGTCACTTAAAATTGGAGTCCAAAGTGGGGATTTATCATGAGGGGAATATGTGAATTGAGTTTTGCTTTAATCTGTGTTGGCATGCTTGGTCCCAAATATGTCAAATTTAGTGTATTGTTAAATTTGTCACATCTTTAAGCCTAACACTATTGTCTAGAAAGTCAATATTTTTATACTATCCTCCTATTTGAGTGAGTTTGTGAAATTTTTAACAACTTTTTAAAAAAGTGATAAATCTGTAGTTAAACCGATTAACATAGCTAGGCAAGCCCACTTTGCCACCCACATTTTAAAACTGAAGTGAGTGGTTATAAAATGCAACTTTTTGAGGTTACTTTTGAAAAAAAAATAGCGACTTTTTTGCAAAGTCCTATTTTGTGACTTTTTGAAGACAGAATTCTGGAGTGTAGGGTGTGATAAATGCCCCGAAAAGACTTTGGAGGTCATTTACTAACCAGAAATGTACCTATATTAGGTGTTCTTCTGGAGCATATTGCAGTGCAAACTCCAACTTTTCCCCGCTCACGCTAGGTCCATAAAGGTGGGCGGGTAAGGGGACGGGCTGGCAGACCTGTCTCATTTACCGTTTTGTACGCCTAGTAGGAAGCTGTCTTACATTTAGAAGCGGCGATGGATCAGCTGAAGTTATGTAGAGGCTGGCGCCTCTACATAACTCTGGCGGATCCACAGCCAGCTATAGGGAATATTAAGAATGTGTATAAAACGCCGGTCTTAATAAATGATCCCCTTTTATTGCAGAGTTCAAATACTGGACTTGCACAAAAGTCAAATCAAGCAACATAAGACATTGTGAGAGGTTAGCCGGTACTTTTGAATTTGTACTTTCGGTGTAGTATTAGCATTGACCACCACAGATAATGGGTTAAACAACCAGGATCAGAGTTATTACTGATTCCAGTTAGAGCTGTACAGCAAGCACCCACAAGTGATGGTTAGCTTCTCCATAACTTTGAGTATTAACCCCCTTTCCTCAGCTATGTATTATCAAGCATCAGAGCAAGGAATGGGTTAAGTAGGCATGTTTTTCCTTTACAACTCAAGTAAAGTGACTATACATATTTAGTAAATGTTGGCCAATATCCCAATGGATGCTGAATTTCAAAATGACCAAAACTTTGATCTCCTGGGAAATAAATGCTTCCAGAGGCATCTTGCTTTAATTTGAAAATACAGTATGTTAACAAGAAGTGAAATGGGAAGGAATATGACTGCAGGATCATTTCATAGAGTAGCATTGTAACGGCACAGGCACAATTGACATCTGCACTGCTGTAGCAGCAGCAGAACCTCTGCACTTGTACCGCTACTTGGAGAAATGGGGCAGACAATAGGGCCAGGCAAGATGTCTGGCCCTGTTAATCAAGGGTTAGGGAGGAGCTTCTTGAGCAGCAGGGCATTAACAAATTCAATTTGAATTGATTTGTTCATCTCTATCGTTTTTTTAAATGTTAACTTAGCCTTTTAAAAGGAGTAAGTAAAATGATTTGCCACATTTTGTATTGCCATTATTCCTTTGATTAACTCACTGCCTATAGTAAATTATTTCCACATATGCAGTCAGAAAGAACTAAATAAATGTACTGTAATTAATTTCTGATTGAAATCTGCCTTCCATTCTTGAGTGAGATTTAACCATAAATACTATTGCTAATCTAGTTTTAATTGTATGCTCTGAAAATATTGCAGACAATACTGAGGATGAATGTGATTACTCCACCACAGTCACAAAACCAAAAATGTGTCATGTATCCTTATTTTCCATCTGCTTCAAATTCTGTTTATTGAGGTTGTAATTATTCTCAACTTTCATATGATCTGCCTAATGAGCCATATGTGGATAAAATCAAATAAGTATAAGCTCTGGAATATTGTGCCAAAACACAAATTTAAAAGATGTTATTGTGCAAAACAGAAACATAAATTGGCACAAATTATTGGCTTAGAAGGCACTGACTTTCATGTGCTGATAGGAAAACTCCTTTTCCAAGCATTATATAATTTTTTTAAATAGAATATTTTGTGGAAAATGTGGAAATTACATCCAGAAACCAATTATATACAAATTGAATACAAATATAGAGTATATAAACTTAATTAAGTTTATAAAACCTAAAGGGAATGTGACAAAAAATGACTGTATTGTTTAAATCAAGTTTCAAAACATATGTTTAAGTATTCTGGTGGTTATTTTTAACTTTCCATGTCTCATATATATTTTGAAAATTCCTACAATCCTGCAGATTTTGGACATGCTACTAAGCCCAATAATGTGCTGGAAATTCTTGTTCTATAGTGGTAACATCTCATCAGTCAGCTTATTATCATCATAGGCAGGATTACAATGAAAGATAACACCTATACACTAATAATACAGGAACCGCTATTCATAATGGGTGATGGCCACAACTTACCATTGCATCCTACCTCTTACAGAGAACTCTGCTCAGGTCACAGAGAGCAAGCCTAGAACACTCTCTGAGTCATCTTTAGTCTACATTTTCCTATGGTCTATGGGGCTGCTGGGAAAACAGACAGCAAAATTAAATTAGATTAGTGTAACTCTATTGTAATGTCATTCAATTTTGCTGTGTGTAATCTGCTTTTTTTCCCTTTGCTGAAAGAAAATGTAACATAAATGCAGGTATATCGTTGCTTTTTAATGCGTTTTTTTGCCACACCCAAGTAGATTGGGTGTTTTAGGCAAAGGCTACACATAGACTTTTTTTTTAAAGGGAATGTGTCATCAGAAAATGACCTCTTGTTGAAATCATGTTTTTATGTTAAACATATTTTTAAAGTTTTTGATTATATGTTTCATTTGCCAAGTCACTATCTGTATTTTAAAAATCCAGTTTTCACACTGACCACTAAGTCATGAAAATCAGACATCGTATATTATATGACAATCTCTTTCTAACAAACATAGAACCAGCCCTGTACCTCACATGGATCTAGAGCTTTCACTCTCATTGCTTCAATTACTCTGCTTATGGATGTCATTTCTGCTGTAGCTCTCTCCCTATCACAGCTCAGGGCATGTGTCCTCTCTGCTACAGCTCACTATCATGGCTCATGAGCATGTCATTTCTGCTGCAGCTCTATCCCTATCATGGTTCCAAAGGTGTGCCCCTTTTGCTACAGCTCACTTCTTGTAAATGTCACAGCTTCTAACAGTAGATACTGATGGTGGCAGTTGAAGGATGGAACTGAGCATGTATGTCCACCTCAGCGATGTTACTGAGGTAGACAAAGAAATAAAAAAGAACAAAAGGCTATATTAAAAGTATAACAAATTTTTGAATGAGGGTCTCGCTACAGCTGCTTCCTCGCATGCCCCTTGTGAGCAAACTGCTCCAGCGGTCTCAGGTTTGAAGGGTACCTTCTCCAGATTGCATGGTTCAGCTACTTCCACAGATGTTCAATAGGATTTAGATCAGGGCTCATAGAAGGCCATTTCCAAATAGTCCAATGCTTTGCTCTTAGCCATTCTTTAATGTTTTTAGCTGTGTTTTGGGTCATTATCCTGTTGGAGGACCCTGTGACTGAGACCAAACTTTCTGACACTGAGTAGCACATTTTGCTCCAGAATGCCTTGATAGTCTTGAGATTTCATTGTACCCTGCACAGATTCAAGACACCCTGTGCCAGATGCAGCAAAGCAGTCCCAAATCATAACCAAGCTTCCTCCAGTAAGTACAATATTCTTCTTTTTTTTTCTACGCTTCATATTTGCATCTGTGAACATCTGATGTGTCTTGCCAAAAAGCTACCGTTTTGTCTCCTATGTCCAAAGGACATTCTCCCAGGAGCTTTGTGTCTTGTCAGTATGCAATTTGCTTTCAACAGTGGTTTCCTCCTTGGTCTTCTTCAGTCCACTTTAGCTAAGACATAGATGGATGGTGCGATCTGACTCTGATGTACCTTGACCTTGGAGTTCACCCCTAATCTCTTTGGAAGTTGTTCTGCGCTCTTTGGTTACCATGTGTATTATCTGTCTCTTCAATTTGTCATCAATTTTCCTCAGGTAGCCACATTCTGGGAGGTCGGCTATAGTACTGTAGATCTTAAACTTCTGAGTAATATGAGCACCTGTAGTGACATGAACATGTTTGTCTATAATTTTCTTTGTAATCTCCTGAGACAACTCTCTCCTTAGGCTACTTTCACACCTCCTGTGTGAATTCCGGCAGGCTGTTCCGGCTGTCCAGGCCAGTTTCATGAGTTTGTTTTATAAATTATTCTGTTGAACCAGAATTCAAACGCATTTTCTGATTTTCATTAGTTGATTTTCAATAAGTCATTTTCAAGTTATTTCAGTGACCATTGTGGGTTGTATGTTCTTTCTTTTTTTAGTGGAAGAGTACCAACAATTTTGCCCATGTGTGTACCACAGTGACAACTCTCTGACTACAGATAATATAGTAGATATAATCAGCAGTCCTACATAACACCACACAGATAACACAGCGACAAATCTATCTGAGCACAGATAGTAGATGTACTGTATATGCAGTCCTATGTAACACAGCATATAATACAGTGATAAATCTCTGAGTACAGATAGATGTCCCTGAATTCCTATGCAACACAGGACATAGCACAATGATAACTGAGTACAGATAGTAGATGTACCTGCCTGCAATTATCATTATACTCCTCTGTCTCACGTAGCTCTGGACAGTGGAGTCAGATTTTAGTATGCATAGCCAAGGCCCTGTATGTAATTAATGAATATTCCTCCTGCTCTGCCTGGCTGCTGATCCAGCCTGGACCGATCCCCTAATAGTTCAGGCCACATAGCAGTCACTACCTCTGTTACTGTGGTCATTACGCCCCTGCCAGTGGCATCTTCTTATTGGAAAATAGTAAGAAGATTCATTGAGTCATTTCAGCATGCCATATAACTCAGTGCAAGGGTACACTTCCATCACATTTTATATACCATATGAACAACCTTTAGGTCATTATTCAATGTATTTTTTTTTAAATATAAACAGTGGATCATTTTCTAGATATAACCTTTTGAAGTCACTTTGTGTATACTACTTCCTGTCTAGAGCCTTTGACTACTTCTTTGTTTGGACTTTTAGCTTAACACCCAGTATTGCTTAAAGGGCTTCTCCAGGAATTACAATTAATGACTTATCCTCTGGATAGGTCATCAATATCAAATTGGCGGGGGTCCCGAGACTCCCTTTGATCAACTGTTAGAAGAGGCCAGGTGCTCCGTGAGAGCCACAGCCCCTTCCTAGGCCATATGACATCACCGTAGATTGGTCACATGGTCTAGTTGCAGCTCAGCCCCATTCAAGTCAATGGGGCTAAGCTGCAATACCAAGCACTGCCACTATATGATGTATAGGGCTTGAAAAGATGATGGGAGTGTTCAGCGCTCACTGGAGCACCAGTGAGTGCAGTGGCTCTCTCTCTCGTTGGGAGGAAGTTTCAGGACCTGGACCCGTGTTGATGTGTTAATGATGACCTATTCTGAGTATATGTCATCATTATCCTTCCCTGGATAACCTCTTTAACTCTGTTAGGCCATCACTCCAGCCTGAGAGAAAGAGTTGATGTGGCATCTTTATCTGGGCTATCTAAGGCTACTTTCACACTTTTGCTGAATCTGGCAGGGCTCAGCAAAAACGCTTCCATTACTGATAATACAACAATCTGCATCTGTTATGAACAGATAAGGTTGAATTATTTTTAACATACCCAAGACAATACCATCATGAACGTCCCTGAAAGTCAATGAGGAAAGAATCCGTTTTCTATTTTGTGATAGCGGAGCAAGACGGATCCATCATTACCCACAATGCAAGTCAATAGGGATGGATCCGTCTTGCTCCACATCCTATGTCAGAAAGGAAACCACAGCATGCTGTGGTTTGCTCTCTGGTATGAGAACGCACCCAAACAGAACGGAATACTTTTTGGAGCATTCCATTCTGTTTAGTTATGTTTTGTCCCCATTGACAATGAATGGGGATGAAACGGAAGCGTTTTTTTCTGGTATTGAGACCCTATGACGGATCTCAATACAGGAAAATAGAAATGCCAGTGTGAAAGTAGCCTAAGAGTACAACACAACTGTAATACTATTATCCCAATTCTATAGCTACTATTATCATAGGGATTGCCCTTCAGATAACATATTCCTGTTATACAAGCAGTAAACTGACAATGTATTTAGTTTTCAATGGCATGATAGTGCTGAAGTAAACTGCCAAAATGTTTTAAAATTGTTTTCTATGAATATTGTGTTTAAATACCCCTTTCTGGTAGGTGTCCCTTTAACGCTATTACAGTTTCAGCTAATAAAGCTTATTAATTTTGTAAGGAAAAGTTAAACAAGTTTGCTTTCCTTATCAATCCATTTCAGTTTTCAATATCTCTGCTTGAAGTCAATCAATAGGAATCTTTATAGTTTACTTTCAGTGGATGACACCTGTGTAGAATCATGTGCAGAATTATTGACAGTGTGTACAGTACAGACCAAAAGTTTGGACACACCTTCTCATTCAAAGAGTTTTCTGTATTTTCATGACTATGTAAATTGGAGATTCACACTGAAGCCATCAAAACTATGTATTAACACATGTGGAATTATATACTTAACAAAAAAGTGTGAAAGAACTGTAAATATGTCTTACATTCTAGGTTCTTCAAAGTAGCCACCTTTTGCTTTGATTACTGCTTTGTACACTCTTGGCATTCTCTTGATGAGCTTCAAGAGGTAGTCACCTGAAATGGTTTTCACTTCACAGGTGTGTGTCAGGTTTAATAAGTGGGATTTCTTGCCTTATAAATGGGGTTGGGACCATGAGTTGTGTTGGGCAGAAGTCAGGTGGATACACAGCTGATAGTCCTACTGAATAGACTGTTAGAGTTTGTATTATGGCAAGAAAAAATCAGTTAAGTAAAGAAAAACGAGTGGCCATCATTACTTTAAGAAATGAAGGTCAGTCAGTCCGAAAAATTGTGAAAACTTTGAAAGTGTCCCCAAGTGCAGTCACAAAAACCATCAAGCGCTACAAATAAACTGGCTCACATGAGGACCACCCCAGGAAAGGAAGACCAAGAGTCACCTCTGCTGCGGAGGATAAGTTCATCCGAGTCACCAGCCTCAGAAATCGCAGGTTAACAGCAGGTCAGATTAGAGACCAGGTCAATGCCACACAGAGTTCTAGCAGCAGACACATCTCTACAACAACTGTTAAGAGGAGACAGTGTGCAGCAGGCCTTCATGGTAAAATAGCTGCTAGGAAACCACTGCTAAGGACAGGCAACAAGCAGAAGAGACTTGTTTGGGCTAAAGAACACAAGGAATGGACATTAGACCAGTGGAAATCTGTGCTTTTGTCTGATGAGTCCAAATTTGAGATCTTTGGTTCCAACCACCGTGTCTTTGTGCGACGCAGAAAAGGTGAACGGATGGACTCTACATGCCTGGTTCCCACTGTGAAGCATGGAGGAGGAGGTGTGGGGGTGCTTTGCTGGTGACACTGTTGGGGATTTATTCAAAATTGAAGGCATACTGAACCAGCATGGCTACCACAGCATCTTGCAGCGGCATGCTATTCCATCCGGTTTGCGTTTAGTTGGACCATCATTTATTTATCAACAGGACAATGACCCCAAACACACCTCCAGGCTGTGTAAGGGCTATTTGACCAAGAAGGAGAGTGATGGGGTGCTACGCCAGATGACCTGGCCTCCAAAGTCACCAGACCTGAACCCAATTGAAATGGTTTGGGGTGAGCTGGACCGCAGGGTGAAGGCAAAAGGGCCAACAAGTGCTAAGCATCTCTGGGAATCCTTCAAGACTGTTGGAATACCATTTCAGGTGACTACCTCTTGAAGCTCATCAAGATAATGCCAAGAATGTTCTAAGCAGTAATCAAAGCAAAAAGGTGGCTACTTTGAAGAACCTACAATATAAGACATATTTTCAGTTGTTTCACACTTTTTTGTTAAGTATATAATTCCACATGTGTTAATTCATAGTTTTGATGCCTTCAGTGTGAATCTACAATTTTCATAGTCATGAAAATACAGAAAGCTTTTTGAATGAGAAGGTGTGTCCAAACTTTTGGTCTGTACTGTATGTCTATAAATATGCAAATCAAAAAGAAAACCACAGAGACACCATCACGTGTCTCAACGATGGTCAAAACTAGCCAGGCCTTTCACCGGAAAGGAACAACCAAGGGAAAGGCAGTCTCCAAAAGGAAACCACCTATGCCAAAGCACGTATCCATCCACAGACAGCTGTTTCGGGGTATTTGCCCCTCATCAGTGTAGAGTAGGAATCTGGCTAGTGGGAGCAATGCCTAGTAGAAGATTATTTAAGAAAAGGTGATTGACCTCAGGGAGATCAACCATCATCACCACAGAGACACCATCACGAGTCTCAACGTTGGTGAATCTAAAACAAGGCTCCATGGGAAAAGCAATATGCAAATCAAAAAGGAAACCACAGAGACACCATCACGTGTCTCAACGATGGTCAAAACTAGCCAGGCCTTTCACCGGGAAGAAACAACCAAGGGAAAGGCAGTCTCCAAAAGGAAACCACCTATGCCAAAGCATGGTATCCATCCACAGACAGCTGTTTCAGGGTATTTGCCCCTCATCAGTGTGGAGTAGGAGTAGGAGTACAAATATGGTCATGGGCGCAAAGAATTATATAGCCCCTTAAATACGAAGCCTATTTTGGTCTTAACCCCTTCAGCCCTGTACAGTCATGGCCAAAAGTTTTGAGAATGATACAAATATTAATTTTTACAAAGTCTACTGCTTCAGTTTTTATAATGGCAATTTGCATATACTCCAGATGTATAAAGAGTGATCAGCTTAACAGCAATTACTTGCAAAGTCAATATTTGCCTAGAAAATGAACTTTATCCCCCAAAACACATTTCAACATCATTGCAGCCCTGCCTTAAAAGGACCAGCTAACATCGTTTCAGTGATTGCTCCATTAACACAGGTGTGGGTGTTGATGAGGACAGGGCTGGAGATCAATCTGTCATGATTAAGTAAGAATGACACCACTGGACACTTTAAAAGGAGGCTGGTGCTTGGCATCATTGTTTCTCTTCTGTTAACCATGGTTATCTCTAAAGAAACACGTGCAGTCATCATTGCACTGCACAAAAATGGCCTAACAGGGAAGAGTATCGCAGCTAGAAAGATTGCACCTCAGTCAACAATCTATCGCATCATCAAGAACTTCAAGGAGAGAGGTTCCATTGTTCCCAAAAAGGCTCCAGGGCATCCAAGAAAGGCCGGCAAGCGCCAGGACTGTCTCTTAAAAGTGTTTCAGCTGCGGGATCGGGCTACCAGCAATGCAGAGCTTGCTCAGGAATGGCAGCAGGCAGGTGTGAGTGCATCTGCACGCACTGTGAGGCGGAGACTCTTGGAGCAAGGCCTGGTCTCAAGGAGGGCAGCAAAGAAGCCACTTCTCTCCAGAAAAAACATCAAGGACAGACTGATATTCTAGGACTGGGGTAAAATAATTTTCTCTGATGAATCCCCTTTTCGATTGTTTGGGACATCTGGAAAACAGCTTATTCGGAGAAGACGAGGTGAGCGCTACCACCAGTCTTGTCTCATGCCAACTGTGAAGCATCCTGAAACCATTCATGTGTGGGGTTGCTTCTAAGCCAAGGGAATCGGCTCTCTCACAGTCTTGCCTAAAAACACAGCCATGAATAAAGAATGGTACCAGAATGTCCTCCGAGAGCAACTTCTCCCAACCGTCCAAGAGCAGTTTAGCGATCAACAATGCCTTTTCCAGCATGATGGAGCACCTTGCCATAAAGCAAAGGTGATAACTAAATGGCTCAGGGAACAAAACATAGAGATTTTGGGTCCATGGCCTGGAAACTCCCCAGATCTTAATCCCATTGAGAACTTGTGGTCAATCATCAAGAGACGGGTGGACAGACTAAAGCCTACAAATTCTGACAAAATGCAAGCATTGATTGTGCAAGAATGGAGTGCTATCAGTCAGGATTTGGTCCAGAAGTTGATTGAGAGCATGCCAGGGAAAATTGCAGAGGTCCTGAAGAAGAAGGGTCAACACTGCAAATATTGACTTGCTGCATTAACTCATTCTAACTGTCAATATAAGCTTTTGTTACTCATAATATGATTGCAATTATATTTCTGTATGTGATAAAAACATCTGACAAACACACATAAAAACCAGAGGGCAGCAGATCATGTGAAAATATAATATTTGTGTAATTCTCAAAACTTTTGGCCATGACTGTACTATTTTCTGTTTTTGCATTTTTGTTTGTCACTCCCTACCTTACTGGAGCCATAACTTTATTTTTCAGTTCACATAACTGTATGAGTGCTTGTTTTTGCAGGACAAGTTGTACTCTCCAATTGCACCATTTAATGTTGCATATGATGTGGTGGGAAGCTGGAAAACATTCCAAATGTAGTAGAACTGGAAAAAATTCATGTAATTAAAAATTTAGCATAGTCACTGAATTATTCAATAAAATGTGTCTGTATAGCGCACCCTGCAGTTTTTTTTCTTATTTCTTTGACCTGCTCACTAAGAAGGCAGCACATGCTCAGTTCCATTCTTCATCTGCTTCCTGAGCTTTGATAGGGAGAGCATGGACACGCCCCCTAAGCTGCTGCAGCAAAGACACTTCCCTTGAGCTGTCAGCTTGATATAAATCTAGCAGAGCAATGAATGAGGAGATCTCTGGATACATGTGAGGTACAGGGCTGGTTTCAGCTTTGTATGAAAGAAGTTTTCATGTACTATATGATGTCTGATTTTCAGTTTTTACATTAGTCATGGGATAACCCCTTTAACAGATAAAAGTCAGTTACTGGATATGCTGTAATTTAAAGCTGTAATTTTGTATGGTTGGATGCTACAGTCACACGGAAGGTGGTGACATAAGCAGGATTTCCATGTCTCCCCAAACACAATACCCGGCGTGACCTCCCTTCAGAGACAGACCATGGCCAGTGCCCTGTACGGGCACTTTAACCCTTAGTCGGTCATCCCACTCTCCCTCCCTTTGGCCTGGCAGCTAGAAATCCAAAAACACATTATGGATCATTGGAAGGTCATAGGAAGATGGTTCTGGTGCCAACGAATCCACCTGGATCGCTGGTGCATTTGGAGTCTAAGTATGGCGCTGCTAATTGGTTCCTCTTAGGAGTTCTCCATATCTCCCCTTCCCTGCACCCTATAAGCAAATGTACACTGGGAGAACATCCATCTTGGTCCCAGGGTCTCAAAGACGTAAACAGTGTAATTCTGAGATGTATGGTCAGTTTATAATTTCTTATGAACTCCCGGTTCCATGATGTCTGGGAGTTCTTTCATTCTAGAAATGCAGCTCGTCCCCCCTCCTGTCAGTGGAGCTGGCTTCCACCTTGGCTGATGGGAGTGTGACATGTAAACATTTGATCTGTTGGAGGCAGGGCTACCTATGAAGCCTGTTTCCTTTGCCCAAATTTTTTTTTCTGACATTCATCTGAACGAGTGAATCATAATATTTTAATAGAGCCGGTCATTGCAGATGCGGCGATACCTAATACTGTATGTCTATTTTTCTTTTTTTTTTCTATTTTTTCAATTTTATATGACTTGATTATGGGAAAGAGGCTTTTTGTTACTTGAAACTTTTTTTTTTATTTGTAAGCAGTTTTTTTCACTTTTTTTTTTAATTTTTATTTTTGTCTCACTAGGGCCTCATAGGCTTCCGTAGCTGACAGGCTCTGATGTCTGTGTAAGGAATAAGGCTGCCTTAGCAGCCATTGGCAGCCTGTTACTGCAGCATCGGGGACCAATGAGGTCAGAGAGGGAGCCCTGTCCCTCTGCAAACCCTGTTGACCACAGCATATAAGGGGTTAATATGCCGTCATTAGTGACAGACAGGGATGTATCTAACTTTTCCGCTGCCTGAGGTGAAAACTGAACATGCCAAATTCTCAACATAACCCTTTCCCTTCAGCCCTACTGTACTTTCCATACTTGGAAAACATTACATAGAGTGCCACATATCTCTTACATCCAGTGACATCTCCTCTGATGTAGACGTTGCCTTTTCTTATCTTCTCCATTCAGACCAGACTACAATGATGATTTCTTTCTCAGCGATCAATTGTCTCTGAAGAGTTTGGCAAACAGACATCTTTAGTTTCCTACTTCCCACCTTTTGAACACCCAATTCTGACACCCATAATACTATGCCAACTGTTCTCCCCAATACTATACTGCAGAAACAGTCTCCCTGAAAATACTAGTACCAGACAAGTGCTCCCTTCAATAATCATTGGCACACAGTACCCTAAAAATAATAGTGCCCAGAAAAAAGTGCCCCTGACATTTATAGTGCTGTAAACAGTGACCTCCAAAAATAATTGTGCTAAATTGATACTGTGCCAGGGTATCCCCCACTGTAACAGTCCTCCAATAGTAATAATTATCTGCCAGAGTGCACTATGCGGTAACAGTGCCACCAATGTGTGTGCTTGTAAAAAATACCCCCTTATAATGTGTGACAGTGCAAAAATACCCCCTGAGCTGTATGCAGCCTGGCTCAGGCAGTGTGACGATGATGATGACACAGCCTCTAATAGGCTACAGGCACTAGGACTAAATCCTAACGGGGTGAATGGTAGGGCGGGGAGACATTGCTCCCATACCCCATTGCAGCATTCAACTGTATCACTGTCCTGAGAACAGCGATATAGTTGAATATACAGAGATGAACGCTTCCACAATTAAAGTACTCATTGCCCAAGGCCTTTCCACTGCTCCCCACTTGTCCCTACCTGGTGCTGCCAGAGGCAATCGCCTCACCTCACCTTATTGGCGGTGCACCACTGCTGACAGCTCCTGCACCCGCCCAATCAGCATGCTGTGCATGTACTGTGCTGGTCTTTCTTGCAGTGCTGTACGTGTATGGCGAGGGTCATCTATGGATGAGTAAGAATGATCGGTAGCACTTTTACATGGACCAATTATTGGCCTTCCTGATAACTGCCTGCTCATTCAGCACATGGTTCCTTCATGTTAATTGCTGGTTCCTTCATGATAATTACCTGCTCAGTTGGCGTGTGTAAATGTACCTTAACACGGCACATTAGATGGCTGGCACAATAAATCAGGATCTGAGCAGACAAAGAGCAAAAGTACATTATGACTGAATACTGTAGACTGGTAATGCTTGTAGATTGGTAATATGTGCCAGTATCAGGACTAAGGGTGATAACTCTGCACTCTCTTTATTGTAAGCTATTGCATGCTGCTGTCATGCTTCTAAGGACTGATATGCAGTGCAAGACATTTGGAGTACTGGATATTTCTCTGCCTATCCAGAAGAAAGATTGTCTCGTGGTTAAAGAGGGCATACTAAGGTTATTGACACATTCCAATATATAAAGCGATGCTTGCAATTCCGAGGTACAATGAAACAAAGTTGACGAAAATGGAACAGTAACATTCATACAGCTGTGTGTGGACGGTCTTTTTTTACAGTCTTTTTTAATCGGGATGGGTGTAACAGACATTACTATTCAATAGTCCTTCCTACCCCTTTCTTCCTCCTTGGAGACTCCATTGTTAGTTGCGCTCTGTGTTACAGATGGATATGGAGTATTTGATCTGTTCCATGATCTCATGTAGTATATTGTTCTCCCAAACAGTAAATGACATTTCCTATCTCCTTGGTTTTGGATAAAATAAGCATCTTTGGCAGAGACTTGGCCTTTAAATATTTAGTGCTGTAATACCCTAGCGGGTTATTTTCATGAACAATATTGTTTTTGTGAAATATTAGGCTATAATGCAGACATTTGATTAAACACAATTTAAAGAAATAAATTACAGCATAGCAGCTTCCAGTGCAAAAATGTGTCATTTCCTGATGTTGATGTAAATGTCTGCATTAAGAAAAATGCCTACAGTATATGACCCAGATATAGTGGGATTTCCCTGAGCACATTTAAAAGTGTTTCTCACAGGAAAAAGATAAGAAAGCTTTCCCAGAACAATAATGAGTGATATAGCCATCTTAGCATTAGAATTATGCTTAGCAATTCTTCCTAACAGAAATAAATATAATAAACTGATATGAACAGAATAAATGCTACAATATTAGAAACTTGCAGCTATTCTATAAGAAATATATCTTAAATAGCAATTTTATTAAGAACAGTTTAAGATGCCAAGCATGAAGAAGTGTGTACTTTGCCAAAGCTGCTCCACATGGGGAGGTGCGGATATGGAGAGAGTAGAGAGGAGAGAAGTGGTATGTTACGGACTATGGTTGTGGAACCACTGAGCCACTTACCAGTTTGACTTAGTACTAGTCCTGTGGGCATTATCCTGGTGGTCCTCTGACCCCTACAGTATATAGGGATCTGGTCTTTGCTGCAGGAGAGCCACCTAGGAATAGTGCCGCTGTAGTTGACAGCTGACCCACAGGGGTCAGAGACACTCAGACAAAATACATAGACAAAACTAAGTTGAGGTCAGGCAGACAGAGTACATGTGAATTGAAGAAACAGTCCCAATGTCAGGGCAGATGGCACAGGGTCAGAACCCAGACAATAGGCTTGTTCCAGAGACTGACAAATACACTCACCGGCCACTTTATTAGGTACACCATGCTAGTAACGGGTTGGACCCCCTTTTGCCTTCAGAACTGCCTCAATTCTTCGTGGCATAGATTCAACAAGGTGCTGAAAGCATTCCTCAGAGATTTTGGTCCATATTGACATGATGGCATCACACAGTTGCCGCAGATTTGTCGGCTGCACATCCATGATGCGAATCTCCCGTTCCACCACATCCCAAAGATGCTCTATTGGATTGAGATCTGGTGACTGTGGAGGCCATTTGAGTACAGTGAACTCATTGTCATGTTCAAGAAACCAGTCTGAGATGATTCCAGCTTTATGACATGGCGCATTATCCTGCTGAAGTAGCCATCAGATGTTGGGTACATTGTGGTCATTAAAGGGATGGACATGGTCAGCAACAATACTCAGGTAGGCTGTGGCGTTGCAACGATGCTCAATTGGTACCAAGGGGCCCAAAGAGTGCCAAGAAAATATTCCCCACACCATGACACCACCACCACCAGCTTGAACCGTTGATACAAGGCAGGATGGATCCATGCTTTCATGTTGTTGACGCCAAATTCTGACCCTACCATCCGAATGTCGCAGCAGAAATCGAGACTTATCAGACCAGGCAACGTTTTTCCAATCTTCTACTGTCCAATTTCGATGAGCTTGTGCAAATTGTAGCCTCAGTTTCCTGTTCTTAGCTGAAAGGAGTGGCACCCGGTGTGGTCTTCTGCTGCTGTAGCCCATCTGCCTCAAAGTTCGACGTACTGTGCGTTCAGAGATGCTCTTCTGCCTACCTTGGTTGTAACGGGTGGCAATTTGAGTCACTGTTGCCTTTCTATCAGCTCGAACCAGTCTGCCCATTCTCCTCTGACCTCTGCATCAACAAGGCATTTCCGCCCACAGAACTGCCGCTCACTGGATGTTTTTTCTTTTTCGGACCATTCTCTGTAAACCCTAGAGATGGTTGTGCGTGAAAATCCCAGTAGATCAGCAGTTTCTGAAATACTCAGACCAGCCCTTCTGGCACCAACAACCATGCCACGTTCAAAGGCACTCAAATCACCTTTCTTCCCCATACTGATGCTCGGTTTGAACTGCAGGAGATTGTCTTGACCATGTCTACATGCCTAAATGCACTGAGTTGCCGCCATGTGATTGGCTGATTAGAAATTAAGTGTTAAGGAGCAGTTGGACAGGTGTACCTAATAAAGTGGCCGGTGAGTGTAGATTAGCTGTTTTACCGTGTCAAGCAATCCAGAATGACCTAGCAGATCTATTGAGACCTACTGCACAGGCAAGGGGTAGGAAACACAACACAGAATGTATAGCAGGGCAAATCAGCACCACACAACCTAGCAACTGCATAAAGAGCAAGAGGGAGTTAACCCCTACAGTGCTGTAGAGTACTGTGAGGTTCAATGAATAAACCCTAATTCACACATGGAAAGACGAACATGGCTGAGGCAATGAGAGTGACTCCAGTGCTTTTCTGCGCCAAGTGGGAAGTGAATGCTGGGGACTACCCTTTGTTCCCATTAGCTTGGGGCTCCTGCCTGGTGGCAATTGGGGTGCACTTGATGTTGGATGGCTGGCATGATGCAAGCTAGGATAGGGCAGAGGCTGGTGCATGGTGGAAGCAGTGACAAGGCTTGCTTAGTTAGCACAAATAAAGTCTCTCTTTACTGAAAAGATGAGGGTTACTGTAAAAATATAAGCAGTAGGCACAGTTTTCAAGTATTTAAAAAGGCAACTTGTAGGATAACAGGCCGAACTGGATGACAGATGTCTTTTTTGGCCTTATAAATTATGTTACTATGCAATAATTCTTCAGATGGCTCTATATTAATGGTAGGCAGTATGATGTTCTCTAAGTCTCTACGTGTACCATGCAATCTCCCCAGATGACCACAGGTGTGCAAACTCTCAAATTTTCTGCAGTTTCCTGCTGCGTGGTGGAGTCCTTGAAAGGGTGGCCAATCTGTTTCAGAAGCAATTTACCCAGACCACAGGCAGTATAGCCCAAAACCCTTTGTGTGTGTTACCTTTACTGTCTAGTCTATACATGGCTTTTATGGTTCTTAACTATCTATATAAAGTAAATGCTTCTTTCTTCAGTAAAGTTGCTTTTCCTGGCAGCTTTTACTCTCAGAGTTCTTTCAGGGCCTATTTGGCATAGCACACCAAAACACTTTTTTTAAATCTAGCTTGGCTTGCTAGGAACTCCCTACTCTACTCTACTCTACTCTAGAGAGAGGGAATGGGGCCAGCCCACTACCCTGCAGCTGGTTACCAAGGCTGCCAGATTAACTATTTCCTCCTATACACAGCCTTGTGGGATCACGTAGTGCATAAATCACAGTTAGCATAAGAATAACTTAAAATAGTGAGGGGTCACTACACACTGAGCCTTTAATTTTCACATAGAAAAACTATGAGCATAGTCCTGAGAAGTGGTCCATGATTTTCATTATTTGATTATTGTGTCCCATCTTTCTATGGATTCGTATCGAAGAAAAGAGAAAAATACAAGACGCCGGACGCTACATAGCGTGATACAGTCACAGGGCACCAAAAGTAAGCTGCACAAGGCTTGGGTGGTAATGCTCTCACCTTGTTGTGTGAGCAACAGATACTAGTAAAGCATAGAGAAGAGGGTAAATAACCCAGGTGATGGTAAGTAGCAGGTGTCCAGTTGATGCTACGGCAAAACACCAGAGGTGAAGAAAGATGTGCAGTAGGCTATGGGGGACCTCAAGGAACCACAATGGAAAATATGGACTCCAGCCCTCAACCAATTGAAGAAAATACAAGCTTGATTGATTATAAGACCATATTGTGTGTTGAGGATGCAATCCCTTCTTCAGATGGGAAATGTACCTTTCTAAGGAGGATACAGAAAAAAGATCTAGAACCCTTAACCCTTTTCATGTTTAAAAGGGGTCAACAATACCGGGAACCCTTTAATAATGCAAAGCAGGAGTGAAGTTATTTTAAAAAAGCACCCACCTGAACTTCTGATTTCATAACCCGTTGGGTTTTGGTCTCAGCCTCTAAGCCCATGGGTTTTGGTCTCAGCCTTTGCTACTTGTGCCCAAAACAATAATCTGAATATAAACATGTGAGATTCCTCCTTCCATTGCTGGTGCCAGAGGTTTCATGGCAGGATGATGGACTTCATCACTGATTTGTCCTCTTCCTCTGGCTGCACAGGTTGTGGCTGATAATTTTTTTTGAAGATGGCAAACTTTGTGTTCCCATCTGGTCTTCCTTCTGCCAGTCTATTAGCTATATTATTCATTGAACATATCCTTTGTCTTCATGGATTCTCTTTATACGTTTTTTCTCATCGAGGAGTTCAGTTTACACCCACGTTTTGGAGAGCTGTCTCCAACCTTCTGGATGTCAAATTGGACTTCTTATCCGGTTATCAACTTACCAATGGACAAGTGGAGGGCACCAACCAGACCCTAACCAACTATTTATGTTACTTCATCAATGCACATAGGAATGGAATGCTTTGGTTCCATGGGCAGAGTTTCCTTATAATAATGCTAGTGAATCTGTGAGCAAGTCTCCTTTTCTCATTGTGTATGGTCACCAACTTCAGATTTCTCCTTCTGTGTCTTTTTCTTCTGGAGTGCTGCCGGCTGACTCCTCTGTTAAAATTTTTTTCACAGGTTTGGGAGGAGACTAAAGCTACTCTTGTGCTGACCGAAGATGACGCACAATGTTTTTATCACATTTTCCACCCCAAAATATTGAATAAAAAGTTGTATGTACCCCAAAATGGTACAATAAAAACTACAGCTCATTCTGCAAAAAATATAACAAAGCAAAGCATCATTCCGGGAGAAGCTATGTAGTAACCTGGCCACAGCTTTCAGCCAGCCCCAGCCTGCTGCCAGCGTCTCTGAGAAGGAGGTCTGGCAGAGTCATTCACCTCCTGCCACAACCAGCAGCAGCCCGTTAAGCCTCATGAGTATGATGCAGCAATTTTGTTCTGCCTCCCAACAGCCGCAGCCAAGTGAGCAGGCCCAGACCACCCGCCTCAACGAACAGGTTCAGGCTTACCTGCAGTCTGGCATGCAAAGCCTCTTCTCTGACCCCCTGGACTTCTGGGCAGCCAGAATACAACAATGGCCGGAACTTTCCCACTATGCACTAAGGCTTCTTTCCTGCCCAGCCTCAAGTATCATGTCAGAGAGAGTTTTTAGTGGGGCGGGGTGGGGTACCGGGACACCAAAAAGGACCAAACTGTCACCTGGCAGTGTGCAAAAAAACACCTTTATAAAAATGAATAAAGGCTTGCTGAGGCAGATGATTAGATCAGGCCTTGTAGGCCAAAATGGTCCAAGTGTCTTCCCACTGTTGAAGTCAGCCGGCCCATAACGTAACTTGCATGCCAAACGTCTTGTGTCATGGGCTGTGCGAACCCGAAGTCTCCAAACCAAAACCCCTTTAAAAACCAAAAACTGTTGTCTACCACCGCCTACGTTTTCTACATTAGCACTTAGCAGGTGAGTAGCTGTTGTTATACACCGTTATTAGTTCTATTTAGTATTCTTAAATTTTTTTTTTAGCCTTTACTTCCCCCCCCAAAAAAAAAAAAATACATAATATATATATATATATATATATATATATATATATATATATATATAAAAAATAAAAAAATAAAAAATGGAATTAAAAAATAAAATTGTCACACTGTTGTTACCTCCGCCTCCCGTTACAAGTTACATTAGCGGAGATTGTTATACTCCACCGCAGTTTGTTGTATTTACTAATCACTCTCTGCTGATATACCCCGTCCCCTACTACTACTGGCCGGGGCAGCCATGAAAAGCCCATATATAATTTTCACTGCCTAATTGCCTATGTTTACAAGGTAGAATGTTTATTACAGGCTTGTTGTCCAAACAAGCCAAGCCTTTTTCTTTTACAGTAAATTGTAATCAGTGAACCGGAGTGTGCGTAATTTATTAATACTTTGGATGGCAGACACCGCTGTGTTCATTAATCCGGGAAAATGGCCGTTGGACAATTTTTGGAGGCTCCTGCCTAAACAGACATCCCTGTCTTCTTCACACTATGTCAGGAAGGAGTTAAAGGTTTAAAAAAACACTCAAAACACAGGTTTTACAAGTATTTTAGTAATAAATAATAACTTTGAACAAATAATATAATAAACAAAAGAAAGGACAAAAAAAGGTTAAGCTGTACTTTGCCGACATCTGGCCATCATCTCCTGCAGCTCTCGGAGCTCCAGCTGCAGGCCGCGAATAAGGCGGGATGCAGCATGGAGTCTCAAATCGGCGTAAGGCTGCCTCCACCTCAAAGTCAGTGGGGATATCTGTAGGGGTGGAAACAGTGATATAATTAGTATGATCGAGTTAAAGTGGTTGTCCCACGAAAAAAATTCTAAACTTTCAAACCAGCACCTGGATCACTTTAGCAATTGCATGTCATTATATAGTTGGTATATGTACTGGAATGAGTTATTCAGTGACATGTATCTGTATTGAGCCTTTTTTTTTCTTTGAACTGCTCACTGAGAAGACCACACATGGTCAGTTTGGGTTTGTACTTAATGGATACCCATACTGCGTGGTCTTCCCATGGTCCAGGGGAAAACTCCTCCCTGACAGTTGGAGCTACAAAGATAAAACATAACTTTAGCTTATATTTTGAAGAGAGAAGGTCCACCCATTACACTTTTTATTTTACCTACCTTCTACCTCTGGAAGTTGGGCTGGTGGTGTTGGAGGGGCAGGTGGGGTCCTCTCTCGCTGGGGTGGAGGAGGGTGAGAGGGGCTCCTCTGTGGTGCAGAAGCTGTCAAAAAACATTAAATAATGGCATTACATTCAACTACTAGCGAGTGCTTCCATAATAGAATCGCTCACTAGTATGCAGGAGGAGGGGGAGTGAAGCGCTGGTAGCGCCCACATTCTACTAACCTCATGGAGGTGGGGGCTATGGAGGACTTTGGTTCAGCCTCCGTAGTTGGTAGAATGTAGTGGCCAGAAGGAGGTCTGTGACATCACTGGTCACATGCTCCTTCATGGTCACATGACAAGCCCCGACTGCAGGAGCTTGTGGAAGGAGGAGGGGCTGTGTGTGCCGGCCAGCAGCCCAGTGAGGAAGGACTACACAGGACCTGGACTACACAGAGCTTCATGGTGAGCAGGTGAGGGGAATCATATGGAGATGTGAGGGGGCAGCTGGAGCACTCAGGGGCAGTGGGGTTCAAGTGGAATGGAGTCTGGGGCAATTACAGGGGTTTATAGTACAGATCTCAGTGTATTCTGGGGGCCATGGGGGGGCTTTATGGGGTGTAAATCTGTAAGGGGGGGGCATGTGGTGTATTCGGGGGACATGGGGGGGCTTTATGGGGTGTATATCTGTGGAGGGGCTGAAGGGAGGGGAGTGATGATATTTAGCCTATAGGTAGTGATGAGCGAACTTTTGTTTTCAAGTTTGGCGTACAAGGTTCGGGTTATCTAAGAATTCCGTTATGGATTCCGTTACGACGGACTATAAATTACGGTCCTTGGTAGAGAAATCCATAACGGAATTCTTAGATAACCCGAACCTTGTATGCCAAACTTGAAAACAGAAGTTAGCTCAGCATTACCTATATGCACATGGACGCAAAAAATGGTGGTGTGAGGGCAGTTTAAGTAACAGTCGTCAGATGCCCTTTTTTATAACCAATTAAAGTCTGAGGCTGGTCACATGGCTGTTTCTTTAATGGCCAAAGAATAGCGGCTGTTAGAAAGTAGGACATGTCGTGGGATTAGGTGTTTTGTTATTTTCGGGCAGAGTTAGAGGCGTGGCCTAGTACAAAAAAATTTGCCATGCGCACATAGTGTTCTTCTTTCCTCTTCAAAAGTTGGGAGGTGTGTTGCTGTGTCCTGACTACCTACAGAGCGCACTCTGACCTGTCGCTGCAGGAGGTCAGGTGACTGCAGTGCGGGCCTGGGAAGAGGTGAGAGCAGGGAGACAGCCAGGACAGGGAGAGGAGCGACACAGGAGAGGTAAGTATATTTATTTGTTTTATTGTCTGATCTGAGGTCTGATATGGGGGCCTAAAGGGGGTCGAATATTGGGGGCCAGAAGGGGGGGTCTGATATGGGGGCCAGAAAAGGGGACTGATATGGGGCCAGAAGGGGGGTCAGATTAGGGGCAGGAAGGGGGGTCTGGTATGGGGGCCAGAAGGGGGGTCTGATTGGGGGTCTGATTAGGGGCTTGAAGAGTCTGAAGGGGGTCTGATTGGGGGTCTGAAGGGTCTGATTGGTGGTCTAGGGGTCTAATGGGGGTCAGATATGGGGGTTTGGAGTTCTATTGGGGTCAGATATGGGGGTTTGGAGGTCTAATAGGGGTCTTATATGGGGGTCTGGAGATGGGGGGGTCTCATATGGGGTTTGATATGGGAATCTGATCTGAAAGGTAAGGGGGTATTGTTTTTCTGTATGGTACCAGTATTTTCAGGGGGACTGTTTCTGCAGTATAGTATTGGGGGTGGGGGGTGGGGGCGACAGGATGGGGTGTTGAGAAGGTGAGAGGATGATGGAAAAGTAGAAAAATAAGATGTCTGTTTGTTAAACTCTGCAGAGACGAGGCACAGCTGAAAGAAGTCACCATGGCGGTCTGGTCTGACAGGAGAAGAAAAGGAAAGAGAACGTCTACATCAGAGAAGAGAAGTCACTGGATGTAAGAGGTACTAAGTGGCGGTGTATACTGTATGCTCTGTAGGGCTGTATGCAATGTTTTCCAAGTATGTCTTTAAAGGGATTGTCCGTTTTTTTTTCTTTTTGTACGAGCGCTGCCTTCTCTGCTTTGTTTACTGCTCATCCCTGCAAATGCTACGGCGAGCAAGTGAACAGAGCAGAGAAAGCAGCTCTCATATGAGCGCTGCCCTCTTTTCAAACAGCTGATCGTCGGGGGTGCCGGAAGACCCTGGCCGATCTGATATTGATGACCTACCCTGAAGATAGGTCATCAGTAGTAAAAAGAGGACAACCCCTTTAACAGTAGGACTGGAGGGAAGGGGTTAGGTTGAGGCATGGGGGGGGGATGCGTTTCAATATTTGCCTCGGGCAGCAGAAAAGCTAGGTGCACCAGTGCTGAGTGAGGAAGGGGGGGGGGCCTCAAGCTGAACTGTTGCACCAGGGCCCATGAGCCTTTAGCTACGCCACTGCTAACAATGTATACTACTATGAAGATATTATGTGTGAGTGGGGGGCCATATCCATTTTTTTCTTCCAAATAGGTATTTATCGCAATGGATATCGCAATAAATGTCTTAATATTGTTAACATGGTGGGAATACATTTGATATCGCCCACTCACATAAGCTGCAGCATGAGCACGTCTGTGAGTCTGTGTGTAGGAGGAGGAAGCACTAACTATGAAGGGGCATATATCTAAGGGTACTTTCTTTCACACTAGTGCATTTGCCTCACACAAACGGGAGACTGGCCTGATCCGTCCGCTATATGGCAAGAACGCCTGGAATTGTCAGGAAAAATACTGCAGAACAGTCTGCAGGATCACCGCCACATATGTGAAAGTAGCCTAAGGCAAATTACTGGGAAGGGGCACGTATCTGAGAATACCTTCACTTGTTTTGGTGGAGTTAGAGGCGTGGCCTAGCATGAAAGAAAATTACTGCAGCGCACTACGCATGCCCACGTTGTCCTTCTATACAGTTTTCATTATTGGCACTCACTGGTATATTTACAATACAGTACACTAATTTTTTAACATGTTTTTACTTTTCAAATATTTTGTTACTTACCCTATCATATCACTGCATGGATCTCAGTAAGCCGCTCTGGGCACTTAAACTTCAGATCGGACCATTTCCGCTGGATTTGGCCCAGGGTCCGCACAGTGTCGAAACGATGGCGCAAGCCTCGGATCACCTGCTGGATCACCTCCTTTTTATGCTGGTTCGGGTGACAGTATGTGCCATCGTAATCCTCGCGGTCCATCTGCCGGATCATGTATTTCAGCTCTCCAGAGCTAAATGCTAAGGATCGCCTGGATGCCATTTTCCAAACTTCTCTCTGGCTCTGAGGAGTGCACGCCGCAGCCTAGCGCCATGCGTGCCTGCGTATTACGCAATCACTAGACAATAGTACAATCATAATAGTACTAGACAATTGGTGGCCGAGAGGGGGCGGACATGTACTTCACTCAGTGCAACACACAAGATTGCCTACAAACGCTGAGCACTAAATCATTAGAACAGAAGATTAGTGCTCTAGCAGATAAAGAAGTAAGGTTGTTTTGGACTGTCAGTTCATTAAAGTCCTACAGAGAAAGTAAAAGGGTCCCGAGAGGACTGAGAGTGTATAAAGAAATGTTTCAGTTTCAGGATGACAATACGTTTGTTGCTGAATGGCAAGAGATGCACGCAGAGTTTTCCTTGCGGATACTAGATATGGTGTTGAGGAGAAATATTAAGGAGTATGAGACAATTAAAGAAGATCTACAAAAAGCAAAAATCGAGTTACTTAAAAGACTCACAGATACACAGTATCAAGGTTTTGAAAAAAGATTGGACAAAAAATTTACATTAATACAAGCGGAGATTAAAGAAAAAAAAGAGGGACAAATTCATAAGAGATAAACAAGACTATGAAACAGGGAGATTGTTTGATTGGAACGTGAATAAAAAGAGGAGAAGAAGGATAACAAAACGCATGAAAAGTGATTACTGGACTACTAATTCAGACTCTAGTGCTTCTGATGAGACAACTGTGATTAATCAAGGTGGAAAAATGGACACTAATATGGAAAACAACCCTTTAGGAAACATACTAGAAGGGGGAGGGGAAATGAAAAGAAGCGGAGGCAGAAAAGCCAGTTTCAAAAGGAAACCGGTTTCTTGGAGAAACTAAGTGATGAGAAGGATGAAAATGTTGTCGCCCACAATACGGTTGTAAATCTCACGGGTCGGGCCCTTCCACCGGCCTGTCGGAGAGTCCTTGAAAGAGGCCTCAACTTCAGCCTGGTGGAAAGGTTTGACCCTGTTCAGTTTGAAATTGACCTTTTTAAGGCAGTCCGTAAGCTGAATTTACGCAGGATGTACTCCTCTAAAAAATCTGTAGAAAAAGGGACACATAGGGAGGGTGAAATTCCCACCCGTGTTAGTCCCTTAGGTTTTAGCTTGTCAGCTAACTTTAATAAAGAGGAGATTGAATGTTTAGAATTCCTTACGGACAGAGAGACCTTGCAAGACACTGGTACCGTTGATCCTAAAGATTTGATATTTAAAGGAGGCGCGTCTTCCACTTTTTGCACACCCTTGCCCGCCGGTGGTAGCATTGAGGTCTTTTACAAGAAAGTACTCAGCGAGGCTAAATCTTTGATATATCCTGTTGCAAAGTACAATATCAATAAGGAAGAATATGAAGCTATTGCCTGGTTACAAAGACAAGATGAGATTATTGCGAAACCGGCTGACAAGGGTGGTAATGTAGTATTGATGTCTAGGGACTACTATATGAAGGAGGCCTATAGGCAGTTGAACAATAAGGAGGTGTATGAACAACTGAGTGGAGACCCCTACTCTGAAGATACAGTCAGCAGTTAGAGGAGTATTACATAAATATGTAGAATTGGATGTACTATCTAGGAAGAAAGCTGAAAAACTATTGTTATCAGCACCTATTAAGCCTGCTTGGTATTTTTTACCTAAACTACATAAATCCGCTGAGTGTCCCCCTGGCCGTCCCATTGTTGCCGGTATTGGGTCTGTTATTGAACCCTTGTCCAAATATCTGGATTGGTTACTCAGGCCCCTTTTGATTAGCATCCCCGCATATGTCAGGGACACTGGCAACTTCCTCCATTCACTGGAATCTTTCCAGTGGCAGGAGGGATTCAGGCTTGTGTCCCTGGACGTGGAAAGTCTTTATACACGTATTCCCCAAGATTTAGGTATAGAGGCGGTATGTGAAGTATTAGAGGGTACACAAAAAACCGCCAACTTTATTGGGTTCGTGAGGGAGGCTTTAGGGGTCATTCTTAAGAATAATGCTTTTATGTTTGGGAAGAAATGGTACTGGCAGCTGTATGGGACGGCCATGGGGACGCCAGTGGCATGTACGTTTGCTAATCTATATCTAGCTAGACTAGAAGACAAGTATGTATACACAACCCAAAATCCCTTCCTACCTTGGATACAGTTGTACCTCAGATATGTGGATGACATATTTATAGTCTGGTCCGGGACTGAAGAACAGTTTTGTCAATTTGTGGAGTATCTGAACATGTCCAACAATATGAATATGTTATTCACTTACGTCTTTGGTGGGCTTAAACTGGAGTTCCTGGATGTCTCTTTGGAGTTGGTGGGGGGGAAGTTGGTGACTAGGGGCTATCGTAAGCCCACTGCCACCAACTCGCTACTACACAACTCTAGCTTCCATCCTGATAGTGTAAAAAAAGCAGTCCCATACGGACAATTTATTAGATTAAAAAGGATAAATACTACAGAAGCAGGGTTCCAGGAGCAGGCAGAAGAACTAAAAAATAGGCTATTGACTAGGGGTTATCCCTTACATCTACTTAATATTGCCCAGAAAAAAAGCTTCCAGAATTAAAAGGGCAGAGTTACTCCAGAGTGATAAGAAAAATAATAGGAAAGCGATAAAATGCCCCTTCTCTTTCAAGTATAGTCCAATGGCAGGAAGAATAAAGGATGTAATAAAGGAAAACTGGGGAATCTTAATGGAGGATCCCGTATTGAGGGAGGCCATTGATGACTCACCAGTCATTGCTTTCAGAAAGACCTGTACCTTGAGAAACAAGTTAGTCAGAAGCAGATTTAGAGAGAATGATGCTGGGACGTGGTTAAAGAAATTAGCCCCAGTGGGTAACTACAAATGTGGCAATTGCACCTTCTGTGCATATAATGGCCAAAGGACTATAACAAAGATAGGTGGTCTAGAATACAGAATAAGACAATTAATTACCTGTAAGAGTAAATTTGTCATCTATATGATATATTGCACATGTGGCAGGTTCTATATTGGCAAGACCATAAGGTGCCTCTATGAAAGAGTCAGAGAACATTTCTCCTCTATCACCAGTGGTAAGGGATGCCCTCGCCTTATAGAACATATCAGACAAGATCACGCTGGTGATCCCAAAGTGATAAGATTTATAGGTTTAGAGTTAGTCCCTATGTATCCACAAGGTGGCGATAGGCATCTGGCCCTCCTGAGAAAAGAAGCGAGATGGATAATACGCTCAGAGGCCCTGGGACCCTTAGGACTTAATGATAAGAATGACCTAAGTGTCTTTTTATGAAAGTATTTGACTGTAATGTATATTTTTGTATAACAGCAATTTTTTTGTATGTATTTTTGAATTGTGTATTGCATCCCCTGCGACCGCTATTGCGCATGCGCATAACGGTCGGCAGAGGTTAAAAGCGGGGACGTGATACGTCATCACGTTATAGGCCTGAGGAAGCGCGATCCTGCGCGAAACGGCCGTCGCCTGACGCCTGCTTTTTGTAGTGAGGCACTGTACGCCCCCTGATACCGACTATGTAAATTATATTTTGCCACAATAAAGAAGACGTTTTATGGTGAGTTGCCGCTCCTCTTTTCTACTTGGATGTCTTTAGCATTTACTGGACTGTTGTTATCTGTAGCAGAGCACCACCACTGTTTACAACTATACTGACCCCCGACTGTACGCACAATTCCGGAGTTAAGAGAAGGAGCTTCTGTGTAGTGCCATCCTTTTTGTTTCTGTTTTTCACGTGTTTATTTAACTAGACAATAGTACGCTGAGGATTTGTACGCAATTTGTACACTCATGCGTACATGTTCACAGACGTTGCGAATGTTCGCAAAACACCACATAATAACGTATGATTTGTACGCAGATTCGTGGAAAAAACTATACAAAACTATACCAATTTGGTATTGCCATAATCGTACTGACTTGCAGAATTAGCACGTCATGTTATTTGTAGCGCTCATTGAATACCATAATATAACAGACCCACAACTGATTTTTTTCAATATAAGATATAGTACCGTAAATAAAATAGTACCATTAAAAAATACAACTTGTCCTGTGTGGCGATGTGAATGAAAAATGGAGAAGGTAGAAAGAAAAAAAACAAAAATGCAAAACCAAAAAATGGTCTGGTCCTTAAGGAGTTAATAAATAAATAGTGAATTCTAGCATTTACACTAGGGGATATCACTATATATTACCTTCATTGTTAACATTTTCATCCCACAACAATGCATACACTGTATTTCCCTGGTGATGGGTTAAGTGCTCGGTAATCCTTGTTTACAGAGTTCAACAGACACAACATGATTTACAGTATTAGAGAGCAAGTTATTATTAATTGTGCTGCCAAAACATCTGCAGTAAAGCACATTACTCTATGCAGTATTTTCATCAACTGCGAAACCCAACACGATGCTTGAGAACATTGCTGAAATCAGACATAAAAGCAGAAACCAAACATATCACTGCATATAAAGCCAGATAAATTGATTAAATAATGAAATTATTGCACTTTTAAATCTTTAGCTTTAGTAATAAATAAACCGCTAACGTAGGCACGGAGACCGGAAGTATATTCACTTACAATAACAAGGATGTGGGTAAAACACCTAGGACTGTCATAGATGGGTACAGCTACATGGTGATGTGTCCTGTGACATTTCAGATAATGTATTTCAGTAGTGCAATGCAGCATTCTGCAGATGCGAGACAGTCTGATAAAAATCCAATTCAATAGATTTTTTGTAACTGTGGCACCACAGTTGCAGCATTTCACATTGCGGAACCACTGAAATACACTACATGAAATGTTGCGCAACACATGTCGCTGGGTAGCAGCACTCTAAAGATGATTAGTTTTAAAAACAAACCACATTAATTTATGAATGCATGTGCTTTTAGTATGACATTGATATCATGTTAACAGTGACCCATTATAAAAGTAAATTTTAAGTTGTAATCATTGTGTCCTAAAACTCCCCTTTAGGCCTCATGCTCACAACCGTGTCCATTTTTGTGGTCTGCAAGCCACGGATCTCCATGTGGACTCATTGACTTGAGTGATGGATCTGCCATCTGCTTTTTGCGGAAGTATAGTACATGTTCTATCCATTGCGAAACAGACACGCGTATGCGGAAAGCACACGGAAGTCATCCGTGTGCTTTCTGCATCTGTGTGTCCGTTATGCAAGAATTAGAATATGTCCTAAACTTGTCCACAAAGTACAGACTGTGGACCCTTTGATATTAATTGGTCCGCAGGGGTCAGTATTGAGCCCTAATCTCTTCAATATATTTATTAATGATCTTGTAGAAGGCTTGCGCAGTAAAATATCAATTTTTGCAGATGACACTAAACTGTGTAAAGTAATTAACACAGAAGAGGACAGTACACTGCTACAGATAGATCTGGATAGACTGGAGGCTTGGGCAGAGAAGTGGCAGATGAGGTTTAACCCCTTGGCGGGTGCGGCGGGCGTCATGGCCGGCAAGTCTCTGCTGTTTCTAACAGCAGAGACTTGCCGCTACTTACCGCCATCGGCGGCGTCTTCCTGGTTGATTAGATGCCGTGATCACACGTGATCACGGCATCTAGTTGCGTTTCAACCCGGAAGCATTCGCTTCCGGGTGGTGTACAGACACCCCGTGTGGCCAATCGGGGTGTCTGTACACCATATGAAAACTGTAATCCTCGCTGGTGAGGATTACAGTTTTCAAAGTGCAATTCTTATTCTGGCCACTAGATGGCAGGCCAGGATAAGAAATGAGCAACTCATGGATTTCTGAGTCTATAAAATCCATAATTGCTCATAAAGAAAAAAAAAAAGCCACAATATATAAGCCCATATTTGAGCTTTCTAATAGTAAAAAAAATTTAAAAAAATGTTAAAAAATATATAAAAAATAAAAAAGATGTAAAAGTTCAAATCACCCCCCTTTCCGTATAAGTAAAAAATAAATACCTAAATAACAATAAATATAGACATCATGGGTATCACCGTGACCGAAAACGCCCGCACTTTTAAAATATAAAAAAAAACATACCAATACGGCGAATTGTGTGGCGGAAAAAAGCGTCCAAATGGCGATTTGCCGTTTTTTGTCGCTTTTTTTTTCTAAAAAAAATTAAATAAAAAGTGATCAAAAAGTCATACACACCCCAGAATGGTATCAATAAAAACTTTAGATCGTCCCGCAAAAAATGAGCCCCCATACAGCTCTGTACACATAAATACCAAAAAGTTATAGCGGTCAAGATTTGACAAGGAAAAAAAAAAAAAAAAAAGGGCAACTTTCTAATTATTTTATCACTATGAAAACGCAGGAAAAACTATACATATTAGGTATTGCCGGATTCGTACTGACCAGTAGAATGAAAGTAACGGATCAGTTTTAATGCACATCGAACGCTGTAAATAAGAAACCCGTAGAACTGTAGCGGAATAGCGTTTTCTTTGCAATTTCACCCAGTTTGGAATTTTTTTCCCGCTTCCCACTACACCGTATGCAATATTAAATGGTGGCATTGGAAAGTACAACTTGTCCCGCAAAAACAAGCCCTCATACAGCTATGTGAACAGAAAAATAAAAGAGTTATGGCTGTTTGAAGGCAGGGAGCGCAAAACGAAAATGCAGAACCGAAAAAAGCTCCGGGGGTGAAGGGGTTAACACTGACAAATGTAAGGTTATGCATATGGGAAGGAATAATGCAAGTCACCAGTACATACTAAATGGTAAAATATTGGGTAACTCTGACATGGAAAAGGACCTAGGAATTTTAGTGAACAGCAAACTAAGCTGTAGAAACCAGTGTCCGACAGCTGCTGCCAAGGCCAATAAGATAATGGGTTGCATCAAAAGGGGCATAGATGTCCGTGATGAGAACATAGTCCTGCCACTTTGCAAATCACTAGTCAGACCACACATGGAGTACTGTGTACATTTCTGGGCTCCTGTGAACAAGGCAGACATAGCAGAGATGGAGAGGGTTCAGAGGAGGGCAACTAAAGTAATAACTGGAATGGTTGGACTACAGTACCCAGAAAGATTATCAAAATTAGGCTTATTCACTTTAGAAAAAAGACGACTGAGGGGAGATCTAATAATATGTATAAATATATCAGAGGTCAGTACAGAGATCTCTCCCATGATCTATTTATCCCCAGGACTGTGACGAGGGTAAGAGCAGTTAGACTATGGAACTCTTCTTTACGGTAAGAGCAGTTAGACTATGGAACTCTCTGCCTGAGGAGGTGGTGATGGTAAGTTCACTAAAAGAGTTCAAGAAGGGCCTGGATGTATTTTTGGAGGGTAACAATATTACAGGTTATAGTTACTAGAGAGGGGTCGTTGATCCAGGGAGTAATTCTGATTGCCTGATTGGAGTCGGGAAGGAATTTTTTTCCCTAAAGTGGGGAAAATTGGCTTCTACCTCACAGGGTTTTTTTTGCCTTCCTCTGGATCAACTTATAGGAAAACAGGCCGAACTGGATGGACAGATGTCTTTTTTTGGTCTTATAAACTATGTTACTATGTTACTATGTCTGTAACAAATGCGGCATACAAACAGACTGCAGTTTGCGGACTGCAAAATAAACACATAGAAGAAAAAGACAGGCACTTGCTTGTATATGTGTATGTTTATTGTCACATTATAGCATCATGTGACGCTTTTCGGCTATAACAGCCTTCCTCAGACATGTCAATATCAATATAATGCTATGCAACCCAGTCAGTGCTGGGATGTCCGGACGGGAGCTGCTGCATAATCACGCTGTGAGTCCGGAATCGCTCGTCTGAAAGGGGCGAATGTGTACTCAGCACTTTCATTACCGTCTGGCAGGTTAAAGGGAGTCTTTTACCTGTTTTTCACCTATATAACTAAGAGCACTGCCCCACAGAAGATTGCAGACACATTCCAGACATACCTGTGTGCACTTTGTGTCTGTATTCCATGTTTAGAAAAAGCACTTTTATTCTGTAGGAAAACAGCTCCCAGGTGACCAGTTCTGCTGCTGCAAGTGCTAAAAGCAAACCAGACTGAAGAGGGGAGGGCTGCTTTAGCTGTTAATATCTTGGGATTGGTAGCAGATAGAAAAATGACCTTCTTTGAAAGCTGGCATTCCAAGCTTTCAAATGATACCAAATCACAGCATTATATGCAGTATATCAGAAGATATAGCTGTTAGAATATGAGTCTGGAGAGAAAGCTGTTTTTAGTTTCACTTTCAGCTGGACACTTGGGAGCTGTTTTCCTGCAGAATAAAAGTGCTTTTCATGGACATGTAATACAGACACACAGTGCACATAGGTATGTCTGGGATGTGTCTGCAATCTTCTGTGGGGCAGTGCTCTTAGTTATATAGGTGAAAAACAGGTGAAAGACTCCCTTTAACATAGAAAATCAAGAATGCAGTGTACTGTGTGTCCTACCTCCAGAATCTGACTTTTATTGTGTTTTAGGGTTCAGTTCCGTTTTTTTTGTGTGGCCCGTATGTGGAACCATTCACTTCAATGGGACCACAAAAAAAAGGAAATGACTTTAAATGAATTCCGTGTCTGTATGTCCGCATGGCCATTTGTCAAAAATAGAACATGTCCTACTATTGTCCGGAGTGTGGACAAGGATAGGACTGTTCTATTAGGGGTTGGCTGTTCCATTCTGCAAAATGCGGAATGCACACAGCCGGTATCCATGTTTTGCGGCTCTGCAACTTGCGGATTGCAAAACATTCAACAGTCGTGTGCATGAGCCCTTATTGAGTGTTTACCATGTCATGCAATACGTTATGCTATTGATACACTCTTTACAGTCAGAAGTGGTCCTTATTTTTTATATTATTATTATTTTTTATTTTATTTTATTATTTTATTTTGCGCTACAAAAAAGATGTTACAAGCAATTATACAGCCATGGGTTGGTTGCCTAGAGTCAGCCAGGCACTCACAACACAAGGCGGAAACAGTTGGGGATAATTTACAAAGAACGGCTTTAAGTCGGTCTTCATTTACCCCTGGCAGAGAAAGTAGGTCAGGCCTCGTCATAAATTAGGCACATAGCCAACAGTCTGTGCACCTGGAGTAAAAATTACTCCAGCTCCTCACTGTTTTCAGGCTAAAAAATGTGTCTGGGTTGAGGTCCCGGCCCAGTCTCAGCTCCCGCTGCCATGCCCCTGCCACTCCCAAGTGGCAAGGATGGTGCAAAAAACACCTGTGCGTTTAAAAAGAGGGTTTTGAGCTTATTTGTACACCAAAAGCTGACATAAAAATATTTGTGGGGGAGATTTATCAAAACCAGTGTAAAGCAAAACTGGCATAGCTACCCATAGCAACCAATCAGAAACCACATTTTATTTTCCAAAGGAGCTCTGAACAATGAAAGGTGGATTCTGATTGGTTGCTATGGGGAACTAAGACTTTTTCTTTACACCAGTTTTGATAAATCTCCCCCTGTGCATACAATGAAGGATGGGGTATTAAAGAGTTAACTGAAATCTAAACATGTAACTGTAATAAAAATCAAAAGATCTATTTCTCTATCCATTTCTTTTTCATTATTTACGTAGTCTAGAATGGTCAGGTGTAGTTCAGACAAATCATTCATATCTATTTAAGTTGACAGCAGGAGAAGCCCTCAAAGAACTCACACAGGCTATATGTTCTTTCAAGTTACCCATAATCAGATTGAATCTGCGGGAGGTTGTGCCGTGACAGGAGAGACCTGTAAGCTGGTATCATGTTGAATCCATAGACATAATACCAGAAGTGCACACAATAATAATTTCATACTAATAAAAAAGATTGAAGCTCATCTAGCTAAAAGCTTCTTGTAAAATATGTCATTTCCCAACTAGATTGAAACAGAAAGGCTGTTATTTTATCATTAGACTTTCCAGAGCCAGATAAATAAGCCACATCATGGACCATAGAAAATGAACATACTATATAAGTAGAGATGACTAAAACTTTGAGATTTTGTGACAAATCCTCTGGCAAATCCAGCTGCCTCTTTCAAGTCACAGCGGAAAAACAACTATAAAAACTCGGTTTCCAGATTTAAAAAATCACACTAGCTGGGGAATGGAGAGTACAATTTCCTGGTGCCCTCCATTTGACCAGTGGAGCTGAGGATCCTCCATTTCCTGGGCCTCTTTTCTTACACTTAAGACAGCTACGGTGCTTGTCAGAGTACGAGATGCACACTACACATCAGAAGTTGGAGACACTTCATTCTACTCTGAGAGAAGCCAGAACTTCTCACATGAGCAGCACTGGACAAGCAGTAAGAGGAAGATTTATCAAAACTATTGCAAAGGAAAACTGGCTTAGTTTTCCATGGTAACCAATCATTTTCCAAAGGCACTCTGAAAAATGAAAGGTGGAATCTGATTTGTTGTTATGGGCACTAAGACAGTTTTCTGCAAGTCTTTGCACCTGTTATCATAAATCTCCCCCTACATGTCTAGGACTTCTGATGCACAATATAATCTGATGCATCAGGTAATCTGAGAAACACTGCAACCATTTTAAGTGCCAGTAGAGGGGTCCAGGAATCAGCAGGTCTGTGGCCCAATAGGTGAATTGGAGGGCTCCAGGTATTAGTCCGCTTATTAGTCCAGGTATTAGTCCGTCTGAATTATAGTCAGGTGGAGTTCTTGATTAAGATATATTTAGAGAATGCCGCTGTGAATTGATAAGTTTCATTTTTCTTCTTAGCCCAACGGTTACAGATAGAGATGAGTTAACTTCTTGAAAAGTACTTTCTGTCTGACAAATGTTTCAAAAAGTTCGGTTTGGACCCAAATCGATTTTGCATGAATTGAAGTAGCTCTAATTGCCCTTAAAGGTGGTATATAACACCCTTTTGTTAATTTTTTTAAAATTAATTTTCACTCTTTCCTCCCCCCCCCTTCCTTTTAAAGGGTTTCTGTCACCAAGTTTGACCATATTAAACCAGATGACATTTGCAATGCGCAAATGTCACCTGATGTCTAATATGGTCTTCTTTTTAAGATATGTGTCTCCGTTTTCTTAAAAAAAACTACTTTTGTAATATGCAAATTACCTTCACTAGGTGCAAGGGGCGGTAACCCTGCACCTAATAGCGCCGTTTTCTACACCTTCTATATTACGTCATTAGCGTAGATTGACAGGGCCAGGCAGCTCACTCTATCTGCTGCTGGCCCTGTCAGCGCTGCAAATCCTGCGCCTGCGCCGTGGGTCTGTCATTCAGCGCAGGCGCAGTGAGGAAGCCGGGAGCTGCACTCACTGCGCCTGCGCCGAAGGGCGGACCCACGGCGCAGGCGCGGGATTTGCAGCGCTGACAGGGCCAGCAGCAGATAAAGCGAGCTGCCTGGCCCTGTCAATCTACGCTGATGACGTAATATAGAAGGTGGGGAAAACGCCGCTACTAGGTGCAGGGTTACCGCCCCTTGCACCTAGTGAAGGTAATTTGCATAATAAAAAAGTAGTTTTTTTAAGAAAACGGGGACACATATCTTAAAAAGAAGACCATATTAGACATCAGGGGACATTTGGCATTGCAAATGTCATCTGGTTTAATATGGTCAAACTTGGTGACAGAAACCCTTTAAGCTCTTGAACGCAATGTCAACAATAGCAAATAATGTCAGAGTGACACTGACACATACAGTTATGGGTAAACACATAAGGGCAAATTTATGAAGACCGTCATTTTAGATGCCGGTCTTAATAAACCCCTAAGCTAGCAGTAGTACTGTCAAAGTTATGAAGAGGCGCCAGCCTATTTATAACTCTGATGGATCCTCTGCCAGTTCTAAATGTAAGACAGCTTCCTAGCTGTCCCACGTAGAGATCCTGAAAAAAGTACTTTATAAAGTTATGCAAATTAGTTGTTGCAAGTGCCCAGGGGCAGAGTTACGGCGGCAAGTGCCCAGGCCCCTCAGCTATGTGCCCAGATAACCACTCCACTTGCAGTCCTCTGGCCTGTCCTGCTCTCCTACTTCATCCTCCTCCTCTGGTTTGGTGATCTCACTTGGGCTCCCACCACCGCCTGCACTCTGCTCTGCCCACTATGGGCAGAGGCACTGATCATAACAGTGTGCATACGCAGGCCCAGCGGTGACCAGCGCTTGCACAAGATCTCCAAGCCTGAGGAGGAGGATGAAGTAGGAGAGGAGGGCAGGCCAGAGGACAGAAAGGGGAGCGGTTATCTGGGCACATAGCTGAGGGGCCTGGGCGCCTGCCACCATAACTCTGCCCCAGGGCACTTGCGACACATAATTTGCGTAAATTTATAAAGTGTTTTTTTTTCAGGATCTCTAGGTGGGACAGACACAAGTGAGTTAGTATTTTAATGGGGGGCAAACATTCTATAACATGATCTGAGCGGTCGAAAATACTAAGAGTAGGTAAAAGACTCCCTTAAGATATAATAAGAATCTGATTATTAAATGTAGCAGATCAGTGAATGACACACAATGACCAGCTATGACAGCAGTAGGGTATGGGACAGTGAAGGTTATGAGTGAACATAGGCCAACGCAAAAGAGCAAACCTGAAAGAGCAGTTTTAGGGTTGTGCAAGGCGTGGTAATAGCTAGGACCTGTCCTGTGTATCACAGTGATATCTGACCCTCAAGTCTGTGGTTACTATTAATTCTCACAATGTTGCCTTGGATGCTACAATACTGGTTTGGGGTAGAGATGAGCGAATCTATTCGCCACTTCATAGATTCGATACGAATCTTGGAAATTTTCAGCTGCAAAGCGAATCCGAATTTTTTGAGATTCGCTCCGTTACATTTGAAAATGTTCTTAAGGCTTTCTACGCATTCGCTACGTACTTGTCCGATAAATTGTACGCTAATGCTACGTATAAGTTACTCTATATGCTTTTGCGTTCGAATTCAATTAATTATCGAACTTTTACTGTTAGTTCGTTATTCGTGCGGCAAAAGCCCGGGAAGAAAGTGGTCACCTGACCTAGTGGGCAGGGATTGCTCTGATTGGCTCAGGCTCGGTAAGCCAGTGACACATCAGTTGTACTGCGACTGCTGAGACAAGCAGAAGCACTGTGTGTGTAGTTCTGAGAGACTGAGACCTGTTTTGTTTAAATTGGGGTGTAATTGTTCTGGGAATCCATATTACACATATCAGGGATACTGCAGAGCAAGTGCAGGGCTAGTAATTAATCAGGCAGGGAGAGAGACAGGTAGAGAGATAGGGAGAGAAACAGGGAGAGAGACCAAGACCAGCTGCAGGGCCACAGTCAAGTGAAAAATGTCTGGAATGGATAAGCAAAAGGCAGGGGCGGACATACCGCCTATGCAGCCGGTTCAACTGCACAGGGGCCCAGAGTGGGAGGGGGCCCATACAGCTTGGACTGGTCCACTCATGAATGGGGCCCCCTTCCTGAACTTCAGACTGAAAGATAATGTGCTGCTCAGGGGCACTACTGGTCAGTAAAGCTGTGTCCACAGGGTCTGGTTTTTACAAAATCATGGCAAAAAAACACCACATTCTGCCGTGATTTTCAGGAAAATAGAACCTTGTGGACCCAGCCTTACTGACCAGGAGTGCTGATTGGTCTTAAAACTGTCACTCGCAAGCGCTGACAGGCTGGCATCCAATAAGCCAGCTCTGCTAGAAGGAAGGAAGGACCCACTGCTGCTGTGTGGAGATGGAGCCCAGCTACTAAGAGGGAAGGACCTGAGCCTGCTGCTGAGAGGGAAGAGCCTGAGCCTGCTGCTGAGAGGGAGGAGCCTAGCTGAGGACACCAGAAACAGCAATACAGAGCCAGGAGGTGAGGAAGGGATCTGTATCTAATGTAGTGTAAAAAAATTCCTGCATGTGTGAGAGTGTCTGCATATATGACAGTCTGTGTGTGTGTGTGTGACAGTGTCTTCATATGTGACTGTGTGTGCGTGTATGAGACAGTGTCTGCATATATGACAGTCTGTGTGTGTGTGACAGTGTCTCCATATGTGACAGTGTGTGTGAGAATGTCTTCATGTGTGACAGTGTGTGTATGTGAGTATCTGCATATGTGACAGTGTGTGTGTATGTAAGTGTCTGCATATTTGACAGTGTAACACCTAAATATGGCTCCACAATAAACCAAAGGTGTCTGGGTAAACCAAGCAATGTGACCCCAAATAGAGAGAACCAAGACACCATCAATCAGTATAAAAATTAAATTTTATTAATGACCAGTAAAATACATGTAAAAATACTACCGTAAATAAATAATCATAGAATCATTACAGAAGCGGTGGCTGCATTTACGGACAAAATGATAAGATACATCTGTCAGACTATCCGTATAGATTGTTAGTATGATAGTCCATGTATATACGTAGAGTATAGGCTCTAAAATGCCATCAGGTTCTCATGAAGATAAAGTGCATAGTGCCAAATATATCAGTATTGTAAGGCTACTTTCACACTTGCGTTTGCAGGATCCGTTAGTGAGATCCGTCACAGGCTCTCATAAACAGTCCAAAACTGATCAGTTTTGTCCTAATGCATTCTGAATGGAAAAGGATCTGTTCAGAATGCATCAGTTTTGCTTCAGTTTGCTTCAGTTCAGTCAGCATTCCGTTTTGGAGGCGGACACTAAAACGCTGCTTGCTGACACAATGTAAGTCAATGGGGACGGACCCGTTTTCTCAGACACAATAGAAAACAGATCCGTCCTCCACTGACTTTTAATGGAGTTCATGACGGCTATTTAAACGATAATACAACCGGATCCGTTCAGAACGGATGCAGACGGTTATATTATCATGACGGAACCGTTTTTGCTGATCCATGACGGATCCAGCAAAAACGCAAGTGTGAAAGTAGCCACACAAATAAGGACATAAAGAGCCAATACACTTCAGTGCAAAAATTAAAGACCAAACAGGACAATAATCTAGATAAAGGACACACTATCACAAAAATAAAGGATACCGACCAGTGTAGCTCAACCCCAACGCATGTTTCGCCAAATGGCTTCCTATGGGGAAGTGACATTTCCCGTGAGGAAGGCATCTGGCTAAACATGCGTTGGGGTTGAGCTACACTGGTCGGTATCCTTTATTTTTGTGTTAGTGTGTCCTTTAACACAAAAAAACCTATTTCTGTAATGATTCTATGATTATTTATTTAGTATTTTTACATATATTTTACGGGTCATTAATAAAATTTAATTTTTATACTGATTGATGGTGTATTGGTTGTTCTCTCTATTTGGGGTCACATATGTGACAGTGTGTGTATGTGAGAGTGTCTGCATGTAACAGTGTGTGTGTATGTGAGAGTGTCTGTATAAGTGACAGTGTGTGTATGTGAGAGTGTCTGCATGTAACAGTGTGTGTATGTGAGAGTGTCTGCATATGTGACAGTGTGTGTATGTGAGAGTGTCTGCATGTAACAGTGTGTGTGTATGTGAGAGTGTCTGCATATGTGACAGTTAGAGATGAGCGAGCATACTCGTCCGAGCTTGGTGCTCGTTCGAGTATTATGGTACTCGTAAGTGCTCGCTGCTCGGACGAGTATCTCGCCATGTTCGAGGAAATGGCAACTTCCGCATCGTGCATTTTTGGCGCCTATAAACTCAGCCAATCGCAAGCCAGGAGACTCTGCGGTACACCCAGCATCACGTGGGGCCCTTACATGTCGATAGCAGGGGTTGGCTGGCCTGATCAGGTGACCCTGGAATATACTAGTGACTGGCCACAGTGCTCGGTTCAGATGCTGTCTGGATGTCGTTAGGGATAGAGCTGCTGCGTTTCAGGGACAGTGTTAGGGCCTACATTTAGTTCTCTGTTAGGCAGGAATCACCCACAAAGAACCCAACAGCCCTTCTAAGGGCTACAAGAAATTTTTTTTTTGTCTCCTGGCTTGGCTGGCTGGCACTAGTAGTGCAGCTATCGCCATATATAACCCCTTTTTTTATTGTTATATCTCAGTGATACAAATCCATTTCACACAGCTGCGTGGAACCATTCTGTGTGTCACAGTTCAGTACACTCACTACAATCTGTATTTTCTGTCCAGGTGACACTTTCTGTACGTCACTTAATACAACCAGGTCTTTTCCTCTCACGTATATAGCTTGATCCCAAAAATCTCAGTGCGACATTTGTCTGGGTCGCAATCAAAATAGCCACTGTCAGCAGGGTGTCAGTTAGCTCTACGATAGTTTCTGCATGTCACGTTCCCAAAAAAACAAAACTAAAAAAAAAAAAAAAAATTTAAAAAAATAGTTTTTTGGTTGTTTTAGCTCAGTGATACAAATCCATTTCACATAGCTGCGTGGAACCATTCTGTGTGTCACAGTTCAGTACACTCACTACAATCCGTATTTTCTTTCCAGGTGACTCTTTCTGTACGTCACTTAATACAACCAGGTCTTTTGCTCTCATGTATATAGCTTGATCCCAAAAATCTCTGTGCGACATTTGTCTGGGTCGCAGTCAAAATAGCCACCGTCAGCAGGGTGTCAGTTAGCTCTACGATAGTTTCTGCACATCACGTTCCCAAAAAACAAAACTAAAAAAAAAAATATAAAAAAATAGTTTTTTTGTCGTTTTAGCTCAGTGATACAAATCCATTTCACACAGCTGCGTGGAACCATTCTGTGTGTCACAGTTCAGTACACTCACTACAATCCGTATTTTCTGTCCAGGTGACACTTTCTGTACGTCACTTAATACAACCAGGTCTTTTGCTCTCACGTATATAGCTTGATCCCAAAAATCTCTGTGCGACATTTGTCTGGGTCGCAGTCAAAATAGCCACCGTCAGCAGGGTGTCAGTTAGCTCTACGATAGTTTCTGCACATCACGTTCCCAAAAAAACAAAACTAAAAAAAAAAATATAAAAAAATAGTTTTTTTGTCGTTTTAGCTCAGTGATACAAATCCATTTCACACAGCTGCGTGGAACCATTCTGTGTGTCACAGTTCAGTACACTCACTACAATCCGTATTTTCTGTCCAGGTGACACTTTCTGTACGTCACTTAATACAACCAGGTCTTTTGCTCTCACGTATATAGCTTGATCCCAAAAATCTCTGTGCGACATTTGTCTGGGTCGCAGTCAAAATAGCCACCGTCAGCAGGGTGTCAGTTAGCTCTACGATAGTTTCTGCACGTCACGTTCCCAAAAAAAACAAAACTAAAAAAAAAAATATAAAAAAAATAGTTTTTTTGTTGTTTTAGCTCAGTGATACAAATCCATTTCACACAGCTGCGTGGAACCATTCTGTGTGTCACAGTTCAGTACACTCACTACAATCCGTATTTTCTGTCCAGGTGACACTTTCTGTACGTCACTTAATACAACCAGGTCTTTTGCTCTCACGTATATAGCTTGATCCCAAAAATCTCTGTGCGACATTTGTCTGGGTCGCAGTCAAAATAGCCACCGTCAGCAGGGTGTCAGTTAGCTCTACGATAGTTTCTGCACGTCACGTTCCCAAAAAACAAAACAAAACAAAAAAAATAAAAAAAAATAGTTTTTTTGTTGTTTTAGCTCAGTGATACAAATCCATTTCACACAGCTGCGTGGAACCATTCTGTGTGTCACAGTTCAGTACACTCACTACAATCCGTATTTTCTGTCCAGATGACACTTTCTGTACATCACTTAATACAACCAGGTCTTTTCCTCTCAAGTATATAGCTTGATCCCAAAAATCTCTGTGCGACATTTGTCTGGGTTGCAATCAAAATAGCCACCGTCAGCAGGGTGTCAGTTAGCTCTACGATAGTTTCTGCACGTCACGTTCCCAAAAAAACAAAACTAAAAAAAAAAAAATATAAAAAAAATAGTTTTTTGGTTGTTTTAGCTCAGTGATACAAATCCATTTCACATAGCTGCATGGAACCATTCTGTGTGTCACAGTTCAGTACACTCACTACAATCCGTATTTTCTGTCCAGGTGACTCTTTCTGTACGTCACTTAATACAACCAGGTCTTTTGCTCTCACGTATATAGCTTGATCCCAAAAATCTCTGTGCGACATTTGTCTGGGTCGCAGTCAAAATAGCCACCGTCAGCAGGGTGTCAGTTAGCGCTACGATAGTTTCTGCACATCACGTTCCCAAAAAAACAAAACTAAAAAAAAAATATAAAAAAAATATTTTTTTTGTTGTTTTAGCTCAGTGATACAAATCCATTTCACACATCTGCGTGGAACCATTCTGTGTGTCACAGTTCAGTACACTCACTACAATCCGTATTTTCTGTCCAGGTGACACTTTCTGTACATCACTTAATACAACCAGGTCTTTTGCTCTCACGTATATAGCTTGATCCCAAAAATCTCTGTGCGACATTTGTCTGGGTCGCAGTCAAAATAGCCACCGTCAGCAGGGTGTCAGTTAGCTCTACGATAGTTTCTGCACGTCACGTTCCCAAAAAAACAAAACTAAAAAAAAAAAAATATAAAAAAAATAGTTTTTTTGTTGTTTTAGCTCAGTGATACAAATCCATTTCACACAGCTGCGTGGAACCATTCTGTGTGTCACAGTTCAGTACACTCACTACAATCCGTATTTTCTGTCCAGGTGACACTTTCTGTACGTCACTTAATACAACCAGGTCTTTTGCTCTCACGTATATAGCTTGATCCCAAAAATCTCTGTGCGACATTTGTCTGGGTCGCAGTCAAAATAGCCACCGTCAGCAGGGTGTCAGTTAGCTCTACGATAGTTTCTGCACGTCACGTTCCCAAAAAAACAAAACAAAACAAAAAAAATAAAAAAAAATAGTTTTTTTGTTGTTTTAGCTCAGTGATACAAATCCATTTCACACAGCTGCGTGGAACCATTCTGTGTGTCACAGTTCAGTACACTCACTACAATCCGTATTTTCTGTCCAGATGACACTTTCTGTACATCACTTAATACAACCAGGTCTTTTGCTCTCACGTATATAGCTTGATCCCAAAAATCTCTGTGCGACATTTGTCTGGGTCGCAATCAAAATAGCCACCGTCAGCAGGGTGTCAGATAGCTCTACGATAGTTTCTGCACGTCACGTTCCCAAAAAAACAAAACTAAAAAAAAAAAATATAAAAAAAATAGTTTTTTTGGTTGTTTTAGCTCAGTGATACAAATTCATTTCACATAGCTGCATGGAACCATTCTGTGTGTCACAGTTCAGTACACTCACTACAATCCGTATTTTCTGTCCAGGTGACTCTTTCTGTACGTCACTTAATACAACCAGGTCTTTTGCTCTCACGTATATAGCTTGATCCCAAAAATCTCTGTGCGACATTTGTCTGGGTCGCAGTCAAAATAGCCACCGTCAGCAGGGTGTCAGTTAGCTCTACGATAGTTTCTGCACATCACGTTCCCAAAAAAACAAAACTAAAAAAAAAATATAAAAAAAATATTTTTTTTGTTGTTTTAGCTCAGTGATACAAATCCATTTCACACATCTGCGTGGAACCATTCTGTGTGTCACAGTTCAGTACACTCACTCCAATCCATATTTTCTGTCCAGGTGACACTTTCTGTACGTCACTTAATACAACCAGACTGAACAAGTTTGTGGGTTTCAGTACAGCAGGCCCATTTATTTTTTATTTTTTATATAATACACTTATATACAGAAAATGTTGAACCCCAGGGCTAAGGGTCAAGGACGAGGGCGTGGGCATTCAATTACTGCAGGGGGCAGAGGCTGTGGTCCTGGGCAGGGTGAGACAGTACCTGCTGATGAGGGAGCAGGGGAACGCCGCAGAGCTACACTCCCTAGCTTCATGTCTCAACTTACAGGGACACGTGGTAGAGGACTGTTGAAACCACAACAGTGCGAACAGCTGATGTCGTGGATTGCGGACAATGCTTCAAGTAATCTGTCCACCAGTCAGTCTTCCACGCAGTCCACCCACGTTACCCAAGGGAGCACTCCTCTGGCTCCTCCACCTCAACCTCCTTCCCCCCAGTCTGCCCCCTCCCAGGAAAATTTGGAATGTGATCCGGCATACTCTCAGGAACTGTTTTCTGGACCCTTCCCAGAGTCACAAACCACTTCGCAGGTTGCTGCTGACCTCGTTCCTGATGCCCAAGTTTTCCAACTGTCGCAGTCTGTGGGTGATGATGATGATGATGACAATGTTGAGTTAGTGGAAGATGTTTGTAAAGAGGTGTCGGACGATGAGGAGACACGGTTGTCAGACAGTGGTGAAGTTGTTGTCAGGTCAGGAAGTCCGAGGGGGAAGCAGATTGAGGAATCGGAGGATGACGAGGTGACTGACCCAAGCTGGGTTGATAAGCCGAGTGAAGACAGTGCTTCTGAGGCGGAGGCGAGTGCTGCACCAGAACAGGTTGGAAGAGGCAGTGGTGTGGCCAGAGGGAGAAGCAGGGCCAGAGCTGGTGCATCAGCAGCAACTGTTTCACGTAGTGAAGCTCCCGTGGCGAGGCCTAGATGTTCGCAAGTCTGGAGGTCCATTAAAGAAAGTAAGGATGACCGACGGACTGTGGTGTGCAACCTGTGCCACACCAGGATCAGCAGGGGTGCCACCACTACTAGCCTAACCACCACCAGCATGCGCAGGCATATGAGTGCTAAACACCCCACTCAATGGAACCAAGGCCGTTCACCACCTCCTGCGGGTCCCACCACTGCTCCTTCCACTGTGTCACTCGCTGCCTCTGCTAGTCAACCCCCAGCCCAGGACCCCGGCACGAGCGCCTCCTGCCGGAAAACCACACCTTCGCCTCCACGATGAGGAAAGACCAACGCTGTTTCTGAGAAGGTCCACCTAACCACGGACACGTGGACAAGTGCTGCCCGGCAGGGACACTATAGCTCACTGACGGCACATTGGGTTAACTTGGTGGAGGCTGGGACCGAGACTGACCCTGGGGCCGCTCATGTACTGCCCACACCGAGGATTGCGGGGCCTACATCGGTCACAGTCTCTCAGACGTACTATGCCTCCTCCTCCGACTACTCCTCCTCCTCCTCCGAATTACCATCCGTGGGCACGGCGCCTTCTGTCGGTAGCTCTAGGCACAGCAGCAGTGCCGTGGGTAAGCGCCAGCAGGCGGTGCTCAAACTGCTGAGCTTAGGTGACAAAAGGCACACCGCCCAAGAGCTGTTACAGGGCATCACGGCGCAGACCGATGTGTGGCTGGCACCGCTGAACCTCAAGCCAGGCATGGTTGTGTGTGACAACGGGCGTAACCTGGTGGCGGCTCTGCAACTTGGCAGACTGACACATGTGCCATGCCTGGCCCACGTGTTCAATCTAATAATCTCATAGTTCAGCGGTTCCTCAAGACATACCCCAATCTGTCTGATTTGCTCACCAAGGTGCGCCGCATCTGTGCGCATTTCCGCAAGTCGACCACAGATGATGCCACTCTCAGGGCAGCGCAGCGCCGCCTACAACTGCCCGCTCACCAACTGTTGTGCGACGTGCCCACGAGATGGAATTCGACATTAAACATGTTATCCAGAGTTAGCAGCGCAGAGCGATTGTAGACTGCCAGATGTCAACTTCCACCAGAACTGGTAGTTAGGTCAGTCAGATTTCCTCAAGTCTACAATGAGGAGTGGACGTGGATGTCTGATATCTGCCAGGTGTTGAGCAACTTTGAGGAGTCAACACAGATGGTCAGCGGCGATGCCGCCATTATCAGCCTCACCATCCCGCTGCTTTGCCTGTTGAAAAACTCACTGCTTAGCATCAAGTCGGATGCTTTGCGCTTGTCACAAGAGACGGTGGAGGAAGATACGTCGCTTGATAGCCAGAGCACCCTCCGGTCTGTTTCTCAGCGCGTATCGGAGGAGGGGGATGAGGATGAGGAGGAAGAGGAGGAGAATGTCGGCGAGACAGTAGAGGGTACCAGTGCTCAGTCCTTAACTCTTGAGCGTGTATGGGCTGAAGAGGAGGATTTGGAGGAGGAGGAGGAAATGGAGAGTCAGGCCAGTGAGGAGAGGGAATTTTTACGTGTTGGGACTCTCGCGTTAGAAGCATTTTTTCAAACACCGATTACTGGGTGTTCACTCTCCTGGACCCACGGTACAAGCAGAACCTTTCCAATCTCATCCCTGCAGAGGAAAGGAGTACGAGAGTGAATAGATATCAACAGGCCCTGGTGCACAAGCTGAAACAATCCTTCCCATCTGACGCCGCTAGCGGCAGAGGGCATGGTTCTGTGGGCCAAGTAGCGGGGGAGAGGAGGCGAGCAGGCAGCTTGTCCAGCACTGGCAGGGGAATGCTCTCCAAGGCCTTTGCCAGTTTTATGTCACCCCCGCAAGACACTGTCACCTGTCCCCAGTCTAGGCAGAGTAGGGGGGGCTGTACAGAAAGATGGTGAGGGAGTACCTAGCTGACCATACCAACGTCCGTAGCGATCACTCTGCTCCATACAACTACTCCATACAAGCTGGACACGTGGCCTGAACTGGCGCTGTACGCCTTGGAGGTGCTGGCC
>ONZH01027767.1:0-109394 GCA_900303285.1 Rhinella marina
GCTTGTCAGAAGAGACGGTGGAGGAAGATACGTCGCTTGATAGCCAGAGCACCCTCCGTTCTGTTTCTCAGCGCGTATCGGAGGAGGGGGATGAGGATGAGGAGGAAGAGGAGGAGAATGTCAGCGAGACAGAAGAGGGTACCATTGCTCAGTCCTTATTAACTGTTGAGCTTGTATGGGCTCAATAGGAGGACTTGGAGGAGGAGGAGGAGGAGGAAATGGAGAGTCAGGCCAGTGAGGAGAGGTAATTCTTGCGTGTTGGGACTCTGGCGCACATGGCAGACTTCATGTTAGGCTGCCTATCCCGTGACCCTCCTGTTAGAAGAATTTTTTCAAACACTGATTACTGGGTGTTCACTCTGCTGGACCCACGGTACAAGCAGAACCTTTCCACTCTCATCCCTGTAGAGGAAAGGAGTATGAGAGTGAATCAATATCAACAGGCCCTGGTGCACAAGCTGAAACAATCCTTCCCATCTGACACCACTAGCGGCAGAGGGCGTGCTTCTGTGGGCCAAGTAGCTGTGGAGAGGAGGCGAACAGGCAGCTTGTCCAGCACTGGCAGGGGAACGCTCTCCAAGGCCTTTGCCAGTTTTATGTCACCTCAGCAAGACACTGTCACCTGTCCCCAGTCTCAGCAGAGTAGGGGTGAGCTTTACAGAAGGATAGTGAGGGAGTCCCTAGCTGACCATACCAACGTCCGGACCAATCATTCTGCTCCATACAACTACTGGGTTTCAAAGCTGGACACTTGGCCTGAACTGGCGCTGTACGCCTTGGAGGTGCTGGCCTGCCCTGCCACTAGCGTGTTGTCAGAGCGGGTATTCAGTGCAGCTGGTGGCATTATCACCGATAAGTGTACACGCCTGTCAACTGACAGCGCTGACAGACTGATGCTTATTAAAATGAACAAAGCCTGGATTTCACCGGAATTCAAATCTCCTCTGGGGGAAAGCAGCTAAAGATTAACATTACTTATGTATCCGATTCCTCTTCTCTACTCCTCCTCCTCCTTGTCGTCTTTGCCTAACGCTGACCCAAAACGCAATTTTTTAGAGGGCCAACTGGCACTCTTTTACGACAATTTTTCTGGAGGGCCCCCTACAGGCCCTCTCTCCGACCAATTTTTCCGGAGGGCCCCCTACAGGCCCTCTCTCCAAACAATTTTTCCACAGTGTCAACTACAGAGACTCTAAAACAATGTTTCAGGAGCGTCAAACAGACAGTCCAAAACAATTTTTCAGGAGGCGCAAGTACCAACATTTAAAAAAAAATTTTTTTTGCTGAGGGTCGACTTTATGTACTCCGAAAAGAAAAAAATTTTTGGAGGCTCAACAAAAGCCATTTCACTGCATTCTCATTCGGACAAAGTCATTGGTGGTGTAACCGCCATGCTGCGTCAGGCTAAATTTTTGGGTGGCTCACCTGCTACCTCATCTAACTTGGTCACTTGTTGGTGTCACCGCCATGCTGTGTCAGGCTTATGTCTGCATCGTGTGGCTGGGGATAGGAGAGCAGTGCCAGCATGGGCATGCGTGATGGACCTTCGTTGCACCTAGTTGGGTGCTTCCCTAACATGTGATGGACATGTGCCTCACCTTTCTTGGTCTGGGTGAGCACAATTGCCATGAGGGTAACCACCAGGCTGTTGCAGGAGAATTTGGGGTAATGGTGGGATTAGGCAGCCTCAGAGGCATCCATGCATGCTGCCCCTGCTGTTTCCTGTCCATTTCCGTGGTGTTTCCATCATTTTCTGAGGTTTCCAGGTTTTCACCCAGCCTTCCCTAGGCAGAGCCTTGGTCCCCTGCAAAAAATGCTCGAGTCTCCCATTGACTTCAATGGGGTTCGTTACTCGAAACGAGCACCCGAGCATTCCGGAAAAGTTCGTCTCGAATAACGAGCACCCGAGCATTTTAGTGCTCGCTCATCTCTAGACATGTTCTGTAATTTGCAGAATGGCCACACATATCTACAAAAATATCATAAAAAAATAGGGTTATCTGCATAAGACATAAAGTATTCAAAGGAAGACATAAGGATCATTTTGCACCTCCACTGACTTGCAGGATAACATACAGTTTCTTTATGTAAATACAAAATATTCACAGTGTGAATTGCCATTTTAAAAAATCTTTATTTACACAGTGCAGCACTTTACAATCAGAGTGGGTAACCGCCACAGGATGGAACAAGCTGGACCAATGTTTTTTTACATGTATGTTCACTGTATCTAGCTTTATCTCTTAAATTCCCACACCATTCCTGATGCTACACTAGACCATGCGGTCTCCAAGATGGCTGCCATGTTCTTCACCTATCTCTAAGCAATCACTACTGAGTCATCTCCTCATACAACGCAGGCTAGTGAGGTCATAATCTAAAGTGTCAATGTGCCTACAGTTTTACAGTTCCGTACTAAAAAGCACTATAAAGGGGTTGTCTCACTTCAGCAAATAGCATTTATTATGTAGATAAAGTTAACACAAGGCACTTACTAATCACATTATACACTGATTGTTTCCAGGGGTTACAATCTTCTTATAATCCAGCAGCAGTGCCTGTGCTTGCATACTATAGGAAAAGACATCGACCTTTCTGATGGCCTGGCCCATGGGAGTAAGCATAGGCCAGTGCTTTTCCTATTTTGTGCAAGCACGGCTACCTCTGCTGGATTATATGGTGGCCCTAACCCCTGGAAACAAGCAGTGTATAATGTGATGGAAAAATGAATCCAATTCCATTTGCTGAAGTGAGACAACCCCTTTATCGTAGAAGTGACAGAAACATGTTGCTCAGAAATATCTACTGTGAGACATGATCTACAGCACTTTGCTTCTTGAGTGGAAGCCTTAGAGGCAGACCGTGACACTACACAATACTATATTGCGCAACTCCAGACCACTATATCTTCTCAATCCATCGTTATCAGTGATATGCAGAGGGGCTTGGATGACCTCGAGGACAGAGGAACAATATTAGACTTTGGGATCTTCCTGAATCTCTGGTCAATGAAGAGCTCTACATAATCCTTTTGAAACTATTTAACCTTAATTTGGGATACCCTGCATCTCATACAATTACCGTATTTTTCGCCCTATAAGACGCACTTTTTTTCCCCCAAAAGTAGGGGGGAAAATGCGGTGCGTCTTATAGGGCGAATACAAGTGAGCGCTTCCATAAGGAAGCGCTCACTTGTACGTAGGGACCCCCATCAGACCTCAAATCAGCCCACCCAGCCACTTAAAGACCATACTTACATGTTCTGCGCTGCCGCTGCTGTCCGGGCTGATCTGAGGTCTGATGGGGGCACAAAACGCTAATCTGAGGTCTGATGGGGGCACAAAACGCTAATCTGAGGTCTTATGGGGGCACAAAACGCTAATCTGAGGTCTGATGGGGGCACAAAACGCTAATCTGAGGTCTGATGGGGGCACAATATGCTAATCTGAGGTCTGTTGGGGGCACAATATGCTAATCTGAGGTCTGTTGGGGGCACAATATGCTGATCTGAGGTCTGTTGGGGACACAATATGCTGATCTGAGGTCTGATGGGGGCACAATCTGCTGATGTGAGGTCTGATGGGGGCACATTCTGCTGATCTGAGGTCTGATGGGGGCACATTCTGCTGATCTGAGGTCTGATGGGGGCACATTCTGCTGATCTGAGGTCTGATGGGGGCACATTCTGCTGATCTGAGGTCTGGTGGGAGCACAGTGAGATGGTATGGGGGCACAGGGGGCTGATATGGGGGTCTGATAAGAGGATCTGATGAAAAATATTTTTTTCTTATTTTCCTACACTAAAACCTAGGTGCGTCTTATGGGCCGGTGCGTCTTATAGGGCGAAAAATACGGTAAGCTGGATAGAGTTCATAGAATCCTGAGGCCTACAGATACTTCAGGTCAACCCAGAGATGTCATTTGTTGTGTACCGTTAACCCCTTCATGAGCAACGCTGTACATGTATGGCGCAAGTCTATTTTTTTAAAAATGGTGCCCACTCACGAGGACATGGGATGCTTCAAACAGCAGACACCCGGGACTAATGTCTGTGATTGGTGTTATAGAGCAGGAGGAGCTGAACAGATTAATGTATATTTTTTTGTAGAAAAGATTCAGTATGACTTTTTGGACTTAGAAGGCCAATGGGCACATCTGATCAGCAACTGATAAACTCTGTGTTCATGCTCATAAACAAGGAAAGCTGTCAGTAACTAGTAGGATTGTCCCGCTGATTCTTAGGCATATAAAGAGCAGTGTTTAAATGAATCAAATACAAGTTATACTGATTTTTTTCCCACAAAACAGAACATCAATCTGCTCACTGATTGACAGCCTTCCTTTTTTCATGAGCATGCACACAACACGCATTTACTGTACTAATTAGAGCCACCCACTGGACTCCCAATCTCAGAAGAGTCTTAAATTTAAAAAAATACATGTTATCCTGAATCTTCTCCTATAACCCTAAATATTAATTTGCTCAGCTCCTGATGCTCTATAAAATACCACAGGTAGGACTCCATGTATGAGAAATATCTTGATTTCTTGAATCTATTCAGCACTGTTTTGGAAAACTTCTTTATCTGGTGTTCTACCATTATTCTTATGTCATACGTAATACTTTGAGTTGGCAACTGAAAATGCAAGAGACCATTTGTACATCTGCTATTATCGTTGTAGAGCTTGCATGAGAACAAAATTAATATTTTCTGGAATTGCCTGGGGTTAACAACCTCTGTGATGAAAAAATAGTTTTATGCTCAAATTTGTATGCTAGTTTTTATCAAAGTTTCTATGGAGACCATATTTCAGTGGGAAAAGAGCTATATAAATAAAAGATTTATTTTCAACATTTCATAATGATGATGAACTATAAGTAAGCCCTGTATTATACATTGGCAAAGCTTCAGCCTTTGAGGGATTACTAGATCTCGATTATGGAAATTGTCATGTTTTCCAAGGCCATTTCTTTTTTATACATGTATTTTACACACACACACACACACACACACACACTTTCGTTGATTTATTTCTGAAAAAAAATCTACTAATGCTTCTTCAAAGAATGTTAAAAAATGTCTGCTATGTATATGGATGCTCACTGGTAGTCTTGGATCTCTCTGGATTCATGCCCACATCATTGTTGGATGTATGGACCTGTACATATTAAAAATATAGGAAATTGAAGGCACACAGAGGTACAGTATGGACTCATAGCAAATAATGGACACCATGTTAGATATGTTCAAGATAGATCCATAAGGGTACCTTCACACGCCATAGATTTTGTTGAAGAATTCTTTGCAACTGATAATTAGTTTCATTCATTTGAATGGGGCTTGCAGAAATCCATGTGCCTGCCACAAATACAATTTATGCAACAAAATCTGTGGCATGTAAAAGCACCCTAATGCAGCCCTGACCATAGTAAAGTATGACAAGTGGGTCTGATGATAAATTTAACATTATCCTGTTATCAATCCCATTATAGATTTAAATGTCTAAATCCAGTATGTCAGTATGTATTATGGAGCACATTTTTAGCTCTTATGGCATTAGCCCTTTTGAAAATGTGTGTTTTGCAATTGGAGAAGTTAAAGATTGAGAAAAAAGTAATTACTTTTAATGACTAAATTAATAGATGACAACTAAGAAACAGCAAGCTTTCAACACTACTCAGGTCTTGTCAGGCATGGTATAAGACAATCTCTGAAAGAGTCACATATGGTATTTATACTTAGAAAGGACATTACAGAGTGGTAAATGAGGAAAACCATGGCTATCAATATGAGGGGCAAACAAATGCAGCAGTAAATATTGGAGAAATTCATAGATAAGGAGTGTGGAAGTCTTCTGATTGCGATCTGGTCTATTGTTGTGATGTCCCCACCAGGTCTGAGGGCATATTATAAAGTGATAAGGAAGGATATAAATCCACACAATATATTCATTCCTGTTCTAAAAAACTTTTTGATTCTAAAATGTTCATGTCTCTGATGTGGTTAGGGCTGAAAAAATGTTTTGGCTTAGGTAGACCTGTTCTTTTCACTTTAATTGTTTGACAAAGAGAATGCATTCTTGTTCTTAATTTCTGCCATGTTTCACCTACATAAAGACCCCCAGTAGGACATTTGCTGCATACAATTAAGTAGAAACGGACAGATAGGAATCCAGGCATCTACGCAACCAATCAGTTTCTGTCACGCGAGGTCGGCGTCGTGCTCCCTCTGCACGACGTCGCCGGACCTCTCCGCCCCCTAGAGACGAGCAATAGGGAATTGAAGTGCTGGTCTTGTCAGCCAGCACTTCATGAGTTAATTCTCTGTTTGGGTTTAGCCATGTGGTGCTGATCACACCACATGGCTACTTTACATATTGTTTGGACAGCTTGCTCCGCCTCAGGTCATGTGATGCTGGCCACATCACATGATCCTGGGCGGGCTATTTAAAGATGGCAACTGCCTCACTCAGATGCCTGTGATTAGTCTTCTGAGATCAGTGCTGTGTGTTGGACCTTGCTGTTGGATTATTGGTGTATTGGATTTTGGCTTTGGACTTAGACTACGCTTTTGTGATTCCCCTCGGTATTTGACGTGACCTCCTGTTCTTGACTTGGCTTGCTGACGATTCTGCTGTTGTGTTGTTTCTGTCTGTGTTCGTCTTTCCCTGTGTTCCCTTCCCTTCCCTGTGCACGTACTCAGCATAGGGACTGTCTCCAAGTTACGGTTTTGTCGCCTAGGGCATCTACTGTAAGTAGGCAGGGAAAGAGGTGGGGTTCAGACAGGGCACACTATCCCTTGTTTCCCTGTCGTGACAGAATCACAGGCCATACCTAATGGAGCCGTTGCGAGTACTCACGGACCAGATGAGTAACATGGCTCAGATGATCCAGGATTTGGCCGGGAGACTCCAACATCAGGAGCAGCTGCGGACTGCACCCGCAGTCGTTCCCTCCATGCCAAACCCCAATATTGAACCCCATGTAAAATTGCCCGATCGGTTTTCTGGGGACCGAAGGACTTTCCGTTCCTTTAAGGAAAGTTGTAAATTATATTTCCGTTTACGCTCACACTCCTCGGGTTCTGAGCAGCAGCGGGTAGGAATAATTATTTCCTTGCTGCAAGGTGATCCGCAGGAGTGGGCTTTCTCATTGCCACCTGACTCCCCTTGTCTATTGTCTGTGGAGGCTTTTTTCCGGGCCCTAGGTCTTTTATATGAGAAACCTGACTTGGCCGCTGTAGCTGAAACTCACCTCAGAGACATTCGGCAGGGTAACCGTCCAGTTGAGGATTACTGTGCTGAGTTCAGAAAATGGTGTGTGTCCTCTAAATGGAATGACCCTGCTTTGAGAAGCCAGTTTAGGGTGGGACTGTCTGACCATCTGAAGGATTTACTAGTTAGTTATCCTACTCCTGACACCTTAGAGGCGACTATGACCTTAGTTATCAAACTTGACCGACGGTTTAGGGAGAGACAAAAGGAACGTTCTGTTGCCCCTCAAGTTGCCGTGTTGTCCGAAGTTCCTCTTCAGAGCCCGTCTCCTATCAACGTCCAGGAGGAGCCTATGCAGTTGGGAGTTACTATGAGGGATCAGAGACGCCTGAGAGGGGCCTGTTTTTACTGCGGTGAGATGAACCACTGGCTCCAGCAGTGTCCGAGACTTCTGCTCTCAAAAAGGTCTGTTCCTGGAAGTAAGGTACCCCCTGCGGTGGTAAGAAAGAAAATCTTGTTACCTATTTCCATTTCTTATAACCAACTCAAGAGATCCGGTGAAGCATTTGTGGATTCAGGTTCTGCTGCTAATTTTATTGATTATGATTTTGTGCAATCTGTGGGTGTGCCTATAATTCCTTTAAGGGAGGTAATTCAAATTATCGCACTGGATTCCACTCCATTGAATAATGGGAGAGTGGAGTTTTGTACTCCTGAGGTTGTATTAACTGTAGGAATTACCCATACTGAGACTTGCTCCTTCCTTGTATTAAAGGATTTACCTGCCGACCTTGTTTTAGGTCTGCCTTGGTTACAGGACCACAACCCTGTGATCAACTGGTCGGTAGGTGAATTGGAAAAATGGGGAATGAATTGTGACAAATGTTGTAGATCAGTATTGCAGTTGGGAGGTACCACTGAGTCTCTTTCCTTGCCCAAGTATATTGGCGATTTTTTGGACGTGTTTTCCATGTCCGAGACTGAGTTCCTCCCTCCTCACCGGCAATATGATTGCGCCATCGACCTTATTGAGGGATCCAAATATCCCAAAGGTCGCATTTCTAATCTCTCTACTCCTGAACGTCAGTCCATGAGGGATTATCTCAAAGAGAGTCTGGCCAAGGGTCACATCCGGCCTTCAGTTTCTCCCATGGGGGCAGGTTTTTTCTTTGTTGGTAAAAAGGATGGAGGATTGAGGCCCTGTATCGATTACAGGGAGCTCAATAAAATCACTGTTAAAAACAGATACCCGTTGCCCCTTATTCCTGACTTGCTGAATCAGGTCCAGGGGGCCTGTTGGTTCACCAAGCTGGATTTGAAGGGGGCATACAACCTAATCAGGATTCGTGAGGGGGACGAATGGAAAACTGCTTTTAATACCCCGGAGGGTCATTATGAGTACTTGGTAATGCCTTTTGGGTTAAGTAACGCTCCGGCAACTTTCCAAAACTTTGTCAATGACATTTTTAGACCATTTATTGGGAAATTTGTAATTGTCTATATTGATGACATCCTGATTTTTTCTGCAGACTGGGAGAGTCACGTATCTCACACCAGGCAAGTGCTGGAAGTGTTGCGTGAAAACAAGTTGTTTGTTAAAGGGGAAAAGTGTACCTTTGGTGTTCAGGAAGTGGCCTTTTTGGGATACATTCTCACCCCTTTTTCTTTCAAAATGGACCCAGTTAAAGTACAGGCCATTGTGGATTGGGTGCGACCTTCCTCTTTGAAGGCGCTCCAGCGATTTCTGGGGTTTGCTAATTTTTAACGTAAATTTGTCAAAAATTTTTCAGTGGTAGCCAAACCCATTACGGATTTGACTCGCAAGGGGGCTGATCTGGTCAATTGGCCCCCTGCAGCAATTGAGGCCTTTGAAAGGTTAAAGCAGTGTTTTATTAATGCTCCTGTGTTGGTCCAGCCTGATCAAAGTAAGCCTTTTGTAGTTGAGGTGGATGCGTCTGAGGATGGTGTGGGGGCTGTACTGTCCCAGGGGTCTTCCACCTTAACTAATCTTATGCCATGCGCCTTCTTCTCCCGCAAGTTCTCTCCTGCCGAGAGGAATTATGATATTGGGAATAGGGAGTTACTTGCAATCAAGTGGGCATTTGAGGAATGGCGTCATTTTTTAGAAGGGGCATTTCACCGCATTACGGTCCTCACGGATCATAAGAATTTAATGTTTCTAGAATCAGCTAGGCGATTGAATCCTAGACAGGCGAGGTGGGCTTTGTTCTTTACTCGTTTTGATTTTTGTGTTACCTTCAGACCCGGGAGCAAGAACGTTAAGGCCGATGCCTTATCCCGAAGTTTCCAGGCGTATCAGCCTCCTGACGTCCCTCCTGAGCCCATCCTGCCAGCTGATATCATTGTGGCCGCTACCTCATCTGACCTCGCTTCTGAAATCTCGGCAGGACAACATCTTGCTCCCATTGGTACCCCCAATGACAAATTGTTTGTGCCGGCTCATTTGCAGTTGCGACTGCTGGGTGAGTGCCATAATTCTGTTTTGTGTGGACATCCTGGCATCAATGCCACCAAGGAGTTGGTCTCTAGGCAGTATTGGTGGCCGTCAATCTCCAGAGATGTTCAGGCTTTTGTAACTGCGTGTAACACTTGTGCCAGGTCCAAGAATTCCAAGACACGACCTATGGGTGAGTTACATCCTTTACCCATACCTAGTAGACCTTGGTCACATCTGTCCATGGACTTTATCACGGACTTGCCATGCTCTGAGGGTAAAACCGTGATATTTGTGGTGGTTGACAGATTCAGCAAAATGTGTCATTTTATTCCTTTGTGTAAATTACCCTCTGCGAAGGTCTTGGCGTCCGTGTTCATTGATAATATTGTCAAACTACATGGTGTTCCTGAGAATATCGTTTCTGATAGGGGAGTACAGTTTGTGTCTAGGTTCTGGAGGGCGTTCTGTAATAAGATTGGGATCTCTTTGTCCTTTTCATCAGCCTTTCATCCGGAGACCAATGGTCAGACTGAACGTCTTAACCAATCCGTTGAGCAATATCTTAGATGTTATGTTTCTGATAACCAACATGTGTGGGCCAGATTCCTGTCTCTGGCTGAATTTGCAATTAATAATCGTGTTAATTCATCCTCTGGGATGTCGCCGTTTTTCTGCAATATGGGTTTTCATCCACGCTTTAGCTCCTTTTCCCCATCTGCGTCGGTTGTCCCAGATGTCAATGATTTTTCTCAAGAACTGTGCACAGTTTGGGCACAGGTTCAGTCGAACCTGGAAAAGGCCCAAGGAGTTCAAAAAGCTAAGGCTGATAGAAAACGTTCTAAGGGTGTGAATTTTAAGGTTGGGGATAAGGTATGGTTATCGACTAAAAATCTCAACATGAGGGTACCATCCTACAAGTTTGCACCTCGCTTCATTGGTCCTTACAGGATCACCAAGGTGATCAATCCGGTTTCTTTTAGGTTATGTTTACCCGACTCCCTTCGTGTTCATAATGTTTTTCATGTGTCTTTGCTCAAACGTTATGTTGCTCCCGTTGGTCCTGAGGAACAGTCTCCGCCTCCGGTTGAGGTAGCAGGACAAATGGAGCATGAGATTGCCAGAATTGTGGATGTGAGAAGGGTCCGGAATTCCTTCCAGTACCTCGTACATTGGAAGGGGTTCGGTCCTGAGGACAGGTCTTGGGTACCGTTGACCAGGATGCATGCAGACTCGCTCATCCGAAAGTTCCATCTGCAGCATCCCGATAAGCCTGCTCCCGCTGGTAAGGGTCCGGTGGCCCCTCGTGAAGGGGGGGGTACTGTCACGCGAGGTCGGCGTCGTGCTCCCTCTGCACGACGTCGCCGGACCTCTCCGCCCCCTAGAGACGAGCAATAGGGAATTGAAGTGCTGGTCTTGTCAGCCAGCACTTCATGAGTTAATTCTCTGTTTGGGTTTAGCCATGTGGTGCTGATCACACCACATGGCTACTTTACATATTGTTTGGACAGCTTGCTCCGCCTCAGGTCATGTGATGCTGGCCACATCACATGATCCTGGGCGGGCTATTTAAAGATGGCAACTGCCTCACTCAGATGCCTGTGATTAGTCTTCTGAGATCAGTGCTGTGTGTTGGACCTTGCTGTTGGATTATTGGTGTATTGGATTTTGGCTTTGGACTTAGACTACGCTTTTGTGATTCCCCTCGGTATTTGACGTGACCTCCTGTTCTTGACTTGGCTTGCTGACGATTCTGCTGTTGTGTTGTTTCTGTCTGTGTTCGTCTTTCCCTGTGTTCCCTTCCCTTCCCTGTGCACGTACTCAGCATAGGGACTGTCTCCAAGTTACGGTTTTGTCGCCTAGGGCATCTACTGTAAGTAGGCAGGGAAAGAGGTGGGGTTCAGACAGGGCACACTATCCCTTGTTTCCCTGTCGTGACAGTTTCTACCTTTAATTTTTCATAGCTCCTTTGGAAAATGAAAGGTGTAATCTAATTTTCTTTTACACCAGTTTTGATAACTCTCCCCTATAGTTTTTAATCTAAATAATTCTGAATGATGTTCTTATCACAACTGCAACATCACTACGAGGGGAGGACTAGATCAATTTCTACAAATTTCAGACAATATAAATTCCCATTATGTTCCTTCTGAATATGTTTGGCCACTGGAGAGTCTCTTCTGTTGAGAACATCTCCTACATGTTCCTCAATTCTACGAAATGATTTGCGTGTGGTCTTCTCAACATACTCCTTGCGACACACAAATAACCCCTCTTGTTTTGCAGTTAATAAAGTCCACTATCTAATATTCCATAAATGGGTTTTCCCATCTTGCTAATTCATTCTCACCTACAGCCAACTCTGCTATTCACTTCCTGGTTTCCTGCTTCTAAGGCTGGGCAGGCTTAGGCAGTTTGAGTGAAGGCCTGCCACGCCTCCTTATGACATCACACTGAGAACTCAGTCCTTGCGTTCTCGTTCATGTGGATAGTGTCCCATCTTGATTATAAAATTGTCCCCAAGTATTATTGTCCCCAAGTGTCTGACGCGGCAAGGGAAGAGCGAATATACGCGCATGCGCGGCGGCGTGCGCGTTTGTGAATGAAGCAGCGGCCACCTGGGTAAAAGAGGAGCTGGGTCTGTGCAAGGAGAGGTGGCCATAACCATTGGAAACAGAATACAAACAAAGGGGTAGGAGGGGTATGAATAGCTCAAAAGGAGGGAAAAATAAATAATAACTATTTACAAAAATGATCTATGGCACCATTGTGCCAATTTAAAATATGATCATGAAGATGGGAATACCCCTTTAATGTGACCTCCCTGGTAAAACTCTTTCTGATCTGTACAAATCTGTGGCCACATACCCACTACACTTGTAACATCCATTAATGGTGGATTTTGTCATGTTGTTATGCCAACAGAGGATTAAAAGCAGCTGTGCACAAGGCAATCCTTCTCCTGTAAGTGATCTGTGGACGGTCACTAATGATCACTTTACTGTCGGGATCCATTTTGAGGATCTTCCAGTTCCTAGAGATGATCTCCACAGCAGCAGTAATCTCTGTAAACTGGAGGTACACATCATTTGCTCTGGTCCATTGACTGGGAGCGCTAGCTTTGAGTACAGCGAAACGTTGGGTATTTTGTTCACTTTCCTTCCATTTTACCCTATCATTCTGCATAACTAAACCTTTAGCTTCTGTATACAATGTATACCTATATTTTCTAGCTAGCAGGTCCACTGAAGAGTCCAACCATTTGGATAGAAACACGGCATGTTGGGCAATGATAGGGGTATAAAAGGGTGAAGACCATTTCTAGAGCAAGGTTCTGTACAGGTTCGCCCATGTCAGGGTGGGTGCTCTGTTTATAGGCCTTTAGGAATTACTAGTCCCCTTCCTCTCCCTTTTTTAGGGATTGATGAGCATAGGCATAGCTTATGTTTATGTTTTTTATCTTCCATGATTTAATAAAGGAAATTTTATGCTAGAACTGGAACTTTTCACTTTATTTTCAGGACTTTAGCAGATGGCTGGCACTCCATTTGCTCCGTGCATTTGGATATATGGAGAGGGTGATTACAAGGCTGGGTGAGCTGTCCTTCACAATTTTTTGTATATTTTTTAGGGATTACCAGGGTAGTATAGTCACACGGAGACCCAACTCTGCATGTTATGCCTCATTCACACATCAGTGTTTTGGTCAGTGATTTCCATCAGTGATTGTGAGCCAAAACCAGGATTGGAGCCTCCATAGACATAAGGTATAAGGGAAAGATCTGCACCTGTTCTGTGTTTTTCACTCACAACCACTGATGGAAATCACTGACCAATGCACTGACACGTGAATGAGGCATTATGCTAAGTGATATATCAACCTGACCTTTCACAATAAAGCTGTTGGACTATGGTACTTGAACGCCAGATGGGTAAGAAGGAAAAAAAATATGTCTACACTATAGTGATCCTATTTTGTACTTGTTTAGTGGTGGTCTTTTTCACTTGGCTTTTTGGCATATTGAAATAATTGCCCTATATCTTTTTTTGTCACAGAGTAATACAGTGTATACAGCAAACATTTCCACTGACATTTGATGAGGTCAACTGAATATGATTTTCCTGGAAGGCAGGGAGTAGAAAATGAAAGTGAAAAAATGGAAAATCACTGCGTCAAGAAGGGGCTAAATCAGCTCCAGAGGATAACTATGTTCACTTTCCCACCCATTTTCCAAAACTGGAGTGAGTGGTGTAAAAATGCAAGGTCACAAATAAGGCCAGGATTCTGGAGTGCAGGGCATGATAAATTCCCCCAGTGACCTTTAAATATGTTTTTTTACTTAACTATGTAGGTAATGAAAAGAGCACTATGTTTAATGTAACCACTTTATATCCATATCTGCATCATTTTAAATGAAGACTTGTGTCAAGCCACCTGTCAATAATTCTTGGAAACTACTATCTGTACTACTAACTGTAATGCCTGAGACATATAAGGAAAGATTACGGTAATAGAAGTAAGTGGAAATGAACATTACCACCCAAATCCATTCACTTTGGCAGTAGTTTAGGCATTTTCAGTATTCAAAAATGACTCATTTTTATTACGTGAATTATGATTTGGCTTATTTCACACCAGTAAAAAATAATGACTTAATGCTTGACCACTCACTGAAAATACTGTAATTCCATTTTTTCAACTTTCTGCAGCAGTGTCTGCTGTCTTTCTTAAAAGGGGTTATCCTATGATTAAAGGGGTTGTCGGAGTTATGAAAAAAATATATAGCACTGTAAATCTGATGGGCAGCAATATATAACTAAGTTAAGCAAATTTTAGGCAAAAAATTTATATATATTTCCTCATTTCCCTGGTTCTCTTCTGGCCGTTTATTTACCTACAGTAACAACAATCTCTGCCCCTCCCCCTGCTCTGCAAAGGGAGTGAATAACAGTGCTGCCCTGAGTGACATGTCTGCCTGCTAGGATACTCAGCAGCATGTTGTATGTGTAGGGCTACAAGTTCCATCTTCTTTGGTCTGTCAGCTTCTGTGATGCAGTCTTTATGTGTAATAAAGGGGGTATTGGAGTGCCTGTTCCTTGTAATTTTTGGCAGCCCTTTCCCTTTGTGCATAGGCTTTATGAGTGTAGGAGTCCCACGTCATGAACAATTGTACCACAATGTGAATGAGGCCCTCCTTTATGTTATATACTGATTGTATCGGAGTGCCTCTTCCTTGTTTTGGAAGCACTTGTGCTTTACATACAAGTAAATATGTTTTTCCTAACAATATTTCCTCTAAAATCAATGTTATATTTGGTTTAGGGGGGTATTATTGTCATTCCGTAAAAGTGGCGTAATAGTCGGACATCATCGTGAATATCAGAGACTTCGGTGTCCAAGATGCATCCAGACAGAGGACAGGGAGTCTGAAAACCAGAATGTCCAACCTGCCCCCAACGTGAAAACGTGCCACCGGTCCCCATGAAGCCACACCCCTAAACACGAGGCCATGCCCCCTGGTTCCATGAAGACACGTAGGAGAAGCTGTCTGAGCGTGAGCTACTGAAAGGGTGGACATCCCTGTGTCTGTCCAGGTCTGTCTGAAAGCCAGACTGTCCAGCCTAAAACCGGACCTCTGGCCACCCTAGGGGCAGGCTGATTTTAGGGTGGCCAGATGTCCGGCTTTAGGCTGGACAGTCCGGTTTTCTGGCTCCCTGTCCTCCATCGGGCGCAGTGCCTGGACGGACGTAGGGATGTCCACCCTTTCAGTAGCTGATGCTCAGACAGCTTCTCCTCCATGTCTTCATGGAGCCAGGGGGCGTGGCCTCATGTTTAGTGGTGTGGCTTCATGGGGACCGGAGGCGCTGCATCACGTTTGGGGGAATGACCGGTGAGGTCCGGCTTTCTGGGCTGAAGACAGTGGCCACCCTAGCTTCTGTGGAGGTCACAGTTAAAGGGGAGGGCACTGTAGAGGTCACTCTCGATATCTTTTAACAACACACACGAACATTAAATGAAATAGATTAAATATACCCGGGCAAAGCCGGGTCCTTCGGCTAGTTAACAATATAGTTAAAGTGGGGAAACTTTATTATTTTTCAGCCTTACAAATGTTACTGTTATAATAAAATATAAAATCTGGAAGACTCATGCCTCATGATTCCTGACCACTGTTAAATGTCTAAGGAGCAGGTTGCCAACCAGAATTTTACCTCTTTTCTAGACATCTTATGCCAAAATCACAGGCATCCAATATTTTTTACAGACAAATTAGAAAACCATAATGAATAATAAAGATTATAAGTAATACATGTCTACAGACAGTATACTAAGAACTCTTTACCAGCATTTACTGTGAGCTGTAAAATAATGACAATTATCACCAAAATAATCTAGTCAAGTAGCACTAGCCTCCAAAAAATTACAGACACATCTATTTTTTTTTCACAGACACATGAAGAGTCACTTATTTTTACGGACTGTCCAAAAATTTCTGGATGGTTGGCAACCCTGCTAAGGAGTAATATTGAGCCTTTCTATACAAAGGACATGATCTATTTCCAGAGTACGATTGTACAGTGTTAGGGATATAGGTAATGTCAGGGATAATGTCATTGCGAGGTCCTTCTCAAGCAATAAGCGAAATGGGCTGAACATTCAACTGAAATATGTCAAGGGGGATCCACAAGATATTTGATATCGGCTCTGTTAAATTCATAATAGAAATATGGACAGAATATGACACAATGCAACTCTAAGTATCCTAAAAAAACTCTTGAGGTTCACCTCCCAGCAGGACAATGATGCTAAATATAATTCTAAAGCTACATTGGAGAGATTTAAGGAGACACATTGAAATGTCTTGAAATGGTCTAGTCAAAGCTTAGACTTCACGTCAATTGATAACCTGTGGCATGACTTGAAGATTGTTGTGCACCAACACAACACATTTATCTTTAAGAAGTTGCAGTTTTGCTCTGGAAGAATGAGCCAAAATTCCTGTGTCTAGATGTAGTAAGCTAAGAGACATACCCCAAGAGATTGGCACCTGTAATTGTGGCGAAAGGTGGCTCAACAGAAATACTCACTTGAAGGAGAGGATTAACAACCCAAATTTTTCATTTTTCTGGACAACTTATCCCAAAATCATGGACAGCCAACATTTTTATGGACAGACTGGAAAACCATAATGAATGATAAAGATTATAATTAATACATGTCTCCAGTTCAATACACTAATAAGAACTGGTTACCACAATTTGCTGTGAACTGTTAAACTATGAAAATTACAACCATAACAATCTAGTCATGTACCACCAGCCTAAGAAAAATCACACATCTATTTTTTTCCACGGACACAGGAAAAAAGTCGCCTTTTATTTCTGGACAGTTTGCAACCTTGTTTCAGGCAGTGAATACTTATGTACATTAAAGGTTTTTTTTGTCTTAATTATTGTTTATGTCACAGTAATAGAAAGATTTTGCACCTTCAAAGTGCCTGGGTTTTTATTTAACTTGGACAACCCCTTTAAGAATTTCCAAGTTCTGCACAATGTCCTTAAGTTCTTTCTGCACAATGTCCTTGCTGAGTGTTTTAAAATTTTGATTTCACGCAGAGTATTCAGTTTTCGAAACACAGATTTAGAAATTACTAGCAGAGTGAGAAAGTTGATGATGCTGGTCCAATTTTCTATTTGCATGGGAGTTAATAAACATTCCTGGGACAGTGGCTGAAATGTGCCATTTGTGCGTATTTATATGCCATTTGTGCGTATTTATCTTTGTGCATGCCCAAAAAGTCATGTGCATTAAAGCAGGTGGGAAGCATGGGGCCTCCAAAAATGTGAAAGAATGCACCGGGGAGGCCCTATTGTCTGAGAGTGCAGGTCCCAGAAGAAGCAGAAGGTGGGTAGTTATTACGAAGAAGTGTTTATTGTCACTTGTCCAATGGCTGAGTTCAAAATAATAACCCTGTGGATAAAGGATACATCACGTAATAAATTAAAGTGAATTTATCAAGTTGAACATGGTATCTGAGCTACTGGCAGCATGTTATAGAGCTCTGGAAGACAGAGTTATAATTTCACCCATCAACATGCTGTTGCCAAAGTGGAAACTTTGACTTTCTTTGGAAGTTTCAGGGGAATAATTTAGAAGATGCAATGTATTTTAAAATGTGAACAACAGACAAAGTATGAAGTCTTGTTCATTTCTACATCATAGGCCCCATTAAGACTCTCCATTACATTTGAAGGAAAAAATACACACAGTATGCAGCACTAATTTTTTCTAGTAAAATGATGGACACAGTGACAAATTCTGAAGGACCTTTTTATAAGTTAATGGGGTCTGTCATGTGCCAGATATATCACAACTTCACAATTTTTTCTGCTCCTATGACAAAATAAAAAAAAAGAGTTCAGAACACAGATGTGAAGACCTTTTAGACCACTTTCATATGGTCAGATTTAGTCAGTATTTTAGATTTGTAAGCCAAAACCAGGAGTGGTTCCACAACACAGATGAGGTGCAAATCATTCCATTATACTTTTTCTCTGTAGGTTCCCCTCCTGGTTTTGGCTTTCAAATAATGCTGAAAAATATTGACCAATTACTGACCAGGTAAAAGTGACCTTACACTGTCTTTGAAAGGCTAGTGATGGTAAAAACCAATTAGACCAAGTGCAGATATATCATGGATGCAGCCCACTCCCACCCTGAAAAAGAAAACAGCATGCTTCCAAATGCCTTCTAGATTACAGTTTAGGCCACATTAATGGGTCAAACTGGTCGCAATTACTATTTGCTATTGCTCCACCAGAACATTTAGCTAGAGAGCAATGAGACAAATGTTGGAGAGCAGAGAGCCTACATACTGTTGTTTATATAGGTATCTCTGCTGTCTATCCCATCCCTTCAAATGGAAGAATAATTAATGGGATTGCTCTTCAAGTATTGATAATAATCTAAGTGCATTGCCATTATTACAATACTACCAGAGGAATATGCATCAAAATAAATAATGCCACATATAATTGATGGACACTTGGCATATGACATATAGATGTCATGGATTTGTATGGATTTCTTTCTATGCACAAAACATATTGAATGTTGACCCAAGTACTGTATGTAAGACACATTCCTACAGCATATTTTCATCCTGTATACAGGGCCGGTTTTAGACAAAATGTGGCCCTGGGCGAAATTAAAAGTGTGGCCCCATATTCTTAAGTATTGTATAAACAGACACATTTATTCACTTCCATAAATCTAAACAAATACAGTAATGTAAAACGTTTTAGACGCAGGTCTTGGTAAAGCCCTTGCTCTGGCGGTGGATCTGCTGGAGTTATGAAGAGGCGGCAGTCTCCACATAATTTCTGTGCATCCAGCGCCACTTCTAAATGTAATCCAGCTTCCTAACAGGGAAAACTGCAGATTGTGGCACAACGGTTAGAAATCTGCACCTGAAGTATGTCTAATCTAGGCGTATTTCAGGTTAATAAATCGCCCCTATAGTTTTCATTGTTTTGAACAAATAGAATTGAAAATAAATCAAACAATAGCCTGTACACAGAACTGAAGGGGTTGCTCAATTCTGGGGCAAGGGACGGTTGGACAGACCTGCCAAAGAAAGCATACTTATCTGCTTAATGAGGCTGGCACCTGCTGCTCTGGACCCTGGATGTCATCATCCATTTTGACGCTGCCTGCAGCCAGTCGCATGCCGCAGTGATGACCTGCTCCTGGTCACGTGGCGCAAGGGAAGAGGTCGACAGGACTTTCTTTTCTTTTCTATATAACGGAAACCAGAATGGATCCGTTATGCTGCCAATAGACTTCAATTACAGTATGAAGGATCAAAACGGAAGGCCTCTAAAGGTTTCTGTTTTGAATTCCATCTTACGAGATCCGTTATTTTCTGTTATAACCATAAGCAATAACGGAATTCATAACAGTGATGTGATCCCGTCCTAAATAGAAAACAAAATCCCACGGCGCTCCCAAAAGTAGTTCAAAAGTAGTGTTCTTTAATCACCAATGCGACATTTCAGGACTTTTATATGATACTTATTTTTATACTACTTAAGAATAGTCCTGGTAAAGGACTGAAACGTCGCATTGAACAACTTTTAGGAGTGCCAAGGAATTTTTTTTCTACATAGATCGATAATAGATAGATAGATATATAGATAATAGATAGATAGATATGAGATAGATATATAGGAGATAGATAGATAGATAGATAGATAGATAGATAGATAGATAGATAGATAGATATTGGTTAGAAAGATAGATAGATATTGGTTAGAAAGATGATAGGATATAGATAGATAAATAGGATATAGATAGATAGATAAATAGGATATAGATAGACAGATAGATAGATAGATAGATAGATAGATAGATAGATAGATAGATAAATAGGATATAGATAGATAATGAGATAGGAGATAGATGGATAGATAGAGATAGATAGATATTGAATAGATAGATAGGTTATAGATAGGAGATAGATAGATATGAGATAGATAGATAGATATTGGATAGAAAGATAGATAGATACATAGATAGATAGATAGATAGATAGATAGATAGATAGATAGATATGTAATGGCTCCTCCTACTTTGAGTATTTAAACTTTGCACTTGCACTGATTTGTATGGCTTGATAAAGGCTCCATAGAGAGAGCCGAAACGTTGCTATCCGGAATAAAGGGTCCACTACTTTGATCACTATTTGGAGTGCTGCCTCGTTCTTTGCATTTTAGATAGATAGATAGATATACAGACGTAGATAGACAGCTAGATATGAGATAGATAGATGATAGATAGAAAGATAGGCAGCAAATAGTTAAAAAAAAAAAACTGTGTGTGGGGGCTGGGAGGGAGAGGACAGGTCCTGTATATCCAGCACAGAATGGAGAGAGGGGCTGGCAGCAAATATGTCAGGTCAAGAGAGGAGGGCCTTCTGAACTCACCAGAGACCCAGTGAACCGCGGGAGCAGGCTGGAGGAGGCCATCACAGTGCAGTGCAGGGCCTCCGTTGAGAGAGAGGAAGGGGCGGAGCCAATTCATGTCATTGTCAGTGGAGCTGGTGCTGCAGCACCCAGCTCCTCACTAAAATATAAGGATCGTGCCTGCTACAGTGGGCGGGAGACAAGGGACCAGTCTGTGCTCTCCTCAGGTGCGGCCACCTAATCTCTTCTACAAATGACATCTGTCTGGGCAGCTCAACAGGGGGCCCCACTCAGGGATGGGGGCCCTGGGCAATTGCCCTGTTTGCCCCCCCCCCCCCTAACGCCGGCCCTGCCTGTATAACTACCAGCTAAAGCACCAACCAATTATTCTAAGAAAAAGTGCAGTATATATATAATCATAGCACAATTGCAATTCCCTATTATGTAAATAAATGTTCAGAGGAAGAGAGGAAATACAAATTATGTATAGGAAATAACATTATGTTGCAATATTTTATGGGATGTTGACTTCATGTGAACCTAGAAAGGTCTTCTCAGTTCCACATATGATTCAACTTAGAAGCACATATTATTGCAGAGTACTTAGCTATTTACTGTCCTTGACAGTATATTTGGGTTACATAAAATACTTACAATATTGGACATATGAGACCAACTACTTGTCTTTCTTTGGCAACACTTAATACATATGGAGTGTATAAAAAGCCTATAAAACAACAGAGTTTGCTAATGATGTTGGAGGCTTGCTTTCATTCTCGGAAATCTAAGTTACAGAGACATCAGATGTTTCCAAATGTCTATTGTACGCTTATTTCTGCATCTAATGTATAGATCGTGTCAAGCATTCCTATAGAATAACAGCATGGGATCACATCTGTTCTTATGGGTTTAACATTTCACAATCACTGAGTGCAAAAATTCAAGTAACCTTTCAATACACACATAGGGGGAGATTTAGGTGTAAAGTAGAACTGGCTTAGTTGCCCATAGCAACCAATCAGATTCCAACTTTCATTTTCCAAAGGAGCTGTCAAAAGTGAATGGTGGAATCTGATTGGTTTCTATGGGCAACTAAGCCAGTTCTACTTTAGACCAGTTTGATAAATCTCCCCCATAGTTCAGAGATTCAGCTGTATGGACCAGTATATATGAAATAAATCTGTTTAGATAGAGAGACATCCTGAGAGTCTTGTCAAAGAAACTCAATTACGGTATTTCTTACCTAATCCATCAATGGCAATGGGCACCAATAAAATTAATATATATACAGTACAGACCAAAAGTTTGGACACACCTTCTCATTCAAAGAGTTTTCTGTATTTTCATGACTATGAAAATTGTAGATTCACACTGAAGGCTTCAAAACTATGAATTAACACATGTGGAATTATATACTTAACAAAAAAGTGTGAAACAACTGAAAATATGTCTTATATTCTAGGTTCTTCAAAGTAGCCACATTTTGCTTTGATTACTGCTTTGCACACTCTTGGCATTCTCTTGATGAGCTTCAAGAGGTAGTCACCTGAAATGGTATTCCAACAGTCTTGAAGGAGTTCCCAGAGATGCTTAGCACTTGTTGGCCCTTTTGCCTTCACTCTGCGGTCCAGCTCACCCCAAACCATCTCGATTGGGTTCAGGTCTGGTGACTGTGGAGGCCAGGTCATCTGGCGTAGCACCCCATCACTCTCCTTCTTGGTCAAATAGCCCTTAGACAGCCTGGAGGTGTGTTTGGGGTCATTGTCCTGTTAATAAATAAATGATGGTCCAACTAAATGCAAACCGGATGGAATAGCATCCCGCTGCAAGATGCTGTGCTAGCCATGCTAGTTCAGTATTCCTTCAATTTTGAATAAATCCCCAACAGTGTCACCAGCAAAGCACCCCCACACCATCACACCTCCTCCTCCATGCTTCACGGTGGAACCAGGCATGTAGAGTCCATCCGTTCACCTTTTCTGCGTCGCACAAAGACACGGTGGTTGGAACCAAAGATCTCAAATTTGGACTCATCAGACCAAAGCACAGATTTCCACTGGTCTAATGTCCATTCCTTGTGTTCTTTAGCCCAAACAAGTCTCTTTTGCTTGTTGCCTGTCCTTAGCAGTGGTTTCCTAGCTGCTATTTTACCATGAAGGCCTGCTGCACACAGTCTCCTCTTAACAGTTGTTGTAGAGATGTGTCTGCTGCTAGAACTCTGTGTGGCATTGACCTGGTCTCTAATCTGAGCTGCTGTTAACCTGCTATTTCTGAGGCTGGTGACTTGGATGAACTTATCCTCCGCAGCAGAGGTGACTCTTGGTCTTCCTTTCCTGGGGTGGTCCTTGTGTGAGCCAGTTTCTTTGTAGTGCTTGATGGTTTTTGCGACTGCACTTGGGGACACTTTCAAAGTTTTCCCAATTTTTCGGACTGACTGACCTTCATTTCTTAAAGTAATGATGACCACTCGTTTTTGTTTACTTAGCTGCTTTTTTCTTGCCATAATACAAATTCTAACAGTCTATTCAGTAGGACTATCAGCTGTGTATCCACCTGACTTCTGCCCAACACAACTCATGGTCCCAACCCCATTTATAAGGCAAGAAATCCCACTTATTAAACCTGACAGGGCACACCTGTGAAGTGAAAACCATTTCAGTTGACTACCTCTTGAAGCTCTTCAAGAGAATGCCGAGAATGTGCAAAGCAGTAATCAAAGCAAAAGGTGGCTACTTTGAAGAACCTAGAATATAAGACATATTTTCAGTTGTTTCACACATTTTTTTGTTAAGTATATAATCCCACATGTGTTAATTCATAGTTTTGATGCCTTCAGTGTGAATCTACAATTTTCATAGTCATGAAAATACAGAAAACTCTTTGAATGAGAAGGTGTGTCCAAACTTTTGGTCTGTACTGTATATATACTCTGCCACAAACTATAAAAATTTAAAATAATTTAAATTACAAAATCATACCAATTACAGCTAAAATACATTTATTGATTGTAGATTCCAAACAGAGATGGTGCTACCATAAATATATAAAATAGTTATACTAAATATAAAGTTCTGATCTATGCTGCATATCTAATAATTATATGTATTTATCAGGAGAACCTGCAAGACGTAATAACATTAATCACAGCTGTATGCACACAATGAAGTAAAGATTACACAGACCAATAGGAGGCACCTAGAACTTTGACATACTTTTCGACCACCACTTCTTCCACCTCAACAGTTGAACCTTCGCCTTCACCCAGGCCAACCAATCCGGGTACACCTCTATATTAATAACCCTGCGCTCATAATTATAGTGAATATAAAACAAACAATACATGCACTGCTGTAAATAGTCTAGTACCTGATATCCACTGTGGAGCTCCTGTAGCTTGCTTATTTGAGTCCATCATAACATTACACAGAGTAATGTGTCTATGTAAAGTCCCTCTGCTATATAAAATTGCCCCTTCACTTGAAACCCAATTAAATAGCAGGGAAAATAAATACTATACGTAAAAGAAACACTGGTGTAGATGATACCACACAGAACCTGGATTTATTGCTAATGACGATACAGTTCCAGTCCGTAGCAGTCTAGGTTTCTCTGTCACAAAACCACTGCAAGCAAAGCTGATGGTGGCTGGATGTCCATGGTAGGACATGTAATGGACGCCATGACACCAAATTTCCTTCAGCTAAGCATCGGGAGATGGTGCAGCTGGAGACAGGGGTGTATAATGAAGGTGCCACCTGTGTCTGGATGGTGTACAACGGAACTGTTGTAACTGTTCATACTTGTTGGTAGATCTAACAATCTTCTCTACTGGTGGCCTGACTGGGATGTCCAGAGGCTGTTGTCAGTGTGTGCGTGCCTTCATGCAACCACTATTCCACCTCCTAACAGTTAGGTCAGAACGGCCTAGATGGCGGGGAGTTCATTGAAACAACCATCCTGCTTCTCTCTGTCCAATGATACGTCCTCTCTCAGAGTCTGTAAACTGCGTAAAATGTCTTTGAGTGCATTGTAGAGGCATGTCTATCAGTCAATGATCTCTCATCAAGAGGTACACTCCTCAAAAGTAGCCTCTGAGAAGCACTTTTACGACTTCTTGTGGCAACTCCTGTATTTACATATCAGAAGGATTCTGTCACGAACGTGCCTGCATCAGGTTGCAGGCGTTCGGCTACACTTTCCAAAGGGACATAATTTGACATGTTTTCCTCTTGGTTTGGTTGCTGTTTACCACACCCCTTCCCCTCAGTTGTTGCGGGTGTGGTGATTGTTTTTCCCCTATTTATCCCTTCCTCTCCCAGTATTCCTTGTGGTTTATATTTTCTGCTGACATTGTTGTGTTTGGTTTGGATCTCGGCTGAGATCCGGTTGCTGCAATATCTGCATTAAGATAAGTGTAATTTTCCCTTTTGTGTTTATCCTACTTTTCCCTGTGTTTTGCCTTCTGGAGTCTCCTGTTCGTCCATCCTTTTGGAGGAACGCGTTGACTCCTTCCCCTGTCACTAGTGGCAGGGTTCTCTAGGGTTAGGTGTTATTAGGTTCTTGTATATGAACTCTCCTACAACTAAAGCCTGTTCATACTGGTAGTCAGTCAAGGCCTAGTTTCAGGGTTTCCTGCAGGAGGTGACCATTTCCCTTGTTTGGTCCTTTTCCCTTCCCTCTTACGCTTGGTGTGGCTATACCCTCCACACCAGAGTGTGACAGATTCATAACTGGATTCAGAGTTTTGCAGCAATCCAACATTTTTATCTGGGTGCATTATTTTTTGTCAAATAGGAGTATACATACCCAACAGAAAAAAAGTCAATAAGGGTCAGAAAAACCTTATTTAGAAGGCACCACCTCTACCATAAATGAGATACAATTGTAAAGAGATAAACCTAAAAAGTTATATAGTGAAGAACACCTGCCCAGTTTCTTATATGTGCAACTGATTTCCATAATAAAAAAGAAGCATAACTTAAAGATGTTGTCCAATCCTATACAAGTGATAGCCTAATCTCTGGATAGACCATCACCATCTAATCTGTGTGGGTCAGACACCCTACACCAACACTGACCAGCTATTCTGCAATAGCTTCAGCATAGGAGCTACACAGCTCCATCTGTTGTGCAGATGGTTGCTTGTACCACAAAATAGAACCAATAATAATGGCAACTCATCCTGCAAAAAATTGCTTTTAATATTCTAAGCCTTCTAACATCCTAAAAAAATAAAATGACATTTAGAAAATAATGTCAACATAAAGTAGGCATATGGTGCATGTTAATAACTATTTTATGAGGTATCACTATTTGTCTTAAAAACAACAAAATTAAAATTTAGAAAATAGCCAATTTTTCAATATTTTCTGTAAAATTTCCTCCAGCTAAGCCCTGAACTTCGCAAAAGTGTCGACAAGCTTAATTATGGTACACAGATGACGTGCGCCATAATTTGCAATGTTTTTACACCACAACAGTGGTGGAAATGCCTTAGTAAATGTCCCAATTTGTCATTAAAGAAAATATCTCAGAATCAGTAGGATAGGTAAATGTATTCCAAAGTTATTACCACATAAAGTGACACATGTCAGATTTGCAAAATTAGGCAATGAAGGGTTAAAGGGCATCTGTAAGCAGACTTGTACGTATGAAACTGGATGACCTATTGCATGGGCCCTAGTACAACAGTTCACTTTGGGCCCCCTCCCCTTTGTGGCAAGGGGCTGGGGAGCACATAGCCTTCATTGTACCTGAGGCAAAAATTTAAACAGCACCCCTTCCCCAGGCCAAATTCTTGACCTAACCCTTCCCACTGGCCAGAAATGTAACTTGAACATTCTGGGCCCCAATGCAAATTCTATGACAGAGCCTTCCCAGCATACACTTTCTACAATACCAGTGACTTCTTATGTGGCACAAGGGTCTTTGGGCCTCCTCAGGCTCCTAGGCCCGGTAGCAACTGCTATCTTTGCACCCCGTATAGCTACGCCCCTGGTCCCACATATGTTTTAATATATGAAAATGAGTTGTTAGGAGCAACAAGAGCTTTGCCGGTACTGCTAGAGGCTCAGCTCTTTCTGCAACTGCCGCACCCTCTCCACTTTGTTTGACATATCCAGGCAATGTAAACATCATCACTGCCTGGACCTGTCTATCAAAGCGTAGAGGATGCAGCAGTTGTGGAAATAGCAGAGCCTCTAGGTGTAATGGTAAGGCCCCTGTTGCTCCTAGAGACTCTTTTGCATATATTAAAACATCATTCTTCTCAGCAATGCAGGCCCATATGAACATGAGACCAACGCAGATACCTACAGCTGCCAAGCGCATATGCAATAAGTTAGCCAGTTTCACACTAGCACTTAGCGTCCGACAGGCTGTTCTGGCAGGTTTCTTAGTTACTGACAGATGCCCTTTTACTCATTTGTTTTTGTTTGTGATTTTTTTAGTTGCTTGTACTATTTGGCTACAACAAAAAAAGGTATAAACCTGTAAAACATATTCCAGCATGCTGGTCTTTTGGCATGTCACAACACCATACAAGCTTATGGGTACTGGCAGTATAAGCCTGGATATTGTGCTTCCAGTGCAGTGCTTCCATGACCTATATATAATAATAGGAATATAGAATATATACAAACACAGATGTGTTGTCCCTCGTAGATTCTAGCATATGGTACATAATTATTTTAACCCCAATTTATTTTGTTGGTACTTATACTTATTTACAACCATAAAACACCTATCAATAATAGTAACCACATATTATGATATCAGAAAACTTTATTAGTAAAAAACATTACAATAATTGGCAGACAGTGGAATAATGTGAGAGGGAAAATGGAAAATGCAGGGGCGCCGTCCTGCAGGGACACCTCCAAACCGAAGAGCTCCACAACAAAGTAAATACTACCCACCAAAAAATTGGTAGGGAGAAACCTTATAGTTTGATATCTCGCCTATATGTGCCCAAAATGTAAGATCAGTGTAAATACAATCAAATATAAATGCACAAAGGAAACAGCAATCAAAACAAAGGGGATAAATACCAAAGAAGAAAGCAGTGGAGCTGGTACGGAGGGTGACCTGCAGGAAGGCGTCCTTTCCCAGGTCACCCTCCGTACCAGCTCCACTGCTTTCTTCTTTGGTATTTATCCCCTTTGTTTTGATTGCTGTTTCCTTTGTGCATTTATATTTGATTGTATTTACACTGATCTTACATTTTGGGCACATATAGGCGAGATATCAAACTATAAGGTTTCTCCCTACCAATTTTTTGGTGGGTAGTATTTACTTTGTTGTGGAGCTCTTCGGTTTGGAGGCGCCCCTGCATTTTCCATTTTCCCTCTCACATTATTCCACTGTCTGCCAATTATTGTAATATTTTTTACTAATAAAGTTTTCTGATATCATAATATGTGGTTACTATTATTGATAGGTGTTTTACTATTTTTTTGTATCCACTGCGCAGATTTTATACGAATCAAGCGCTTTTCCTTTTTTGGTGTTTATTTACAACCATGACAAACTGTACAAGTACATGGAATTGTATTACATTGGTATTGCAGCCATTTCTGGAGTCACGGCAATGCTCTTTTTCTCCCTTTGATTCATTTGGTCCACATCTTATGTTTGAAGTTACTGGCTCAGCATCAATCAGCATCGGGCAAAGAATGTTGGTGAAGGATTAAGCCAGCTTCACAGTGACTTACTACAAGTAAAGATGACACAATGTATCACAAAGCTCGCACAAGTCACTGTAACATACACTAGATTCGGCTTTCTTTCCTATGTGTTATTACTACTCTTCATCATTACAGGCTCAGGTTCACAATTATAACACATAGAGGACGGTGATAGGCAGTAAAATTCACTCACACTTCATCATCAGTTATTTATGTCAGTCCTACATGTTAAGATTCCAAAACACAATAAACCAGAGAATCTCTGAATTTACATGGAATTTTACCTCAGACTATTTCATCGTGATAACAATTTGTTGTAGCATGTTCAGTTTCCAATCCTACGTTGTTCAGTGGACAGTACACATCATTTTTTAAAATGTACTTAAGAAGCACTGGAGCAATAAAATAAGTTGATCGAAAAAGTGCATGTTGCCTTTTACCAGTCAGTTTTCAGCATATAACTTGAAACTTTGAATATATTTTGTTTTTCCTCATTACCCTTTTAATATACCAAATGGAAAAAAACAGCTTAAAATTCAATCTAACAGATCTATTTCTACTCATGGCAAATGTTGAGGAACTGGACTTTCGTCTTTGACGTGTACATGGAGGACAACAAATCTTACAAAGCTTACCCATAAGATAAGGACTCCATTGTCAGCTGCAAATGTGAGCATGTTGTTGGGCTACATTAGACTTAGGCTACTTTCACACTTACGTTGTTGTTTTCCGGTATTGAGATCCCGCAGAGGATCTCAATACTGGAAAAAAAAAACGTTTCAGTTTAGTCCTCATGCATTCTCAATGGAAAGAGATCCATGTCAGTATTCCGTTTTCAAGCTGAGGTTTTGTGTCCAGCACTGAAAACAATGTAAGTTAATGGTGATGGATCCGTTTTTATGGAGCCTAAAAAAACGGATCCATCACTCATTGACTCAATGTATTTAGTGACAGATCTGTTTATTTCCATTTGATTTCACACAACCGCATCCTAATGGAACAGATGCATCCTGATGTGCAAAATCAAAGCTGATCCATTTAATTCCTGTATTGAGATCCTCTGCTGGATCTCAATACCAGAATTAACAACACAAGTGTGAAAGTAGTCTTAGGGGTTTCACAGCATGGCTGGATAGGTTGGGTTATCTTGCACGGTATGAGAGATAGTGTTAGGACTGATGGATAGGATATTTACTTCTTGGGAGATATTAAGGTGTGGTTATATAGAGAACTAGCTTTTAGGGATTAGAAAAATTATAAAACTTCCAGCTCTCCATTAGTTGGACTTAGGAGTCAAGAGAATTTCAGATAGAAGGAAAACATGTTTTTTCTGCTATGATATTGTGGATTTCAGGAGTGTTCCATTGTCATTGGGAGTTGGTCAACTTTCAAAAGTTGAGTGGTTCATGGTCAAGTATTAAACGATAACTCATGACAATTACAATGTTATGACTATATAAAACTGATTTATATTGGCTTCTCTAAGGGACAGACCATGGGAAATGATCCTTGTATGGCTGGTTAAAGGTTTTGTCAGTTTTGGACAATCCTTACTTGTTGACAAAGTCTCTCAACCATAAGCTGATTACAAAATTGTCTTAGGGTACTTTCACACTTGCGTTGTTTCATTCCGGTATTGAGTTCCGTCATAGGGGCTTAAACACTTCAGTTTTGTCCCCATTTATTGTCAATGGGGACAAAACTGAACTGAAGAAAACGGAATGCTCCTAAAAGCATTCCGTTCCGTCTCCAGACCGGAGAGCAAACCGCAACATGCTGCGGTTTGCTCTCTGTCCGGGGCATCCGCACCAAGACGGATCCGTCATGACCCCAATACAAGTCAATGTAACACGCGTAAATGGATCCGTCCTCCATTAACTTTCAATGGAGTTCATGACGGATCCGTCCCAGCGATGTTAAAGATAATACAACGGATCCGTTCATTACGGATGCAGATGGAACGGAACTGTTATTGCTTGACCCTGACGGATCCAGCAATAACGCTAGTGTGAAACTAGCCTTAGCCATAAGTGTTCAATTTTCCTGAACCACCACAGTTGAACTTGAGGATTAGACAATGCCTGTTCAATAATGTGTTGTATGTGTAACGCAGGACAGGTCAGGTCCTCTGGAGCAAGAGATACACCTTGTAGCCAATCTCCGCTTTGGCCAAGGCATGAGGATCTTGAAGGGAGATCCCACCTCTATTCCGAATAGGATATAGAGAAATACACTTTCTAAATTAGACAACCCCCGTTTAATTGACAAGAAACCAGTTTTGGTATCACTCGTTCCCATAGATAATCATTGATACTGCACAGTAGATCCCTGTTTACACAGCACGATCTGCAGGCAAGGAATTATTATTTTGGTGCCAGCTCTGGCTGATGGCAGCACCTGATGGCGGCACCTTTATAAAAGGTTATTTTTGGGATTGAGAGTTCTAGGAATGCTCCTTTCCAATAAAGCCCCCAATTGTTTGCATGTGTAAAAGGATCTTAACCCTTCATCTTCTAATAAAGAATATGTTTCATGTGCTTGTTTTGTTAGGTGGGTGTCAGCTTCACTCCCCCTCTGGTTTGTGACTTACTATGCTTTGTGTTCCCAAACTTTTTTTTTTTTTTTACATTTTTTTCTGTAAATGAAGAATCCTGAAGAAGTACAGAAACTTTTTGGAAATATTTATAATCGTTTGATTTTCTGATATCTAAAAATGAGATAATATGATAAAAAACATATGGGCCAAGTGTAAGATATGTCTCCAGTTGGCAAAAACCAATATCAGCTGTCAGATGGACATTCATTTGAAAGGTGTTTTTCTTGCTACTTGAAGCTGTTGAAATATTTACTGTGGATTTGTTCATACCATTGATTGCACAGTTGGCTTATGATATTATTCTAGGTCACTACAATATTTTATTACAATACGAAAGCCAAATCATTAGCGTTAGTGAATGATTTCTCATTTTCATTGCCTATTGCCATGTGCAAACAGTTAAAGGGGTTGTGTAGTGCTAGTATATTGATGACCATGTAACTACAACTAATTGATTGGTGCCATGTAACTACAACTGCTCCTGCTGTTCAAAGGAATGGGACGAGCTCTTGTAGTTACACTGCACCACCACTACAAATAAGACGACGCGCAGTGAAGAGAGCCACGGCCACTGGCGTACCGCTCATAGAGGAAGACTTATGCTTTGGGTCCCATTTGCTGGAGGGGCCTGGCCAGGCTGAATGTCCCTGCCCCCTTTCTGACCTGAGTATACACCTCCCTTCCTCCTTGCTCCTGTGGCTGGCCGCAAAAAACTCTAATCTAACTCACTCTGCTGCTTTGCCTGCATGATGTATCTAGCATTATCACCATTTTAGGAGCAGCAGAGCCAGGGGAGGATTGGCCATAGACCCTACAGGGAAATTTCTCAGTGGGCCGATGCCCAGAGGGTCACTCAAGCCCTCCTCTGTGCTGCTGGCTGTGAGAATCAGATTCTCGTGTACCTGGACAACAACCACACATGCCCTCCTGAATTCAACTGCTGTGGCCCACATCTCATCTCCTAAGCCCCCCTCCTCCATATCTTAGAGACAACTGGAGGAGGAGAACAATAAATGGCAGAAATTTATGGCCACCACAGAGGGATGGGTTTTTTTGCGGCAATATATTGTTATGAACTGTGGTATATGGTTGTAACAGGAAAGTATTTTGCGTTGTATTGCCCCACCTTCTGTCAATTTGGACCCACATCAGCATGGGGCCACTTTTTTTTTTTTTTTCAAGGATCATTTTAATTGTACAGTCCTCCCCTAAGCAGAGCACTATGAGAGACAGCTGGCCCAACAACGTTAGCAGTGCTTCACTGCTCCGACCTCCTGATCACTGTGACCTGCAGAGCCCTGCCAGGAAGGTAGTGTCAGGATCTTGTAGGTCTCACTTCCACATTCTATAACGAGCCGGCACAGACACAGCAGACAATGCAAGGGAGTGGGAGGCAAAGTGAGTGACAATTTACACCCACAGTCACTAGTGTGCTGACTGCTGTGTGGACCTATGGGTGTGATGTAGGAGTATCAGGCGGACAGGGGTAAGTGGTTGTGCTGGTATAACATATATATATATATATATATATATATATACACACACACACACACATACAATCACTCAATCACACACACAGGGCACTGTTCACTGCTTACTCATCACACAACAGCTCCCCACAGATATATGCTTCAAAGAAGGGTTCAGTGCCCTTTGTTGCTCGATTACTAATAGCCTATTTCTAATAAGGTAATTAGAGAATGTAAAGTTTTCATGCTATAGTGATATTATATCATGAAAGTAGGGTATTTAATTACAAGTATGCAATGGTGATTTCCTCATCTCAAACAAGTTATTGAAACAAAACAGTGGTGGGTATACCCCCACAAAAGATGGCAATGTCTCAATAACTTGTTATGTGGCATTGAGCATCAATTACAGCTTGACAACAATGTCTCATGCTGTTCACAAGTCAACTTATTTTTTTCTGAAGCATGGCATCCCACTGTTCTTTAAGGTTGGCCCTCAGGTCATTGAGGTTCTGGGGTACAGAGTTACGAGGCGACCTTGATGTGCTGGCTTGTTGTCGTCCATGAAGATGAAAGTGACACTCTAAGCTCAGTGGCCACTTCCGTCTGAGAACACCTGGACATGTGCATTCAAAAGGTCACATTAAGTTCACCTGTAAACGTTAGAGTGCATCCTGAAATGTCAGCCATAAGCCACATATCCCTAACTTTTTGGGAGTAGTGTCCTACATATCCCTAACTTCCTGCTCTGCTACATAGATGTGTAGCACAGTGATGGTACTGGCTCAGGAGTGAGCCTGTGCCATCAGCTTTTGGTTTAGGCTATAACAGCTATACAGCTGATGCTTCATGTGAAAATAACAAACACAATGCACATAAAGCGTACCCATAATGTTCTCATTAGGGCTCATGCACATAGCTCTTTTTGTGGTCCGTAAGTTGCGGATCAACATAAGTCGGACATCGGCCATGTGTGTTCCGCATTTTGTCTATTTTGCCCAAAATAGAACAGTCCTATCCTTGTCCGTAATGTGGACAAGAATAGGACATGTTCTATATTTTTGTAGGCCTGTGGAACAGACATATACGTATGCGAACAGCACACGGCATGTACCAACCAGTAGTCTTCCGGGAGTTGGACCCCTACTGATCTGATAACTTTTTCTGAGGATACGTCATCAATATGCCAAAAGTAAACAAACCCATTTAATGAATATGTTTTAAATAATTCAACGCTTAGCATTTAAACCTCTACATGTCACATAAGAATCTCACCACATCTAAGGTGCCTTAGGTAACATCATGTAACTGTGTAATGACATTTTTCTTGGCAATACTGATCACATCTGATGCATAAAGTGAGTATTTATGTGTATTATGATTAGACCAGGGATCAGCAAACTTCAGCACTTCGGCTGTTTTGAAACCACAGCTCCCAAAATCCTCTTACAAGAACAGCAGAGAAATTGTACATGCTAGGCAGGGGTGGTCTTGGGCACCACGCATCCTATGCATTTGCGTAGGGCCCCTAACGTCCAAGGGGGCCCCCACTCTCAAGTCCGGAAGTGTAGCAGGAAGCTCGCGCAGCCGCAGAGAGGCCAGTTCGCACAGCAGAACACAAACTCTGCGGCTGCGCGTCAGTGTCCCAGGCTCCAGCACGTGGCCCAGCCCAGCCAATAGAGAGCTGGGAGTCTGGGACACGCCATAGGCTGTGGGCAACCTTCACCCCCCCCTCCAGTGCGTGATGGTCAGCAGCACGTGCCCCAGCTCAGCCAATGAAGAGCTGGGACGTGCTGCCGACGATAAGTGTGGAAAAAACACATTCTTTCATTGTTTAACAGTGAGTTAATTGTTAATTGTTTGACAGTATTTTATTGTTAAAAAAGTCTCTGATGTGTGGGGGGTGTGTCATTGGGGGGGTGTCATCAGAGGGCGTGTCATCAGGGGCGTGATGCATCATTGGGGGGGGGCAAACATAACTTCGCTTAGGGCCCCAGAAATGCCAAGACTGCCCCTGATGCTAGGAGTAGTAGTTTCACAGCAGCTGGAGTGTCGAAGGTGGCTGATCCCTGGATTAGACCAAATCGCTTGTACTAGAGATGTAAATTGAAATTCTTGGGTCACTGCATTTTATATACTTACCGCCCTGTATCAGTACAGGTTTAATAAAAACATTGATATACTGCTATAATAATACAGTGATGTAACAAATCACTACAGTACATTGATAAGGTAGGTGGACAATACAAACAGGCATATGACAGTACAGGGATAAGAAACAGTGATTGTGAGCTCTGTTGGAGACACCAAGCACTGATGTCTGTGAAGCACTGCAGAATATGTCAGCGCTATACAGTATAAGTGAGTATCTGTACAGGACATTGATAATAAACACTGTGAAGTCACATTAAAGTGGTCACAGAACGGGAATCATGTGCACAGTAATGTAACAGTGTTGATGTCTCAAAACAAGAATAATAAACAAAGTGCATGGATAATGTACAGTCATGGCCAAAAGTTTTGAGAATGACACAAATATTATATTTTCACATGATCTGCTGCCCTCTGGTTTTTATGTGTGTTTGTCAGATGTTTTTATCACATACAGAAATATAATTGCAATCATATTATGAGTAACAAAAGCTTATATAGACAGTTAGAATGAGTTAATGCAGCAAGTCAATATTTGCAGTGTTGACCCTTCTTCTTCAGGACCTCTGCAATTCTCCCTGGCATGCTCTCAATCAACTTCTGGACCAAATCCTGACTGACCGCAGTCCATTCTTGCACAATCAATGCTTGCAGTTTGTCAGAATTTGTAGGTTTTTGTTTGGCCACCCGTCTCTTGATGATTGACCACAAGTTCTCAATGGGATTAAGATCTGGGGAGTTTCCAGGCCATGGACCCAAAATCTCTATGATTTGTTCCCTGAGCCATTTAGTTATCACCTTTGCTTTATGGCAAGGTGCTCCATCATGCTGGAAAAGGCATTGTTGATCGCCAAACTGCTCTTGGACGGTTGGGAGAAGTTGCTCTCAGAGGACATTCTGGTACCATTCTTTATTCATGGCTGTGTTTTTAGGCAAGACAGTGAGAGAGCCGATTCCCTTGGCTGAGAAGCAACCCCACACATGAATGGTTTCAGGATGCTTTACAGTTGGCATGAGACAAGACTGGTGGTAGCGCTCACCTCGTCTTCTCCGAATAAGCTGTTTTCCAGATGTCCCAAACAATCGAAAAGGGGATTCATCAGAGAAAATGACTTTACCCCAGTCCTCAGCAGTCCACTCCCTGTACCTTTTGCAGAATATCAGTCTGTCCCTGATGTTTTTTCTGGAGAGAAGTGGCTTCTTTGCTGCCCTCCTTGAGACCAGGCCTTGCTCCAAGAGTCTCCGCCTCACAGTGCATGCAGATGCACTCACACCTGCCTGCTGCCATTTCCTGAGCAAGCTCTGCACTGCTGGTAGCCCGATCCCGCAGCTGAAACACTTTTAAGAGACGGTCCTGGCGCTTGCTGGTCTTTCTTGGGCGCCCTGGAGCCTTTTTGGCAACAATGGAACCTCTCTCCTTGAAGTTCTTGATGATGCGATAGATTGTTGACTGAGGTGCAATCTTTCTAGCTGCGATACTCTTCCCTGTTAGGCCATTTTTGTGCAGTGCAATGATGACTGCACGTGTTTCTTTAGAGATAACCATGGTTAACAGAAGAGAAACAATGATGCCAAGCACCAGCCTCCTTTTAAAGTGTCCAGTGGTGTCATTCTTACTTAATCATGACAGATTGATCTCCAGGCCTGTCCTCATCAACACCCACACCTGTGTTAATGGAGCAATCACTGAAACGATGTTAGCTGGTCCTTTTAAGGCAGGGCTGCAATGATGTTGAAATGTGTTTTGGGGGATAAAGTTCATTTTCTAGGCAAGTATTGACTTTGCAAGTAATTGCTGTTAAGCTGATCACTCTCTATAACATTCTGGAGTATATGCAAATTGCCATTATAAAAACGGAAGCAGTAGACTTTGTAAAAATTAATATTTGTATCATTCTTGAAACTTTTGGCCATGACTGTACACAGTGATGTATAATTATTCAGGATTTTATAAAAATTTGTCATCAGGGAATGTGAAAAAAATCATTATAAAAATAAACATTACTCACCAGTTAAATCCCCCACTGCTCCAGTCTCACAACTCACGTCACCACCAGTCTTGTCTACTTTGCTCATGAAATGACGTGTCTGGACATCCACGTGACCACTGCAGCCAATCACTAGCCTCAGCAACGACAGAAGACTGCTGGTCCATAACGCCTGTATGCTGTGACATCAGTGTGTTTATTATTCTGCTTGCCTTTTTTTTTTTTTTTTTAAAGAGGACCATGTCTGTTGTGGTAACTACTTGACATTTCCCAAGTACTACCAATTCTGGAGCCTCTATTCTTATGACTCTGTGTTGTGCCATCTTTTATTATTCCTACAAGAAGTTTACAAATAAATTGCCAGCAGTCTGCAGTAAATGTAAGTAATTGACACATGATATATTGGTAGGGTACTATATACTTTTCTGTTAGAGCACTATGCTGGTCAGGTATCCAGTAAATCATATAGTGATTACGGCTTGCACTGGGTCTATCTCTTCCCTGTATGGGTAGTTATGGTTTGCTCCGTCTCCACGTTCGTTCCCCTTCCCCTGATGAGCTGAATATAATGGTGAAACACATTGGAGGAAAAGGAAAACTATAAAAAAGGGCGAGCTAGCAGAAGTCCAAGTTCTAGCCGGCTGGAGGGTCGCTCTTATCAGGGCAGGTGCTTCAACTACAGCAATGCCAGGATATCCCCTACCCTAGTATAGACCCGAATAGGGAATCCCAGGGCCCTAGGGAAAGGAGGAAGGGGAACGAACGTGGAGATGTAGCAAACCGTACCTACTCATACAGGGAAGAGAGAGACCCAGTGCAAGCTGCAATCACTATATGATTTACTGGATACCAACCAGCATAGCGCTCTAACAGAAAAGTATATACTACCCTACCAATATATCATGTGTCAATTATTTATATTTTAAAGGTTAAGTTTTATCTAAACAAGAGACCCCAGACTAAAATATTTATGTTTATTCTCGCATATATGCTCGTAGTGCAGTCTAGAGTATAGATACCGTGATTTCTTGACACCTAAAACAGTCTGCTGGGTGTTACCAGTAGCAGGTGTGTCTGACTCTGTCCAATAAGTGCTCCCAGTGGCAGAATGTGCAGGGACACAACCCAAAGTGGTAACACCCATTTGTACCTTTAGGGCTCTTTCACATGAGCGGGTGCCGTCCCTGGAATCTGCTGCGTGTAAGAGAGCCAAGCCCCGTGCAGGAGAGCAGAGACACGGAGCATTAATATGATTAATAATACTCTGTGCCTCTCTGTGATCTTTTTACTACAAAATCACAGTGACAACTCTATCTCACTGTGAGTTTGTAGTAAAAAGATCTCAGAGAGGCACAGAGCATTATGAATCATGTTAATGCTCCGTGCCTCTGTTGTCCGCAACGGGGCTTGACATGTTTTCACACAGTGGATTCCACGCACAGCATCCACTTGTGTGTAAGAGCCCTTACTGCTGGTAATTCATTCATAACTTCTAGTAGAAATAACAAAGGAATGTCTTGCAGTGCTGGGGTCCTAGGTTCGAATCAGACCAAGGTCATCATATGCATGAAGTTTGTATGTTCTATCTGTGTTTGTGTGGGTTTACTCCAGGTACTCCCACACTCCAAAGACACAGTGATAGGGAACTGAGATTGTGAGCCCCATTGGGGACAGCCCAATGCTAATGTCTGTAAAGCTCTGCCGAATATGTTAGGCTACTTTCACACTAGCGTTTTTAAATTCCGGTATTGAGTTCCGTTATAGGGGCTCAATACCGGAAAAAAACGCTTCAGTTTTGTCCCCATTCATTGTCAATGGGGACAAAACTGAACTGAAGACAACGGAATGCTCCTGAAAGCATTCCGTTCCGTCTTCAGACCGGAGGACAAACCGCAGCATGCTGCGGTTTGCTCTCCGGTCCAAGCATCCGCACCAAGACGGATCCGGAATGACCCCCAATGCAAGTCAATGGGGACGGATCCGTTTGGTGTGGACACACCAGTAATCCGGATCTGTCCTCCATTAATTTCCAATGGGGGGTCATTCCGGATCCGGCATACATACACACAGACATACATACAAACAAACATACAGACATACATACAAACATACAGACATACATACATACTCACATACTCCCGGGACGCCGGCAGAACGTCTTCAACGCGCCTCCTGCGCGCTGCGATGACAATTTCCCCACTGCGCCCAGCAGAGGGCGCTGTGGGGAATCGTCATCACTGCGCGCAGGAGGCGCGTGAAGACGTTCTGCCGGCGTCCCGGGAGTATGTGAGTATGTATGTATGTCTGTATGTATGTCTGTATGTTTGTTTGTATGTATGTCTGTGTCTTGTTTTAATGTGTGTCATGTGTGGGGCCGGAGCGCTGCTCCGGCTCCACACATGTATAGCGTTAGCACGGATCCGTTGGCACCCTTTAGGTGCCGGATCCGTGCTAACGCTAGTGTGAAAGTAGCCTTAGTGCTATATAAATGAGTAAAATAAATAAATAAATGTCAGAATTACTCCAGAATTGGTATTACATGGGGAATACAAGTAGTTACTACAACAGACATGCCAGGAGAGCGAACAGATATATGAATAAAAGCAATAATTAAACTGCATACTGTGCATACCTCAGATTCTGTCTACACTAGACAAGTATTTACTGATCGGTGGGGGTCCAACACCTTGAACCCCTGCCGATCAGGTAATTGAGAAGATAGAGGTGCTAGCAGTAGCGCAGCAGCCTTCTCGCTGCTTTACCTAGGCCATGTGACATCATGTTCATCAGTCGCATGGCCTAGAGGATAGGTCTTCAGTAAAAAAAAAAAAACACTTGGAAAACACATGTAAGGCCTTGTTCACACATCAGTTATTTGATTAGTTATTTCCATCAGTTATTGTGAGCCAAAACAAGGAGTGGAGGCTCCACAGAGATAAGGTATAATGAAAAGATCTGCACCTGTTCTGTGTTTTTGACTTGCACCTGGCTTTGGTTCACAATAACTGATGGAAATAACTGATCAAAAAACTGAAGTGTGAACAAGGCCTAAGAAGTCCATTGTAGTGTGAACTGAACCTTACAGATCATATATCAAAATTTGGTAATAACGGTAACTTTCTTTGGTTTCCCTGTGAAAGGTGTTGCACATGCTCACTGTATTATTGTGCAATATTTTTTATGTCCAGAAACCCTGATTAATTTTATTATGAATGACTAAGAATAATTGAGACATTCTAATCAATGTTTAAACATCAACACATTACGGTCCTGGGTTTGTATGAGACATTTCATCCTATCAGTTTTACTAGCACAGCAGTCATACACTATGGCATTACTTGCTGTGTCATGCATAATTACCAGCGTCAGCCTGCTCAGGTCCATCCAGACTTTCCTCTTTTTAGTAGTCGCACTAAAATAAACAGAGGACCCTGGCAGCAGACTGGAGGGAGCCAGAGAGGATGTGTCATTAAGCAACCTGTTAGTAGCAAAATCAGACATTAAAGGGAGGTCAAGAGACAGCCCTAACTATGGTGGAGAACTCTATAATTGTAAGGGTCAACTCTTCCAGTACAGGAGCATAATTAAGATTATGAACGAAGCTTGGCTTTCAAAGTCCCTTACTTATGACATGTTGTCATTATTCATGATCATTGTATTACAGTTCTTCAGACTGATTGTTCATTCATCGTGCTGTTCCATTGATATTCTAGTAATACACCCTGACATAAAAATAAGGAGTTGCTGGAATCGAATTAAACGTTCTATGTCTGAATGTAATGATGATATATGTAACTCATTACAATATTAGATAAATATGTACAATTGAAAGGAGGCTCTAGTACCTTGTTGGGCCTCATCTAGCCTGGATACAAGATGAGATACGGTTGGGCATGGAGGAATAAAGAACCTGGATTCGTTGCTGAAGACGATACGTTCCAGTCTATAGCAGTCCAGATTTCTTGTTCACAACATCACTGCACACAGACACATAGTGGGCACAATGACACCAGATTTTCTTCTGATAAGTGCCTGGCAATTGTTTGGGCAGAGACAGGGGTGTGTAATGTGCCTGGATGGTGGACAACGAAACTGTTGGATATGGTTTTTCTTGTCAGTGGATCAAACAATCCTTTCTACTGGTTGTCTGTCTGGGCCCTCCGGAGCCTGTTTGCCATGTATGGTCCTCACATAATCACTGCTCCTAACAGCTAGGTCAAAACAGACTAGACTGTGGGTAATTCGTGGAAACAACCGTCCTGCTACACTCAGACCAATGGTATGGCCCAGGGGTGGACACAGACAGCAGAGGGCCCCTGTGCAAGAGATGTACCTGGGCATCCCCCCCCTGACATAACCCCTTCTCCCCCTACTCAGCCACTCTGATATTTCATGCTCCGACGCTCTCCCTTGCCCTGGGCTGTTTTGTTTACATTTTTCCACTGTTAAGCGGAGACGTCACTGGGGGCGGCTTTACAGACTAGACCGGCGCTAAAGCCTGTCCATTAGTGCCGGTGACGTCACCAGGCTCACTGCTAGGAGGAAGTCCCCCCTCCCCATAGTACCCCCGGTGGTAATAAGGCTCCCTACAGTGCCCTCAGTACTAATAAGGCCCCCCTATAGGGCACCCAAATAGAAATAAGCCCAATCTATAAGGCACTCCTATGGAGCCCTCAGTAGTAATGCCCGCCACTGCCCAGAGTATTTATAATGTTCCCTGCAGTGCCCCCTGTAATTATAATTCCTCCTGCCATACCCCCTAGAGTTATAATCTTCTCTGTAGTGCCCCCATAAATTATAACGCTTGTCCTCTCCCTCCAGTCTTCTATATGATACAGTCCCACGTAAATATCACTACTCTCCCGCCAGTCTTCTATATGATACAGTCCCATGTAAATAACCTCTCTTCCTTACAGTCTTCTACACCATGCAGTCCCATGTAAATAACATCACTCCTCTCCCTCCAGTCTTCTATATCATGCAGTCCCAAGTAAATAACACCAGTCCTCTCCCACAAGTTTTCTATACAATACAGTCCCATGTAAATAACACCAGTCCTCTCCCACCAGTCTTCTAGATAATACAGTCTCATGTAAATAACTTAAATCCCCTTCTTCAGCTCCCTCCAACACATAGTCCCATGTACATAACATCACTCCTTACCCTGCAGTCTTCTATAATACCCAGTCCCATGTAAATAACACTAGTCATCGCCCTTCAGTCCCTCTAACATACAGTCCCAGTTAAATGACATATCCCCCCCCCCACTAAGCAGGGAGGAGGTATAATTGGAAGAACCACATCTCCCAGCATGGCTCTGCCACTTACACTCATTCCATGGGCTCACAGGTCTCCACTGATCAGCACTGCCTTTCTTCACTGGTCACATGGCAATGACCTCATCACAGGTCCTACAACCACTACCACGGCTGACAAGATCACATGACTATGATGTCATCGCAGGTCTTTCAGCTGTGGAGTACAGGCAGAACGGCAGCAGATTCAGAGTAAGTCCTAATCAGGGCCCCATCCCCCACACCTGTCCTTGCACTGGGAAGGGCCCCCTCTCTCCCTGGGCCCCTGTGCAGCTGAACATGCTGCACAGGTGGTATGTCCACCCCTGGTATGGCCCGTGTCATAGTCTGTGAACTTGGCAAAATATCTTTGAGTGTGTCGTAGAGGCCTGCCATCAGTAAATTATGTCTCTTTCAGAAGTACACTACCCAAAAGTAGCATCTAAGAGCCTTTTCAAAGGGCAGCATAGAAGAACTTTCTATTCAGACCACACCTGTTATCATTTACATATCTACCTGAGACATAACTGCAAGCCAGATTTTGCAGTAATTTTGTCGTGGAGTTTGAGTTTATTATGTGGACGTATGTTACTTTAAAGTCTTTAGTGCATGATGAAATGTACTACAGTACTACATTTTTTTCATGTTTTTTGTTCTTTATTTTTTTACAACACATAGAATGCTTTAGGTTGCCTTTTTCTCTTAGGCTACATGTACACGACAGTGAAAAACGGACATGTGATGTACATTTTTTTAACAGCCATCATACGTCCGTTTTAAGACCAATAGTAGTCTATGGGGTTATTCACATGGCAGTTTTTTTTAAGGCCAGTGAATAATGGATGTAAAAAAATAGAACCTGTTCTATCTTGTCCGTTTTTCACTGACTGACTGCCCCCATACAATTGAATGGGTCCATTTTTCAGAAAGCCATCAGTGAAACAAACGGCCATTAAAAATGCACAGTTTATCTGTTTTTAACAGACGTTTTTTCACTGTTGTGTGCATGCAGCCTAAGGCATCTCTAACAGCTGTTGAAAATGTTAAAATTACACTTAATTAAACTTTACAATTATAAATAATTACACTTACAAGTAACAAAAGGTAAAAAAAGACAACACACAACTGTCACATCAAAAAATGCAGAAAAAATAGCAAAAAATGAATTTTAGTTTTTACCACCAAATAAAAAAAACCCCCAAACCTACTGTATGTTTGCAGAGGGCATAAAACAAATAATGCGCCTTGTAACTATAATGCAAAATGAAGACAGCATCCTTCTTATTTCAAAAACGGTGGTGCATTTAATCCATCAGAGTGTTACCAACACGTGCAACGTTCCGGCTGCCTCTCAGCCTTTGTCAAGCATGCATATAACCCAGTGCAACAAACATATATAGCCCCATATGATGACATCATTAGGGTAACCCGGAAGTAAATTGCTCTCATTAATGTAGTCACAGGGCGCGCATCCTGTGACTACATCTGACCTGGAATTGATTTCCTAAACAGGTGCTGTACAAAACCTTTTTGTTTGTAACTATAATGGATAAGAATTATGTTTTTCCGTCACTAACTGTTATTATAACATGTAATATCACTGATCTAAATTTTGCTATACAAATCCTCAACTCAATCGATTTGTATGTTGCTGTCCCCGCCCTGTGTCCATAAATATCACATGTATATGATATATATACGCTGCTATGATTTACTGATAATTATGATAATTGAATGTGAAAGCTTTAATTCAATAAATTAAAATAAGGAAAAGAACATGGAAAGAGAATGTTTCTCCCTGGCATGCTCTCCGCTGCGATTGGACAGCGCTACAGCCAGGGAGAAGGAGACACCCATTGAGAATCCCTGGCGTCTCCTCCTTCCTGTTCCGATGCTATGCATTAGCATAGCACGCGCCAGAACTTTAGAGGGGCACAGCGGGCGAACTGAGCGGCGCCCTGAAGAAATTGTAAGTGCTCTGACCCCAGTCCCACATGCCCTCCATAACGTGCTACTTTGTTAACAGAGTCTGGACCCATGAAAGGTCCTCTTTAAGGCCTCTTTCACAAAAACTATACAGATTGTGTCAGGATCTGTTCTGGAAAAAAATGATGCTTTTGCACACAAGTTCAGTCAGTCTTGTCTCCGATTGCGTTCAGTGTTTCAATTTTTTCAGTTTTTGATGCGTTTTTCACGCGCGTGAAATAAAACTGTAGAATTACTAACTACAGTGCTTTGCGAAAGTATTCGGCCCCCTGGAACTTTTCAATCTTTTGCCACATTTCAGGCTTCAAACAAAAAGATATAACATTTTAAATTTTTGATGAAGAATCAACAACAAGTGGGTCACAATTGTGAAGTGGAACGAAATTTATTGGATCATTTAAACTTTTTTTGTAATAATAAAATTGAAAAGTGGGGCGTGCAAAATTATTCGTCCCCGTTGCACCACCTTTTGCTGCGATTACAGCTGCAAGTCGCTTGGGGTATGTCTCTATCAGTTTTGCACATCTAGAGACTGAAATTCTTGCCCATTCTTCCTTGCAAAACAGCTCGAGCTCTATGAGGTTGGATGGAGAGCATAAAGGCCAGATTTGTGAAGTGTTCGACTGATTGTTGTCCTATGGGCAGACTCTCCCACCTCAGCTGTAGATCTCTGCAGTTCATCCAGAGTGATCATGGGCCTCTTGGCTGCATCTCTGATCAGTCTTCTTGTTTGAGATGAAAGTTTAGAGGGACGGCCGGGTCTTAGTAGATTTGCAGTGGTCTGATACTCCTTCCATTTCAATATGATCGCTTGCACAGTGCTCCTTGGGATGTTTAAAGCTTGGGAAATCTTTTGGTATCCAAATCCGGCTTTAAACTTCTCCACAACAGTATCACAGACCTGCCTGGTGTGTTCCTTGGTCTTCATGATGCAGAACCCTGAGACTATCACAGAGCAGGTGCATTTATACGGAGACTTGATTACACACAGGTGGATTCTATTTATCTTCATCAGTCATTTAGGACAACATTGGATCATTCAGAGATCCTCAATGAAATTCTGGAGTGAGTTTTCTGAACTGAAAGTAAATAGGCCGAATAATTTTGCACGCCCCACTTTTCAGTTTTATTATTACAAAAAAAGTTTAAATGATCCAATAAATTTTGTTCCACTTCACAATTGTGCCCCACTTGTTGTTGATTCTTCACCAAAAATTTAAAATGTTATATCTTTTTGTTTGAAGCCTGAAATGTGGCAAAAGGTTGAAAAGTTCCAGGGGGCCGAATACTTTCACTAGGCACTGTAGCTCAGAAAGAGAGGGCCTGTAGATAGGAGACACTCAATATCATGTCTTGTGGGAGATATCTGCATCTACTAGTTGTTGGGCAGTAAAATAATGCAGTTTAGGCCACCCTCCAAGTTAGGAGGGCACTGAGGAGTCTGTTAGTAAAATTTTACTTGTCTTGAGGTTTCCTCTAGTCACCTCACTGATGACCTAAAATTGAGATTGTGTAAATAGTTTTCCAAGTGAATATGGATTTGGGGGTCTTCAAGGGTTACTAGCTCAAGCCATCTAGCACTATGGTTTGCCTTGTAATATTAAAGGCCTCTGGGAGTCCTCCCTGTCTATTCTTAAAGAAGAACTCCCTCAAAAATTTTTATTCTCTGACCTGTTAGAAAGGTGCATGATATATTTTCTTATCAGAGGCTGAAATTGAGAGTTTCCACTGTCTTCTTATTGTAGATGGGTCATGTGACCAACTCCCTGACCTCCAACTGACCCAGGACAGAAAGCCAGTCACTGCTCTATTCATTCCAATGAGACTGAAAGTGAGGCTCCCATAGGAATGCATAGAAAATTAGACTTCCTGTCCACACATAAGGTGCTGTGTGAGTTGGTGGGTCTAATTCCTGGTCACATGACACATATAAGAAACTTCAGGATTATATAACTCAAAAATTTAGCTACTGGTAAGAAAATGACATTCACTACAGATTAGTACATCATGTACATTTCTAGCAGGACATGGAATAACATTTTTTGAGGGACTTCTTCTTTAAGGGTCAAAAGAGAAAATGCATTCTCAGTTTATTATTTTACCATAGACACAAAGTGAACACATTCTGAGTCTGTTTCAAAAAGGAAATGGGAAGTTCTATTTGGATAGTACGGAGAACATACAGTAGTTTAGGAAGGATATATGTTTTTAATAGGTTTCTCCTACCCATCCAAGAACCAAAGGGTAGACGTAGTGTGGACAGTTGCAATCTGATCAAATTTCCCCCAGATATCAGTCGTAAGTTAACACTCAGTCTAAAGCCTTCTTGTCATCTGTGCTAAGAAGGACAAGAGGTATCCTATATTTCCAAGCATAACAGACCGAGTGGATACGCCTAAGGCTACTTTCACACTAGCCTTAGTACGGATCCCTTCACCCGCCAGATCCGTACTGAATAATACAACCTTGTGGATCCGTAATTCTGGATCCGGTTGTATTATCTTTAGCATCTTTTAAACGGATCCGGAATAACCTCTATTGAAAGTCAATGGAGGATGGATCCGTTTACAAGTGTGTCCACACCAAACGGATCCGTCCCCATTGACTTGCATTGGGGGTCATTCCAGATCCGTTTAGGTGCGGATAACTAGTACGGAGAGCAAACCGCAGCATGTTGCGGTTTGCTCTCCGGTCTGAAGACTGAACGGAATGCTTTCAGGAGCATTCAGTTGTCTCCAGTTCAGTTTTGTCCCCATTGACAATGAATGGGGACAAAACTGAAGCGTTTTATTCCGGTATTGAGCCCCTATGACGGAGCTCAATACCGGAATTCCAAAACGCTAGTGTGAAAGTAGCCTAAGTGTGTGTTTACCCTTCCTTTCAGGAATAAAATCCAGCAGCTCTGGTCCAATTAGAGATCCAAGACCTCAGCTATCCTCTTTGCCAAAATCTTAGCCCACTATTTTAGATCTGATTTGAACAACGAGATGGGTCTAAAGCTAGAATAGAGTTTTTTTTGGGAGTGAATTTAGTCGCAAAATAAGCACATGACCTGTATCGTGATTTAACCGATATTTGAATCAATGTAAATTAAGTTCCGAGACAAATAGGTAATCTAATCTGTGATATGTCTGGCGTGGTGGCGTCCCGAGTATAATGTATAATCTCTTTGGGTCGGATTGTATGTTTTCCAGGCATCTCTGAGATGGAGTGAGACTTGCACTAGTTTAAGTAGAGAGCTGTATGAGTGAGAGGGGTGGCCTTTCGAAGAATCAAGAGAGGGGTCCTGTGTGACATTTAGGTCACCACCCAATACTAAGATTCATTCTGAAAAAAGAGCTACTTTGTGTGGTGTTTTTATCAACCAAGGTATTTGGGTAGAGTTAAGGTGCATTTAGACGGCCCAAGAATCAGGTAGCAGATCATGTGTTCTAAACAGCAATCTGTTACTCAGAAACCATGAATCTGTATGAGGATGAGGGATCACAGTAGCGATCCCTCGTCCTCATACAGTGAAGGAGATCGCTACATGTAAATGCAGTGGTCTCCTTCACTGAACGAGCAGCCGACTGTAGGGAAAGAACCTTTCCTTTCTGACAACCGGCTGCAGAATCGTCCCCTCTAAATCTACTTTTAGGGGTGTATAAAATAACAAAAGTGAATTTTGTGTTTGCTGTAGTGCCTTTTAAGAAGAGATAGTATCTGTCAGGATGTGTTGTTTAGTAAAAATCTGTAAAGGAATATATTTGTGGAAAGTAATAATTACTCCCATTGAGGCGGTTGAATATATGCAATGGTACCAAAGGTGGAACTATGTGAGATAACGTAGGGGCATGGAAGTGGTAAAGGTCTGTTTCCTGAAGAAATGCTAAATCTATCTTGTCTTTTCTGATCAAACTTGGCTGTGTTTTTGAGGAGTTTTCATACTTCAGACATTAAATAAGGCTATTTTAAGGGTGGCAATATATTAAATGGGTAGTAGGAAGAAGTGTTCTCTGGTACAGGATGTGCTTCAAAGAAACAAGTAAGTATGTGCAACATACTGTAGATAAACAATTTTTTGCAGCAGTTTAAAATCTAAGGTCTGCCACCTACTATCAAGGTAAATTACTAGATATTAACACAAGGTTACCCATCAACATCAAGTTAAAGTGGGCGACAGTGTCCAGCTCCTTTAGCATACAGTTAGGGTTACAATTAGCAACTAAACAGTGTTCAGAGGTGTAAACTAGACAATATACAGAGCCTTGAAAAAGTATTCATACTCCTTGAACTTTTGTACATTTGTCACATTACACCCACAAACTTAAAGGGGCTATCCAACCCCTATAATGTCCCCCAAAATGCCCGGGCCCCTCATACTGGTTATACTTGCGCCGCTCCCCGGCACCCATGTCGATTTAAATGTATTTTATGGGGATTGTATGTGATAGACCAACACAAAGTAGCAAGTATGTGTGATGTGAAAAGAAAATGATACATGGTTTTCAAAAATTTTTATAAATTCAAATCTGGATAGTGGCATTTATATTCAGCACCTCTGAGTCAATACTTTGTAGGACAACCTTTCACTGCAATTATAGCTGCCAGTCTTTTTAGGTGTCTCTACCAGCTTTGCACATCTAGAGGCTGAATTTTTGCCCATTCTTCTTTACAAATTAGCTCAAGCTCAGTCAGATTGGATGGAGAGCATCTGTGGAAAGTAATTTTCAAGTCTTGCCACAGATTCTGGACTTTGACTGGACCATTCTAACAGATGCTTTCATCTAAACTATTCCATTGTAGCTCTGTTTAGGGTTGTTGTCCTGATGGTTGGTGGACCTCCTCCCCAGTCTCAAGTCTACCAGGTTTTCCTCCAGGATTGCTTGTATTTAGCTCAGTCCATCTTCCCATCAACTCTGACCTGCTTCTCTGTCACTGCTAAAGAAAAGCATCACACAGCATGATGCTGCCACCACTATGTTTCACAGTGGGGATGGTGTTTGTTTTCAGCCACACATAGCGTTTTGCATTTAGGCCAAAAAGTTCAACTTTGGTCTCATCAGACCAGAACACCTTCTTCCACATGTTTGCTGTGTCCCCTACATGGATTGTTGCAAAATGCAAATGGAACTTCTTATGACTTGCTTTTAAAAATGTCTTTGTTCTTGACACTCTTCCATAAAGGACAGATTTGTGGAGTTCACGACTAATAGTTGTCCTGGGGACAGATTCTCCCATCTGAGCTGTGGATCTCTACAGCTCCTCCAGAGTGACCATAGGCCTCTTAGATGCTTCTCTAATTAGTGTTCTTCTTGCCTGGGATGTAAGTTTAGGTAGATGGTCATTTGTTTATAGGTTTGTTGTGTCATACTTTTTCCATTTGTTGGATGATGGAGTGCTCCGTGAGATGTTCAGAGCTTGGGATATTTTTTTTTTAAAACCTAACCCTGCTTTACACTTCTTCACAACTTTATTCTTGACCGGTCTGGTGTATTCCTTGGTTTTCATGATTCTGTTTTTTCACTAATGTTCTCCAACAGACCTCTTAGACCTTCACAGAACAGCTGTAGTTATACTGAGAATAAATTACACAAAGGTGGACTCTATTTACTAATTAGGTGACTTCTGAAGGCATTTGGTCACAATGGATTTTATTTGAGGGTATCAGAGTACAGGGGCTGAATACAAATGCACCCCACACTTTCCAGATTTTTATTCATTAATTTGTTTCAAAACCATGTATTATTTTCACTTCACACATACTTGCTACTAGGGTTGCACGATATATCGAAAACTCGGTACGGTTTCGGTACCTAGTGCGGTACCGAAGCTCGATACCGAGTTTTCTTGCAGTCCGATACTTAGAACATGGCGCGCGCATCACTTTAATGCGTTGCCCCATGTTCTAATATATCTGCCTGCCGTGCTGCCGCGCTGCCAGGGCCCCCGCACCCCCCTCAGATCAGCCCACCCAGGTCCCAGCCACTTAAAAAAAAAATCATACTTACCTGTTCTGGCCGCCGCTGTCCTCACTGGTTCCGCGCTCCACCGTCTTCCCTGGTGCGCACTATGACCTGACGCAGCATCAGGTCATAGTGAGCGCCGGCAGGCAAGAGAGTGGAGCGGGGAACCTGAGGACAGTGGCGGCGGCCGGAACAGGTAAGTATGATTTTTTTAAAGTGGCTGTGTGGGCTGATCTGAGGTCTGAGGGGGGCACAAGACACTGACCTGAGGTCTGAGGGGGGGCACAAACTCGCTGACCTGAGGTCTGATGGGGGCACATGGGGGCACAAGAGGCTGGTCTGATGGGGGCACAAGAGGCTGGTCTGATGGGGGCACAAGAGGCTGACCTGAGGTCTGATGGGGGCACAAGAGGCTGACCTGAGGTCTGATGGGGGCACAATAGGCTGACCTGAGGTCTGATGGGGGCACAAGAGGCTGACCTGAGGTCTGATGGGGGCACAAGAGGCTGACCTGAGGTCTGATGGGGGGCACAAGAGGCTGACCTGAGGTCTGATGGGGGCACAAGAGGCTGACCTGAGGTCTGATGGGGGCACAAGAGGCTGACCTGAGGTCTGATGGGGGCACAAGACGCTGACCTGAGGTCTGATGGGGGCACAAGACGCTGATCTGAGGTCTGATGGGGGCACAAGACGCTGACCTGAGGTCTGATGGGGGCACAAGACGCTGACCTGAGGTCTGATGGGGGCACAATGTGTTGATCTGAGATTTATTATTCCTGTACGGTGACATCATTGTGTTTATTATCCCTGTACGGTGACATCGCTGTGTTTATTATCCCAGTGCAGGAAGAGGTAAGTGGTCTGTGTTTGTGTGTTTGTTTTCTATTTTTCAGGGTCGTGAATGCAGAGGACTACGTCGGATTCGGTGGACTACGTCGGACCAGCTTTTTTTTTTTTAAATAAAATGGTCAAACAGGGGTCTGGGGGAGTGTTTATTTCAATAAAATGTTTTATACTTGTGTGTGTGTATTTTTTTTTACAATACTACAGTTTTAGTAATCACGGCTATCTACAGACGGCCCTGATTACTAATACTGGGCTTAGTGCTTGCCGGTATGGCAGGCCAGCACTAACCCCAACATCTATTACCTCGGCACCCACCGCCATCAGGGGTGCCGGGAAGAGCCGGGTACCCGCAGGACCGGACCTTCTAAATTGAGGGTCTGGCTCTGGGGCGGCTGCAGGCTGGTACCATTAGGCTGGGAAGGGCCAATAACCGTGTCCCTTCCCACCCTGGTAGTGCCAGGCTGCCGCTGCTGGTTGTATCTGGCTGGTGAAGGAAAAAAGGGGGGGACCCCACGCCATTTTTTTTTTCAAAAAATTTCATTATTTAAAAAAAAAGGCGTGGGGTCCCCCCCTTTTTTCCTTCACCAGCCAGATACAACCAGCAGCGGCAGCCTGGCACTACCAGGGTGGGAAGGGACACGGTTATTGGCCCTTCCCAGCCTAATGGTACCAGCCTGCACTTACCTCTTCCTGCACTGGGATAATACACACAGCGATGTCACTGTACAGGGATAATAAACACAGTGATGTCACTGTACAGGGATAATAAACACAGTGATGTCACTGTACAGGGATAATAAACACAGTGATGTCACTGTACAGGGATAATAAGCACAGTGATGTCACAGTACACCTGTGCAAACAAGGCCTGGGGGGACCAAGATAAGGCTAGGGGCTACACTGAAAAGGGCCAGTGGCGCACAGATCAGGGGTAAGGGGCAGGGTCACAAGCAAGGTCCTGGGGGGAAGGGGGGGGGGGTGAGGGGTGCACAGATAAGGGCCAGGGTGGCGCACACAGGGGGCAGCAGAGACGACAACCAGGGAGGCACAGACAAAGAGGGAGTGGGGCACAGATAAGGGCCCAGGGGCGCAGACCAGGAAGAGGCGTACAAAGACAAGGGCCAGATCCCAGGGGTGCAGACAGGGGCCAGGTAGGCACAGCCAAAGGGGCGCAGATAAGAGCCAGGGGCTGCATTGAAAGGGCCAGGGTGGTGCACAGAGCAGGGTCAAAAGCAAGGTCTGGGGGGGGGTGAGGGGCGCACAGATAAGGGCCAGGGTGGCATTAATAGGTTTTTCTTTATTTTGGCAAGGTATCATATCAGTATCGAGTATTGTGATACTTTTGTACGTATCGTATCGAACTCAAAATTCTGGTATCGTGACAACCCTACTTGCTACTTTGTGTTGGTTTCTCACTGGTATTAAGCGAATTGAAGCCAAACGAATTGACTTTGATCCGAATTTCAGGACAAATTAAATTCACCACGAATTTCCTCGCACTTCGTGGTAACAAATCTAATTTTCCTGAAATTGCATTTAAAAAAAAACATATTCACTTTATCCATTTGCGCTCAAAGAGGCTGTCGTGGCCATCTTGATTGCAGAAACCGCACAAAATCTTGCACAGGGTGATGCAAGCAGTGTCTTAAATGAAGATGGCCACGACAGCCTCTACGCAAGCAAATGGATATGGTATTTATTTATTTTTTTACCCTGATTAACCCCTGAAAGGCCAAAATTGTAGCCTCAGTTGCAACGATCAGTGATGATCACAACATCTCAGGGGTTCAATGATGCGGAGCAGAGCAACTGCCGTTCCCTGTCATTGCGCCCGCTACATACAAAGGAATGCGTTTCATCAAAATTCTTTGTGAAATTCGTAGAAGCAGCCAAACTGAATTTTTCATAACTTCTCTTATCTATCACACAAAATCCCAATAAAATGCATTTAAGTTTGTGGATGCAACATGAAAAAATGTGGAAAAGTTCAAGGGGTATTAATACTTTTTCAAGGCACTGTATGACATAAAATTGATTATCATGGCATACAGGTCATACTTTACTGACTTCATGTCAAATTGTGGTTTATATCAATCCATCTGGGGGTCCTGGCTTTTTGTGAGATTCCATTGTCTTTCTGGTGCCAACAACTGTGGTTTGCGATGTCAACAAGGGCAGGGCAGTTAGGTTTTGGATTGTCGCCTTGTCCTAGTGCTTCCAGTGCTCCAGGGAGGTCGTCATATTTGCAGATAGGAAAATCCAACTGTACAGTTCCTCTGTCAGTGGCTAAGCATTCATTTTTTAGTTAGAGTGGAAAGGTTCTGAAAGATTGAGGGGTGGGTGTCTTCAAACAGGAGAGGATGTTTTTCCCTCGCGGTTTTAAAAATATTGTCTCAGACTTGGGAGCAAACAATTCTGCATATGATGTCTCAAGGTGGTTCAGAAGGTTTGGGCTTAGCTCTCAGCATTCCATGGGCGTCAATTGTTATCTTTTCAAGGTATTTGTCGTCAGTGGTGTACTTCCAATGGAGGCAGACCACGCAGCTGCTATAGTGCCCATGGAGAAGGCGTGCCCACAGTGAATCAAAGGCCCCACCCCCAATTACATTCAATATAGGCTCCCATCCAGCTCCAGTCTAGAATCCCTATCATCAGTGAAGAAAGCTAAAGAACCTGTGATGATGTCATCACAGAACAACGGAACATCTAGTAACGGAACTACACAGAGAATGGTGTAGTTCCCAGGTTATAAAGGTTCATCTGCTAGGACCTGTGATGTCCTTCAACCCCTAACAGCATGGAGAAGTACTGTACAATAAGCTTTCCATTGAGACTAGAATGGAGTTGTAAAAGGAGGTCCTCCCCTTTTCTTTCCATGTTCCCTGTTTTTACTCATATTTCACTCATATACAGTACTGCAAACAGTTGCAACCACCACTACCTCATGTAGCCCACACAGTGACACTAATGTATAACTGTCCACAGATATCTGTACACACCGCATTTGTTATACCTTGTACCTCACATATCAGTAAAATGCTATATATACTATATATCTGTACACACTGCATCTCATATACCTTGTACCTCATATATCAGTACACTGCTGTAATATATATATATATATATATATATATATATATATATATACTAGCTGAAGGACCCGGCTTCCCCCGGGTATATTTAATTTATTTATTTTACTGTTTGTGTGTGTGTGTGTCGTTAAAAGATATCGAGAGTGACCTCTACAGTGCCTGCCCCTTTAACAGTGACCTCTACAGGGGCCCGCCCCTTTAACAGTGACCTCTACAGCGGCCAGCCCCTTTAACAGTGACCTCTACAGCGACCCGCCCCTTTAACAGAGACCTCTACAGCGGCCCGCCCCTTTAACAGTGACCTCTACAGCGGCCCGCCCCTTTAACAGTGACCTCTACAGCAGCCCGCCCCTTTAACAGTGACCTCTACAGCTGCCCGCCCCTTAAACAGTGACCTCTATAGCAGCCCGCCCCTTTAACAGTGACCTCTACAGCAGCCCGACCCTTCAACAGTGACCTCTACAGCAGCCTGCCCCTTTAACAGTGACCTCTACAGAAGCCCGCCCCTTTAACTGTGACCTCCACAGCAGCTAGAGTGGCCACTGTCTTCACCCCAGAAAGCCAGACCTCACCGGCCATTCCCCCAAACGTGAAACAGCACCCCCAGTTCCCATGAAGACACATCACTAAACATGAGGCCACGCCCCCCCTGGCTCCGTGAAGACATGGAGGAGAAGCTGTCTGAGTGTGAGCTACTGAAAGGGTGGACATCCCTGTGTCTGTCCAGGCACTGCGTCGGACGGAGAACAGGTAGCCAGAAAAACTGGACTGTCCAGCCTAAAGCCAGACATCTGGCCACCCTAACATCAGCCTGCCCCTAGGGTGGCCAGAGGTCTTGTTTTAGGCTGGACGGTCTGGCTTTCAGACTCCCTGTCCTCTGTCATGCGCAGGGCCTGGATGGACACAGCAGCAGCACTCTCAGCAGCAGCACTGTGCAGTCTGAGCAATGAGCTGCAGGGAGAAAGTCACCCTCCCCCACCCCTGCAGCTGACAGAAGGTGATTTTTACCAATATTTTTAATCCCGGTCAAATGCAGCATGGAAGGGGCGTGGCCTGACTGAGTCAGGGGCGTGACTTAGTGGGATCTGGGGTGGTGCTTTTAAGTCCTTCTTTTGACGGTGGCCGGAATTACAGGTCGATGCCATAGTAATTTAGGAGGAAGGTGGGTAGCAGTGGAAGAAAACATCTTTTATTACTACTGAACAGTAAATATGTAAAATTTACATTATATGAGGTAATGATTGATGATGAGTTAGTCTAAAACATAAGTTATAGTTATGGTAACCGGGAATACCCATTTACCATTGTCATCCACAGTGCTCTGCCTCTTTAATGCAGACCTAAAGCAGTGAACTGGCTAGGTTGTCATAGAAACCTGATGTGTGCCTGTGAGCTTCTATTGGCTGATAAGGGTCATGTGACCAGGCTACTATTGGCTAATGCATTTTTTGGGAATATCTCAGGAACGGTACGTCCTGGAGAGTTGAAAACTGTTCTAAAACCTTCCCGGACACCTGATGTACATGTGTGCCAAATTTTGTGATTGTAGCTGCAGCGGTGCGGATTCCTTTAGCGGACATACACACACACACACACATACACTCAGCTTTATATATATCATACTGTAAATTATACAGTATAATTGATGCAGTGTGTACGGATATATAGTATATACAGAATTGTACTTATATGTGATGTACAAGGAATAATAGATGCAGTGGCTACAGATATGATATTACAGATATGTAATATACACTATCTCACAAAAGCGTGTACACTTTCATACAATGTAAAGTAGTCAGTGTACAGCTTGTATAACAGTGTAAATAACACACAACCATTAATGTCTAAACTGCTGGCAACCAAAGTGAGTACACCCCTAAGTGAAAATGGCCAAATTGTGCCAAATTAGCCATTTTCCCTCCACGGTGTCATGTGACTCGTTAATGTTATAAGGTCTCAAGTGTGAATGAGGAACAGGTGTGTTAAATTTGGTGTTATAGCTGTCACACTCTCTCACACTGGTCACTGGAAGTGATATAGCCCCATATGAACTTAAAGGGGTTCTCTGGGAATTAAGAAAATGAAAATACTTATATCTTTTTATTATAAATATATATTCCCAAATACCTTTCATTAGTTATAATGGCTTGTTTTGACTAGGGAACAATCATCAGGAGAAAGAAAATGGCCGCTGTCCTATTAGTACACACAGAATCTGTCCTAATCACACAGCAGGACAAGTTACTTCAGAACATGTCTCCTCATGAACTTCATTCCTACAGAGATTCAGCTGATCTTATCAGCTTTATAAGGACCATAATCCCTGACAAGCATAGCAGAAAGGAGAATGAGGCAGCTCTTTACCTCAGTGCTGTGAAGTAACTTGTCCTGCTGTGTGATTAGGATAGGTTTTGTATGTATTTTGTTAACTAAGAACTGTTAGAACGTCACCATGTCCCTTATGATTAAAGATTAACTGCCTGACTGGATCACATTAAAAAATACTCTTTATTACATAGTCATTAAAATTGTGGCTATACAACTCAGGCTAGACCAGACAACCCTCACTTGGTGTACACATAATCAATATTCGTCACATCCAATGGTTGTTAGTCTAAGATACAGGGATGTACCATACGGAGGAGTCGGTACTATTATAATGTATATCAGCATCCCATTTTACTCCTTAAAGTCACCCCTACAGAATAATGTAATGGACCAGTAGCAAGTGTTTGCTCTGTTCTCTGGTAGGTACAGATGCTGCTTGTTTACTGTTTGACCGCAGCAATGAAGTGCCACTGAACCGCAATATCAGCTGAGAGAAACAGTGCGGATACCAAGAGGATTATAACTAATGAAAGGTATTTGGGAATATGTTTATATTAAAGTAATAATTAAGTATTTTCATTCTTTTAATTCCCAGAGAACCCATTTAATTAACTCCCCCTAAACTGTTTACCAGTGAATCTAGATTGTTCTTCCAATAAACAAATCATCCAGAATTGTATGGATTTCTTTACTAATTAAATATTCTCTGTACACACAGAATTTTCTCTTTATGAAAATAGATTACGGATGCTGTACTGTTGATGTGTGTCCTAGCCTAACGGTGGGTTTGGGGACTCATAGCATCATGAATCCCTATGAGTCTGTGAGTTCAGGTCAGTAGACCAATGTTCCGGCTGGAAGACTTGTCCGTACTATGGTCAAGTAAAACTGACCTAATTCAGATTTTAAAAAATTAAAAAGGGCTCAGTTTATATATGTGCTGTATTTGTAGTACGATGGAATACATGGGCGCCCAATGAGGTCCACCAGGATTTCTGACATCTTAACAGCAAGTACAGCGTAAAAATAGCGTTACAATTACGGTATATTTTCTCATCTGTAATCCTGAGAATTTGGTATTAGATTTAATGTTGTATTGTTAAAATTCTCCATAATACATAATGTCAGCATCTATGTATGAACATAGTAATTACACCTATTTCAGGACCATGGTGATTTGAGAAGTACATTGTGCATTCTTTGGAGAACTTCTATTCCACACAATATGGAAATATTAGAGACAAAGATATATATCCGTCTCAAAACTGTTGCATACCTGCCCCACCCTCCCCCCTTCCCCAGCAAATAGCAGATTAGGAAGACTACTGACAGTTTAGAGATACACCCCCACCCTGGAACTGCATCCTATTACAAAGGAATGTAACAAAGTATAATGTGCCGTTTTCTTTCTTCTTTCTGATTCCTCTTTCAAAACCCAAGGGTGACATCCCTAAGACACAGATGTAAGGGAGGTGGGAGCAGTTAGCAGACTGGGCTTTAAACTCGTTTCATTCAATGGTTAGATTTTCCTTCTAGCATCCTGAAAAAGCTATTTTAGCATGGTCCAGCAACTTGATATTACGTCACATGATATATTTTACTAGCATTATATCTCCCAGCATTTAAGTAGGGTAAAGAGGACTGCTTTAGGTTAAAATTGCCCATTCACATAAGAATAAAGGCTCTGGTTTAGTTTTTGGGACTTTCCCTATGATAAATAAGACGCAATATGCTCCATAGGAACGGCCATAAAACAGCTGGATTCCTGATGTTGACTTAGTAGGCAAAAAAAATAGCTTTGGCTTGTCGCAGATTTCTGTTAAATGTATTACAATGAAAATGACGGGAAGTGTCGCAATTTACTCCAAAATAAAGACAAAACTAGACAAACTAGAGTAAGCGGTGTATAATGTAAGTGACGTTGAGTCCGGTTATGTAATTTTTATCTTCATACTCACTTCTATTCTGACTCTGTGCTCCCACAAACCGGCAGTAAAATGCACTGAGAGGACTCCAGTGCTCACTCACATAATGGAGACGACCCAAAGAAGAGTCCTCTCAATGCATTTTACTGGTGGTTTGTGGGAGCACAGCGTCAGAATGGAAGTGACTATGAAGATAAAACTTACATATTCGCATTCAGCATCACTTACACTATAAACCGCTTACTCTAGTTCAGGGGGTGTTTCGGAGATGACAGGTTCTCTTTAAGTCTTCAATTATCTGAAAAATTAACATGAACGATTGTTTGTGATGGCACTACAAGGAGGCATTATATACTGGCACTAGGGTTGAGCGTAGTGAGCTTTGGATCGTAGATCCAAAGTCACTTCGTTCAAAACTTAGTTTGAATGCTGTACGGAGACCCGTCTCCATGCAGCTTTCAAATGTATGGGCTTCTCGGAGGTGAAATTTGTTATATCCAAAGTCTCGCGAGACTTTGTTGAATAACTTCAGACTTTGATTATTCAACTTGAAAACCATTTCAAAATTGGGATTGGAAGTTGGCGTTGCTACACAGGTACCAGTCAGTACTGAAGCCGACTTCATGTTCCAGTTTTAAAATGGTTTTCAAGTTGACTAATCTAAGTCCAAAGTACCAGACTTCGGCCATAACAAATTTCACCTGTGTGAAGCCCATACATTTGAATGCTGTACGGAGATGGGTCTGCATACTGCATTCAAGCGAAGTTTTGAATGAAGCAACTTCGGATCTATGATTCAAAGCTCGCTGCTTCGCTCAACATTAACTGGCACTAGAGGAGAGAATTATATACTGGTACTACAGGGGGAGCATCATATGCTGGCACTACAGGGGGCATTATAATACAATGTGCACTACAGGGGGGTTATAACTGCAGGGGGGCATTAGTCATGAGTAAGACTGTGTAACAGTTAAAACGTGATGATGGCAAAGCTTTATGCCCTGGAATGTTTTTAATATGGATTCACAATAAAGGTGGAAATAACTTTAAAACCTTTAGTGCTGGATAAAATTCTTACTAGATTTCACATGCGACTATGCACAGAGGTTTTTATATCACTGTAAAAGTTGGCATGAGTTTTTTTTTTTTGTCTAGGGCATTAGAACTGCAGGGGCCATTATAAATACTGGGACATTGTGGTGGCATTATTACTACTGGGGACGATTGTGGGTGCATTGTTATTATTAGGCGCAATATGGAGAGCATTGCCACTAATGGGGGCACTCTTTGGGAGCATTATCACTATTGAGGGCACTCTGGGAGTGAATTATTACCATTGGTGGGACTTTGGGTATGTGGGGGACTGTGTATGGCACTATTTTTTCTGCAGTACAGCATTTGAGGGCATTGGGGAGCATGGTGGGCACAATATTGGGAGTTGCACCAGGATGAGGAAACTAAGATGACCATGTGGCAAACTTGGCCAAATAGGGCCATCCTACTTTCTCATAGACTCAGGGAAACATTTTTCCAAAATGATATCAGTAGATTAATGGACTGTCTGATATATTTATAAGAAATACTGGTCCAGATTATTAAATTGCTAACCCTAGTGCTTATTTTACAATCTAGCTTACATGGTGTTACATGGTGTCATGTCTTTGATATCATCACATCATCATTGCTCTTTATGAAAATGTAAGAAGAGGGCTTTTGGTATTTCTTAATCGCTTTGCCTAGTTACGTCATAGAGGCTCCTGGCAATGTTGTCTCCCTGACGTAACTGGTCCAACAAACCTGCAGTTCAACATAAAAGCTGTAATTAAAAGTTCAGACAGGAAGCCGCCACACTCAGTCCATTGCACTTTCAAATAGCATCCTGGATTGAGAAAATGAAATCCCCATGTACATCTATACAAAAACAGTCACTATAACTGGTGAAGCAAATGGCACGAATGCTCTGCATTTTGTCCTAATGACAAGAGAAATAGCTGCGGATTTTAGAGATCAATAGAACTTCCTACAAGACCGGCAAAACAAAGTGAGTGTTCTGCTTCATTACTACAATGTAATTAAGTAAAAAAGAAGCTCAGGAGACAGACAGACAAGAAGGGGGTTGTAAGATGAAATGTTCCACTTGAAACTGTTGTTCCAGTCATCCCAATAGAACAATTCTAGTCTCAAAGAGAGTGCCAACTGCCATCTAAGTTTTCAGTTTAACTTCCTCCCGCTTGAAAAGAAGGGAAACATAAATTTCACTTAAAATTCCTATGGGCCTTGTATTTGTGATTGACAGTTCTGAGGAATTCCAGATGGATTAACACATTCTTTTCAACATTCCTTTTGATCTTAGTTAACTGTCCTTTTCATTTCACCTGCTGAATGTTTGTAGAGTTGGGGGAAGCAGGTGGGCCTGTGACATTAGCACCACAAGTAAGAGTAGAAGTAATTATAGCTAAAATGGCCAATATGGCTAATAGTCAATAGTCTTTTTGAGGGTCAGCTTAAGGCCTCAAGCCCACGGCAGCATCTGATTTTGGGTCCACAAAACACAGATCTTTGAAAAAAGGTCTGCTTCTGTGTGCACTCCTTTTTCTCACTCCAGTCAATACAAATAGCTATTCTTAGACACCAAAAAAGGCAAGAATAGGACCTGCAGTGAAATTCTTGGATCAGGTATATAGTGACGTGTGCATGCCCTAATTGAACTGTATAAGTCAGCCTGCTATCCCTTTTAGGCCCCATTCGCATGATCATATTTTTGGTTCACTTCCAATACATATTTTTTGTGGCTCAGATGTAACATAGTAACATAGTTTATAAGGCCGTAAAAAGACATCTGTCCATCCAGTTCGGCCTGTTTTCCTACAAGTTCATTTCAACGGGGCCGCAAAAAGTGTACACATCCGTACATCCATCCTGCAGTCCTGCAAAAAAGATTGGATGTGCCCTATTCTTGTCCGCAATTTGTTGACTGCAAAATATATACGGTCAAGTGAATGTACCCTTAAAGAAGAACTCCCGCAAAAAATTTTATTCTCTGACCTGTTAGAAAGGATATGATCTGTAGTGATTGTCATTTTCTTATCAGTGACTGTTTCTGTGAGTAAAAACCTCTCTTCTTATTGTACCTGGGTCATGTGACCAACTCCCTGACCTCCAACTGACCCAGGACAGGAAGCCAGTCAATGTTCTATTCATTCCTATGAGACTCAGAGTGAGGCTCCCATAGGAATACACAGAGAAATAGACTTCCTGTCCCCACATAAGGTGCTGTATGAGTTGGTGAGTCTAATTGCTGGTCACATGACACAAATGAGAAACATCAGGGAGATATAACTCAAAAATTCAGACACTGGTAAGAAAATGACATTCACTACAGATTACATCATGTACATTTCTAGCAGGACATGGAATAATATTTTTGGTGGGAGTTCTTCTTTAACCCCTTCCCAATAAGCCCCATATGTGTAAGGCGCAGTGGTAAGTAAGGTCCTGCAACACCCCATAAAAGTATGATGCAATGAAAATCGTTCACTTTGTGTAATCACATGGTGACTGGGCTAAGATGGCGGCTGTCCCCAACAGTCAGCCATATTAGCTTAGGGCATAGGGAAGTTGCAACGCCCCCCCCCCCACTCCCCCCCCACAACTGCAGTCGGTGTGATTGGCCAGTCAGTGCTGATAATGACAGCCTCTGTCACAGACGTGCCTGCATCAGGTTGCTGGCGATCGGCTAGACTTTCAAAAGTGACATAATTTGACATGTTTTCCTCTTGGTTTGGTTGCTATTTACCAGATCCCTTCCCCTCAGCTGTTGCGGGTGTGGTGATTGTCTTTCCCCTATTTATCCCTTCCTCTCCCAGTATCCCTTGCAGTTTATAATTTCTGCTGACTTAGTTGTGTGTGGTGTGATTCTCGGCTGAGATCCGGTTGCTGCAATATCTGCATTAAGATAAGTGTCATTTTCCCTATTGTGTTTATCCTACTTTTCCCTGTTGTGGTTTTGCCTTCTGGAGTCTCCTGTTCATCTGTCCTTTTGGAGGAACGGGTTGACTCCTTTCCCTGTCACTAGTTGCAGGGTTCTATAGGGTCAGGTGTTATTAGGTTCCTGTGTATGAACTCTCCTACCACTAAGGCCTGTTCATACTGGTAGTCAGTCAGGACCTAGTTTCAGGGTTACCTGCAGGAGGTGACCATTTCCCTTGTTTGGTCCTTTTCCCTTCCCTCCTACGCTTGGTGTGGCTATACCCTCCACACCAGAGCGTGACAGTATAAACCGCCGAACAAAAATTAATGTCATTTTTGTGCAGACATGGATGCTATTACTGTGCTTACTGAACAGCTGCAGGGACTCTGCTTGGAGGTAGCTGATATCCGCAACCAGATTCAGAGACCACAGGCACCAGCCTGGGGGTGCTGGGTGTCAGGCCTTTTTGGAGCCTAAGGTCGCCCTCCCGGACAGATTTTCTGGGGGATGTGATAATTTTATTCTATTCAGGGAGGCGTGCAAATTGTATTTCAGACTGCGTCCACATTCTTCTGGTAATGAGGAGCAGAAGGTTGGTGTGGTCATCTCGCTGCTTAAAGGGGATGCGCAGTCATGGGCCTTTTCTCTGCCGACCAGATCGCAGTCTCTCCGGTCGGTAGATGAATTTTTCAAGGCTTTGGGGATTATCTATGATGACCCGGATCGTATCTCCCTGGCCGAGACCCAGATACGTGACCTTCGTCAGGGTGAGCGCTCGGTTGAGATCTATTGCTCTGAGTTCCGGAGGTGGGCGACCAATACTGAATGGAACGATCCGGCTCTATGTAGCCAATTCTGTCAAGGATTATCAGAAAGGCTGAAGGACGCTTTGCCCTTTCATGAAACCCCTGTGTCTTTGGAAGCCGCTATGTCTCTTGCTGTATGCATGGATAGGCGTCTGAGAGAGAGAGCTAGGGGCCCCCGCTCTCAGGACGTACTATTACGTAGTGTACTGTCTTCCTATGACACTTTGGGTGAAAATTCCCCTAGGTTGATGTCAGGGGATGAACCCATGCAGTTAGGGGGGGGGCTACTCCTGTTTCCACTCTTAAGCATTTTGGTAATAAAAAGGATGTGTGTTTTTTCTGTGGTCAGAAAGGACACTTTATCAATGTATGTCTATGCATTCAATCTCTAAAAGAGAGAAAAGAAAAGGGGCATAGAATTCTCATCTCACTCTTGGTGGGGTGGGTAGAGAAACTGAAAATGTGCATTTGTCTTCATCCTGTAGTACCCGTTTTCTCCTGACTGCCAAGGTGGCGCTAGAGTCAAAGGTTGTGAGAATTGAGGTGTTTATTGACAGCGGGGCAGGGGTGAACTTGATTGATGCTCAGTTTGTCCGTATGCATGGATTGTCTCCAAGTACATTGGAAAAGAAGATTTCTGTGTTTGCCATTGATTCTGCACCTCTATCTCTGAGGTGTTTGTCTCAAATGGTGCATGATATCAAATTAAGATTGGGTGAATTTCATCAGGAGCTTATTTCATGTTTTGTGTTGGAAGGTCTTCCTGCTCCTGTGGTTCTGGGTTTACCTTGGTTAAGCAAACATAATCCAACCATTGACTGGCATACTAGACAGATTGTGGTTTGGGGTGATTATTGCGTTGACAATTGCCTTAATACCTCTTTTTCCTCTTTAACTACTAAGACACTTCCCTCTTTTATATCGGATTTCTCTGATGTATTTTCTGAAGGTGGATGTCAGGATTTACCCCCTCACCGGGAATATGATTGTCCTATCAATCTTACCCCTGGAGCTAAATTACCCAAATCTAGGCTGTATAACCTTTCTGGACCTGAGAGAACGGCCATGAAGGAATATATTGCTGAGAGTTTGGCTAAAGGACACATTAGACCTTCCAAATCTCCAGTGGCGGCTGGGTTTTTCTTTGTAAAGAAAAAGGACAGAACCCTAAGGCCAGGTCTGTATTTCCATGAACTCAATCGGATTACTGTCCGTGATCTGTACCCCCTTCCTTTGATTCCTGACTTGTTTAACCAGATTGTGGATGTCAAGGTGTTCTCCAAATTGGACTTAAGGGGGGCATATAATCTGGTCAGGATCAAGGAAGGGGATGAATGGAAGATGGCTTTTAACACTCCTGAAGGAACAGGTATTGCAAAGAGATAACAAGTTGTATGCAAAATTAGAGAAATGTGTTTTTGCTGTACATGAGGTGCTCTTAGGATACCTGCTTTCATCTTCAGGTTTTCGTATGGATCCAGAGAAAGTCCGTGCTGTTCTGGACTGGGACCGACCTGAAAATCTGAAGGCTCTTATGCGATTTTTGGGGTTCACCAACTATTACCGAAAGTTTATTAAGAACTATTCGACAATAGTTAAACCCTTAACTGACATGACTAAGAAAGGGACGGATGTCTCAGTGTGGTCGGATGCAGCGTTGCAAGCCTTCTCCACTGTGAAGGAGTGCTTCTCTTCTGCCCCTATATTGGTGCCGCTAGATGTGTCACAGCCTTTCATTGTGGAGGTTGACGCATCCGAGGTGGGGGTAGGAGCAGTTTTATCACAGGGCCCGTCACCTGGTAAATGTGCTTTTTTTTTCAAAAAAGCTGTCTGCTGCAGGGAGAAATTATGATGTGGGTAACAGAGAGTTACTGGCCATTAAGTTGGCTTTTGAGGAATGGCGTCATTGGTTGGAAGGGGCGATTCCAGGCATGGGATTCAGCCGGTTCCCTCCGGTTCTCTAGATCCGGTTGTTAAAATTACAGCCAGATTGGAGATTGGAGAACCGGGTTACCGGGTGAATCCCGATCCGGTGTGGCAGCTGGTGGATGTCAGGGCCGGCGGAACAAGGGAATCTCCGGTTTCCTGCTCCGCTGTTCATGGTGGCCGGCGCACTAATATGACGTAGGCGGCGGCCGCCTGTGACGTTTCTCAGGAGTAGACCCGCCAGAAGAGGCCGGGTCTGCATCATGGGACCGCACTGGGACAGGTAAGTATTAACGGCCTTCCCATATTGTCTCCATATGCAGCCTTAAAACTGGCCCCTGCCTCCCTGTTACTGATCCCCAATACTGGCCCTGCCTTAACATAATACTGGCCCCTGCCCCCCTAGTACTGACCCCCTAATACTGGCCCTGCCTTACCTCTAACCCTGACGCCCAATACTGACCCTGCATTGACCCCTAACACAGGCCCCTGACCCCTAATACTGGCTCTGCCTGACCCCTAATACTGGCCCTGCCTGACCCCTACCCTAATACTGACCTCTAACCTTGGACCCCTAACCCTGATACTGGCCCCTGAACCCCTAGTATTGACCCTTAATACTGGCCCTGTCTGACCCCTAACCCTAGTATTGACCCCTACCCTAGTACTGACCTCTAACCCTGGACCCCTAACCCTAATACTGCCCTCCAATAGTGTCCCTAACCCTAATATTGACCGCTAACCCTAATACTGACCCCTAATACTTTCTCTAACACTACGCCATACTGACCCCTAATCCTACTACTGACCCCTAACCCTAATACTGACACCTAAGGCTACATTCACATGACCATATGTGTTTTGCGGTCCACAAATTGCGGATCCACAAAACACGGATACTGGCAGTGTGCGTTCCACATTTTGTGGAACGCACATGCCCAGCCCTATGATAGAAATGTCTGTTCTCGTCTGCAGGGCCGCGGAATGGAACTATGGATTTGTGGCCCCATTGAAGTGAATGGAAATACGATCGTGTGAATGTACCCTAATGCTGCCTCTAACCCCAATATTGGCTCCTAACTGATACCGACCCTAATCCTAATACTGGCCCTAAGGGTGCCTTCAGAGGACCATATTTCTGGGTCTGCATCCGTTCCACAATTTTGTGTAACGGGTGAGGACCCATTAATTTCAATGGGGCCACAACAGATGCGGACAGCACACCGTGTACTGTCCGCATCTGTAGTTCCGTTCCATGGCCCCACAAAAAATATAGAGCATGTGTCCTATTCTTGTCCGCAAAAATAGGCATTTCTATATAGGGCTGGCACTGTGCGTTCTGCAAAATGTGGAATGCATAAGGCCAGTATTTGTGTTTTGCGGATCCACAATTTGGGGACTGTAAAACACTTTCGGTCATCTGAATGTAGCTCTAGGCTAATATTGCGCCTAATACTGGCCCCTAACCCCAATACTGACCTCTAACTGTAATATTGGCCCGGAACTGACCGGCTGGAACCTTAACTACAACCCCCAATACCTCACGTACCTCACAGTGACCCTAATATATGACTGTCCACATATAACTGTACACACTACATCTTTTATACCTCACAACTGACACATAGTATGCACACAAAGTACTGATACGTCAGGTACAAGGTATAATAGATCAATGGAAGTATAGTATATAGCAGTGTACTATGTGGGTACGGTAAATTACGTATATAGTATATACAGCAGTGTACTGATATGTGAGGTATGAGGTATAATAGATACAGTGTGTACAGATATATAGTATATACAGCAATGTACTGATATGTGAGGTACAAGGTATAGTAGATGCAGTGTGTACAGATATATAGTATACACAGCAGTGTACTGATATGTGAGGTATGAGGTATAATAGATGCAGTGTGTACAAATATATAGTATATACACTGCTGTATATATTATATATACCCACTGCATCTAGCTTGTCATGTGACCGTCAGCCAGTGACGTCTCACCCACTGCATTCTAGCTTTTATCAAGAATTATAATACAGCGTGTGTACGCTGTATTCAGGGGGCACTCAGAAGAGGCATTATACGTAAAGGGGGCACACTGAAGGGGCACTATACACAAAGGGGCACATATAAGAGGCACAATACATAAAGAGGGCACATATAAGAGGCACATTTTATAAGGGGCACCAAGCATGTGGCACTAGCATTAGGGGCACTGTGTGTGGCACTATAAACAGAGGGCACAGGGCATATGACAGTATATACAGAGGGCACAGAGCATGTAGCACTATGCACAGAGGGCACAGAGCATGTGGCACTATATAAAGAGGGTACCGTGTGTGGCACTGTATACAGAGGGCACAGAGCATATGGCACTATATACAGAGGGCACAGAGTATGTGGCACTATATACAGGGGGCATATGGCACTATATACAGAGGGCACAGAGCATGGGGCACTATATACAGAGGGCACAGGGCATGTGGCTCTATATACAGAAGGCACAGCGCATGTGGCACTATATACAGAGGGCACAGGGCATATGCCACTGTATACAGAGGGCACAGAGTATGTGGCACTATACACAGAGGGCATATGGCACTGTATACAGAGGGCACAGAGTATGTGGTACTATATACAGAGGGCACAGAGTATGTGGCACTGTATACAGAGGGCATATGGCACTGTATACAGAGGGCACAGAGCATGTGGCACTGTATACAGAGGACACAGAGTATGTGGCACTATATACAGAGGGCACAGAGTATGTGACACTATATACAGAGGACACAGAGTATGTGGCACTACTATTGGGGGCCCTGTGTGTAGCACTAATGCTGCTGTTATATTCAGGGCTCAGCATGTGGCACTAAGATGAGTTTGTGTCAGTATGCAGAGTGCCAATGTGTTGGTAAAGCGTGAAGCTGAAGAGATCTTCTCTGCAAAATCTGCAGAGCTGAATTGTGGACGGGAGAAGCCATCATGGTGGCCTGAACCAGATGGAGAAGAACTCATGAGGAGACGTCACCTGACTGTGTATGATGAGTGTTGTAGTGTTGTTTTTGTAGTGTTGTAGTTTTAAAATCTGGTGCTGTATTTAAGTAGAGAACTTGGTTCGGGTGCTGTATTTATGTAGAGAACTTGATTCTGGTGATGTATTTATGTAGAGAACTTGGTTCTGGTGCTGTATTTATGTAGAGAACTTGGTTCTGGTGCTGTATTTATGTACTGAGCTTGGTTCTGGTGCTGTATGTACTGTACTTGGTTCGGGTGCTGTATTTATGTAGAGAACTTGGTTCTGGTGCTGTATTTATGTAGAAAACCTGGTTCTGGTGCTGTATTTATGTAGAGAACTTGGTTCTGGTGCTTTATTTATGTAGAGAACTTGGTTCGGGTGCTGTATTTATGTAGAGAACTTGGTTTGGGTGCTGTATTTATGTAGATAACTTGGTTCTGGTGCTGTATTTATGCAGAGAACTTGGTTCTGGTGCTGTATTTATGTAGAGAACGTGGTTCTGGTGCTGTATTTATGTAGAGAATTTGGTTCTAGTGCTGTATTTAGAAGTGTGGGCCAGCGCTTTACAAAAACTCGCAGCGCTGGTAGTTTAGCTCCTTAGGCTTTTTAAAAGTTTTGTGGTATGTGCATATATGGTGTATTTATGTATATGTGTTGCATATATATGGTGCATGTATATGAAAACACGTGTCGTGACGCCGCGTATCTGCCGTTGAGTAGGGAACCTGTTAAAAATTTGAATCCCACCCCTGGGCCATTCAACCAATCACTGTATTCACTGATCACAAAAATCTGGCTTACCTGGAGTCGGCTAAACGACTTAACCCGAGGCAGGCCAGATGGTCTTTGTTCTTCACCAGATTCAGTTTCATTGTCACGTATCGTCCTGGGATTAAGAATGTCAAGGCGGATGCCTTGTCACGTAGTTTTCCCGGAGGTGGTGATTTTGAGGATCCGAGTTCTATACTGTCCGAAGGAGTGGTGATATCTGCTCTTTAACCTGATCTTAAGGCTAAGGTGTTTGAGGCCCAGGGAGATACACCAGAGTCTTGCCCCCCCTGGGAAGTTGTTTGTTCCTTCTGATTTGCGTCATAAGGTGTTTGAGGAACATCATTCTTCGGTGCTTGCGGGACACCCTGGGAGTAAATCCACTGTCGACCTTATCTCTTGTAGATTCTGGTGGCCAGGACTGCGTAAGTGTGTTGAGGACTATGTGTCGGCCTGTAGTGTCTGTACATGCGCTAAGGTGACACATCCTCGACTTTCTGGATCCCTACTTCCATTACTCATCCCGTCCAGACCATGGACTCACTTATCCATGGACTTCATTACTGATCTGCCTGATTTGTCTGGTAAATGCTAAAACTCTGGCACAAGTGTTTGTTGACAACATTGTGAAACTTCATGGCATTCCCACTGACGTGGTCTCTGATCGTGGGACTCAGTTTGTGTCCAGATTCTGGAAGGCATTCTGTACTCGGCTTGGGGTACAACTGTCTTTTTCCTCTGCCTTTCACCCCCAGACGAATAGACAGACTGAGCGTACCAATCAGAGTCTGGAGACTTACTTGAGATGTTTTGTCTCTGAGAATCAGGAGGATTAGTCCTCGTTTTTGTCTCTGGCAGAGTTTGCCATAAATAATTGCAGACAGGACTCCACTGATAAGTCACCATTTTTTGGTATATATGGCTTTCACTCGCAGTTTGGCACATTTTCTGGTTCTGATACTTCTGGTATTCCTGAGGAAGAATGTTTTTCGTCATCATTGTCACCTATATGGCGGAAAATTCAAAATAACTTGATAAATAAAACGTATGAATGGTCCGGACCTAAGTGTGGGTGATTCTGTGTGGCTGTCAACTAGGAACATTAAGTTGAAAGTTCCTTCTTGGAAGTTGGGTCCAAGATTTATTGGCCCATATAAGATCACAGCCATTATTAATCCTGTAGTATTTCGTCTTCAACTTCCTCAGGCTCTGAAAATCCATAATGTGTTTCATAGATCTTTGTTGAAGAGATATGTTGAACCTCTGGAGCCATCTCCCTTGCCACCCGCACCTGTCTTGGTGGATCGTAATTTGAAATTCCAGATCGTCAAGATCATTGATTCTCGAGTTCTCTGTGGGACTCTTCAATATCTTGTTCACTGGAAGGGTTATGGACCTGAGGAGATGACATGGGTACCGGCATCTGACGTGAATGCCAATCGTTTGGTGAAAGCCTTTCACAGGTCTCATCCTGATAAAGTTGGACCTGGGTGCCCGGAGGTCACCCATAAAAGAGGGGGTAATGTCACTAACGTGCCTGCATCCGGTTGCAGGCGATTGGCTAGACTTTCAAAAGTGACATAATTTGACATGTTTGCCTCTTGGTTTGGTTGCTGTTTACCACATCCCTTCCCCTCAGCTGTTGCGGGTGGGGTGATTGTCTTTCCCCTATTTATCCCTTCCTCTCCCAGTATCCCTTGCAGTTTATACTTTCTGCTGACTTTGTTGTGTGTGGTGTGGTTCTCGGCTGAGATCTGGTTGCTGCAATATCTGCATTAAGATAAGTGTCATTTTCCCTATTGTGTTTATCCTACTTTTCCCTGTTGTGGTTTTGCCTTCTGGAGTCTCCTGTTCGTCCGTCCTTTTGGAGGAACGGGTTGACTCCTTTCCCTGTTACTAGTTGCAGGGTTCTATAGGGTCAGGTGTTATTAAGTTCATGTGTATGAACTCTCCTGCCACTAAGGCCTGTTCATACTGGTAGTCAGTCAGAACCTAGTTTCAGGGTTACCTGCAGGAGGTGACCATTTCCCTTGTTTGGTCCTTTTCCCTTCCCTCTTACGCTTGGTGTGGCTATACCCTCCACACCAGAGCGTGACAGCCTCCTCACTATAAAAGCCAGTGAGGGGCTGCAGGTGGGCTCTGATTGGGGGTGATTTGTACCAATTAACCCCAAGGTTACATAGGGGACACCACTGTTTGTTGTCCCATGCCAATCACAGCACTAGATGGGCATATAGAATAACAAGAGCCTCTCTGCAGGCAGCCATTTCAGTTGGTGACTGCATGCAGAGAGGTTCTGTGTCCCTTTGTGCTGTGGGTTGCCTGTTGGGACTTGTGGTGCACCTGTGCTCCATTGCTCTTTACTGCGATCTACTGTGCTCTTCCAGGAACTTCTGCAGTGTTCAATAATCTAAATGTACAGTTGCAGCAGTTCCAGTTTTTTGTCACTTTTTTTTTTACCAATTTTTCTGTGTTTGAGTTGGAACTGCCAAGCATTGATCTGTGCATTTTTTTTTTATCTGTGGTTATTTTTTTGCCACAGTCTTTTTTGTCTCTTTTTTCCACCAACTTTCCTATGTGTGTCCTGATTTCTCTAGGCAGTTCCTTCTTCCCTATAGAATACAACTATTCCATTGGAGACAGAGAGCTGGTTGCCATTAAGTTGGCCCTTGAAGAATGGAGACATCTCCTAGAGCAGTGATTTTCAACCAGTGTGCCTCCAGCTGTTGCAAAACTACAACTCCCATCATGCCCAGGCAGCCTACAGCTATCAGCCTACAGAAGGGCATGGTGGGAGTTGTAGTTTTGCAACAGCTGGAGGCACACTGGTTGAAAATCACTGTCCTAGAGCATGCTGACACTCTGAGGTAATCTATATGGACCATATGAATTTCACATATCTGCACACTGCTTAACTTATTCCTCAGCAAGACTGGTGGTCGTTTTTTTTCTATTCACTATTTTATTATTTATTTTCTCCATTTATGTCTGGCTGAGAAGAATATCATGTCGGACACCTTTTTACGGTGACCATAGAACCTCAACATATCATCAATCCTTCCCACATAATTTCAGTTCTGGCAAGACATATGATTCTGTGGTCAAGACAAGATGGGTTCTGGCTCGGAAACATTGCTCCAGGATCGCAGGTTATCCAGGTCTCCACAAAACTGGTAGCCTGATCTCTCAACATTGTTGATGGCTTATGATCTCTAAGCACATCCAGGATGTTGTACCCTCCTTTGCCACCTGTGCTCACAATAAGACTTCAAAACAAAAACCTGCACGTCACTTGCGTGCCTGATGCCCTATAGCAACACATAGTCATAAACTTTATCACAGATCTTCCTCCTTCCTCTGGATGCACTACAATCTGGTTGGTGGCTGACTGATTTTTTAAGATGGCCCACTCCTTTGCCCAACCTTCCTTCTGCTAGCCAGTTTGTTCCTAAGCGCTCATGCACACAACCGCAGATCTGCAAAAAACACAGAGACTACTTGTGTGCATGCAGCCATTTTCTTTTTCCCTTCTATAGAAATGTCCTATCCTTGCCTGCAAAATGGTATGATGTTCTTTTTGTACGGGACTGCCCATGTACATAGGCATGCAGACAGCACATATTGAAATGAATGGGTCCATATCTGATCCGCAATAAGTACAGTACATGAGACCTAAAGCACATTTTTCAGTTACTTGTTTTACCCTTACATCTTGCACTTTACCAGAGAGTGAGGTTTACATCCAAATTCTGGAAAGCCATCTGTAAGCCGCTAGACATCAAATTGGACTTTTCTTGACTACTAGATTACGTTGCTCCCTGGGCAGAGTTTTATTTCAATAAACATCCTAGTGGATCAGCTGTTAATTCTCCTTTCTTTGTTATGTATGTTCAGCATTTACAGGTTCCTCTTTGTATACCTGTCTCTTCTGGAGTTTCAGAAGCAGAATCCACTGTCACTAGTTACTTCCAGATGTGGTAAGAGTCTAAGGCTTCCCTTCTGCTTACACGAAAACATCCACTGATCACAAGTGCAGGACTCCATCTCAGTTTTCTCCCTGCTCGACATGGCCCCTGCTCTGCTCACTAGCTTGGACCCACTGGTCTTTTCCTTCTCCTTTCAGGTGGACCCAGCCACTGGAGTGGCTGGCTATCTCTTCCTGAAGGCTATAGCCTGCATCCTGCTGGCACTGCCTCTTGCTGCCTGGACTTCTGCCTGATCTCTGTTCTGACCCTGAGTTGTCTGTCCTGACCTTGAACTGTTTATTGGATTGCATGTACTCTGCCTGCCCTGACCTTGGTCTGGTCTTGGACTACAGTTTTGTCTGATCCCTCAGTGCTCTACACCAGTGTCTCTTGAGTCCGGTGGGTCAGAAGCCAATCAAGCAGAGAATACTCCTGGAGTTAGGACCCTCATGGTTCAACTAGAGTTTGGTTGAAGAAATAGAAATCTGTGCAGGGCACAACAGTGTGAAATCAAAGTGACAATACAGTACCTAGTGAATGAGGCTCACCAGCTCCACTCTTGATAGAAGGTGTATCACTGGGAAGGTCTTCACCAAGTCAATCTGCTTCAGTGTCTGCTCTCTCCTGCTGAATTTTCTGAAAAAAGGAGAACAGAAGAAAGATTCCAAGTAGAAAAAATAAAAAGAAGTATCGCGGGCACTACTAGCTACTTATTAAAAGTAAATAAACACAAAAAGGAAACGTGTTTCAAAGGGTGGCCCCCTTCTTCATCAGACCCCATCATAATTAGATTTTATGCTTTTTTTTTACCTTTAATACATTTTTTCCTGCTAGTAGCTACATTAAATCTGAATTATTTTGTTAACACAGTGGTTCCACACTCGCTGTCTTACAGGTCATATGCATGAGCCTTCACAATGGTAAATTTTGGAATTTTCTTCCTATGAAAGGTGCGAAAGTCGGGATTTAATCAGATATTTGCTAGCAATAAACTATGAAAGTGTCCATAAAAATTGCATATATCAAATGGGAAAAAGTAGTAAAGTTTAGGGTACAATCACATGGTCGGGTTTTGGAAGCCAAAATCAGAAGTGAATTAAAAAAAGATGAGAAGTCGTATCTGTCTTTTATACCTTCTCTCCTTTTATGATCCACTCCTGATTTTGGCTTCCAAAGATGCATATAGAAACCTGACCATGAGGTCATACCCTTAATCTGGTTCTTCTCAGTATTATAATACATTATTCACAGATTGGTGACAGTATTAGCCACACTATTAGACCCTGCAACAAACCATTGGATTTATGCCTTTACAATGCTTTTGTTTCTTAATCTATGCAAATAAATTTATTGAACATTCCAACAATAGATACATATATATCCACTATTATTCAAGCATGTATCATCATATATATAGTTAATACATTTTACGACACTGCTTCAGTACCAAGAAGCCACTAAGGGTTTCATGAAGGCTTAGGCTACTTTCACATTAGCGTTTTTAAATTCCGGTATTGAGTTCCGTTATAGGGGCTCAATACCGGAAAAAAACGCTTCAGTTTTGTCCCCATTCATTGTCAATGGGGACAAAACTGAACTGAAGACAACGGAATGCTCCTGAAAGCATTCCGTTCCGTCTTCAGACCGGAGAACAAACCGCAGCATGCTGCGGTTTGCTCTCCGGTCCAGGCATCCGCACCAAGACGGATCCGGAATGACCCCCAATGCAAGTCAATGGAGACGGATCCGTTTGGTGTGGACACACCAGTAATCCGGATCTGTCCTCCATTGATTTGCAATGGGGGGTCATTCCGGATCCGGCTACATACATACAGACATACATACAAACATACAGACAGACATACATACATACATACTCACATACTCCAGGGACGCCGGCAGCATGTCTTCACGCACCTCCTGCGCGCAGCTATGACGTTTCCCCACTGTACCCAGCAGAGGGCGCTGTGGGGAATCGTCATCACTGCGCGCAGGAGGCGCGTGAAGACGTTCTGCCGGCGTCCCTGGAGTATGTGAGTATGTATGTCTGTATGTTTGTTTGTATGTCTGTATGTTTGTATGTATGTCTGTGTCTTGTTTCAATGTTTGTCATGTGTGGGGCCGGAGCGCTGCTCCGGCTCCACACATGTATAGCGTTAGCACGGATCCGTTGGCACCCTTTAGGTGCCGGATCCGTGCTAACGCTAGTGTGAAAGAGGCCTTACTCCTACTCCCTGGCTAACTCCAAAGTGTGGGTAAGAAGGGAAGATCTATACTCCTTATATGTATAAATTGTGGTCGTATTATGTGAACACTTTGTGATCTTTTTATTTTAGCTCTGTATGGTATGCTGACATCATGAATGTTTTATGGTAGTGTAATAAACGTACTATATGGAAATACTATTTGAGATGTTCATTTGCCATCTCTGCCTTCTATACCAAAGCACCTTATTCTGCCCCTCATTGTCTAAATGTACTACAGTCATGGCCAAAAGTTTTGAGAATGATACAAATATAAATTTTTACAAAGTCTACTGCTTCAGTTTTTATAATGGCAATTTGCATATACTCCAGAATGTTATAAAGAGTGATCAGCTTAACAGCAATTACTTGCAAAGTCAATATTTGCCTAGAAAATGAACTTTATCCCCCAAAATACATTTCAACATCATTGCAGCCCTGCCTTAAAAGGACCAGCTAACATCGTTTCAGTGATTGCTCCATTAACACAGGTGTGGGTGTTGATGAGGACAGGGCTGGAGATCAATCGGTCATGATTAAGTAAGAATGACACCACTGGACACTTTAAAAGGAGGCTGGTGCTTGGCATCATTGTTTATCTTCTGTTAACCATGGTTATCTCTAAAGAAACACGTGCAGTCATCATTGCACTGCACAAAAATGGCCTAACAGGGAAGAGTATCGCAGCTAGAAAGATTGCACCTCAGTCAACAATCTATCGCATCATCAAGAACTTCAAGGAGAGAGGTTCCATTGTTGCCAAAAAGGCTCCAGGGCACCCAAGAAAGACCAGCAAGTGCCAGGACTGTCTCTTAAAAGTGTTTCAGCTGCGGGATCGGGCTACCAGCAGTGCAGAGCTTGCTCAGGAATGGCAGCAGGCAGGTGTGAGTGCATCTGCACGCAATGTGAGGCGGAGACTCTTGGAGCAAGGCCTGGTCTCAAGGAGGGCAGCAAAGAAGCCACTTCTCTCCAGAAAAAACATCAGGGACAGACTGATATTCTGCAAAAGGTACAGGGAGTGGACTGCTGAGGAACTGGGGTAAAGTCATTTTCTCTGATGAATCCCCTTTTCGATTGTTTGGGACATCTGGAAAACAGCTTATTCGGAGAAGACGAGGTGAGCGCTAACACCAGTCTTGTCTCATGCCAACTGTAAAGCATCCTGAAACCATTCATGTGTGGGGTTGCTTCTCAGCCAAGGGAATCGGCTCTCTCACAGTCTTGCCTAAAAACACAGCCATGAATAAAGAATGGTACCAGAATGTCCTCTGAGAGCAACTTCTCCCAACCGTCCAAGAGCAGTTTGGTGATCAACAATGCCTTTTCCAGCATGATGGAGCACCTTGCCATAAAGCAAAGGTGATAACTAAATGGCTCAGGGAACAAAACAGAGATTTTGGGTCCATGGCCTGGAAACTCCCCAGATCTTAATCCCATTGAGAACTTGTGGTCAATCATCAAGAGACGGGTGGCCAAAAAAAAACCTACAAATTCTGACAAAATGCAAGCATTGATTGTGCAAGAATGGACTGCTATCAGTCAGGATTTGGTCCAGAAGTTGATTGAGAGCATGCCAGGGAGAATTGCAGAGGTCCTGAAGAAGAAGGGTCAACACTGCAAATATTGACTTGCTGCATTAACTCATTCTGACTGTCAATATAAGCTTTTGTTACTCATAATATGATTGCAATTATATTTCTGTATGTGATAAAAACATCTGACAAACACACATAAAAACCAGAGGGCAGCAGCTCATGTGAAAATATAATATTTGTGTCATTCTCAAAACTTTTGGCCATGACTGTATATAGCATTGCAACAGTTCAACTGTCACTTTTTTAGGGTCCATTAGGTGACATAAAAACAATTGTTTCTGATTTCCATACAGTCTGTGCAACACAGCTGAAATTGCTTCTAAAAAATCAATGCATCATCTGAAAAGAAGTGGAAATCCAATATCTGTGGTTTCTAAAATACAAAGAAGAAAGGAAGGAAGGAATTACAGAATGTTTCAAACAGGGTGACAATTTGCACACAGTTGTGGCAGTATTGATGGGAAACATATTGTAATGGAATGTCCAGACAATGCAGGAAGCCGACATTTTAATTACATAGAGACATTCAGCTCTGTTCACTTGGCAGTTAAACATAAATACAAATGCCCACTCCCTGATTATGGTCACCATGGTGGAGACACTGATAGCAGAATGTTTTCTGAAAATGTCCTACTTAAAGATAATATCAGTGTTTCCGTTTTCAAACTATTTCCCAGACAGTTTAATACTAGCCTACAGCAAAATCATACTAGAAATAGGGGGATAGATTTCGAATCAAATCTATTGTTTCTAACTTTTTCTTAGATGTGAAAGCAAGTATAAAAAGAAGAGCATTTTATGAGTAAATATGTTCTATTGCAAATGCTGTGTGCTGGTTAGGAGGAATCAGTAAGAAGGCTGACATGCAGCAAACTCTGGATAGACTCGCACTTATAGCAGTGTATATAAGTATGTATGCAGCACTCCTGAAGAATGTATTACATTATCTGGTTTGGTATATTATTGAGTTATTCTGAGTCAATAACTAGGGTCTCTTTATGCATTACATGGACAGCCTATTGATTTTACTGGGCACCATACAATGCTTTATTTTCCCTGCCGTGGCGCTACAGGCAGGGCCGGCGTTAGGGGGGGCAAACTGGGCAATTGCCCAGGGCCCCAATCCTATAAGGGCCCCCCTGCTTCAGTCCCAATGGCAGCGTTCAGATCGCAGATGTTTGAACAGTCGGGAGTGGGGAATTTTCCCAGCTTAGGAGTCCCTGCTCTGACTCCATATATAGATGTGTCCATATATGGAGTTAGTGTTACCATCATGAAAGGGGGCGTTTCCAAGCATGGTCACTATGCTTGGGGACACCCTATGTATAACTAAGTCTAATTGTGACTCTCTGTTTCTGTGGGGACTTGAACTCACAACCTTCTACATTACAGGCAGGACCCTTAAAGGGTTTCTGTCACCAGTTTTTTTCGGTATGAATCAGGCTGACATTAGAGATGTGCTAATGTCACCTGATTCCAAATATATATCTGTTTTATTTACTGCTGCCCCCATTTTTATATAAAATGAACTTTTATTTTATGCTAATAAGGCCTCTAGGTGCAAGGGGCATTACCCCTGCTCCTAGAGGCTCTGTTAATTGACAGGACCAGGCAGAGTGGAAACACTCCATTCACCATAGCTTGCAAGGACCTTCAATGATATCATGACCATGTGATCAGTCACATGGTTTAGGAGGAGACAGGCTGTTTGCGTGATCCTAACCATGTGACTGACAACCCTAGCAGCACCCGTTCATTAGGACTCACTTCGTAAAAATTATCGCAATATTTTGACCCTCATAACTTTTTTATAGTTATTTCTACGGAGATGTCTGGGGGCTCTTTTTTTGCGGGGCGATCTGTCATTTTTGACAGTACCATTTTGGGGTGTGTATGACTTGATGACTTTTTATTAAATTTTCTTGGGAGATAAAGTGATGAAAAAAACGTGAATTTCGCGTTTTCGCATGCTCCGATACCCATAATGCTATTTTTATTTTGTGTTTTTTTTTTTGTTTTGGGGAATGGGGGTGATTTTAATTTTTAAGGTGTTTTCAAAACTTTTTTTTACTTTTTCTTAAGTCCCCCAAGTGGACCACAACTTACAATCATCAGTAAATTGCTCTATTAGTCTGTATAGAAATCACTATATCACAGTTCAGTGCTGCCATCTAGTGGCTTGAACTGGGATATACCAACAATGAGCTTGGAAGCCTAGTACAGGCTGCAGCTTATTTATAGAACAGGGTGCTTTCCCCAATCTCCACTGGGGGAAAGTGCGCCTGAAGAGGAATCCCGCGCTTCCGGTTTTTAACACTCTCAGATGCCATGAGTGAGGGGAACTCATTGCTGTGAAGTAAGGGAGCAAGTGGTGTATTCTGGGGTCATGAGGGTGAAGAACTGTGTGAGGAGCTTCATGGGGTGTAAATCTGTGAGGGATTGCCGGAATCGACAGAACGTAACTGTGTTGTTAGTACATTATTACAATATTTGGGGTCCCACTTTTTATTTTGCCCAGGGCCACGTTTTGTCTAAAACCGGCCCTGGCTACAGGGGAGTTAAAGGGGTTGTGTCACTTCAGTAAGTGGCATCTATCATGTAGAGAAAGTTAATACAAGCCAATTACTAATGTATTGTTATTGTCCATAGTGCTTCCTTTCCATTACGTTATACACTGCTCATTTCCATGGTTACGACCACCCTGCAATCCATCAGTAGTGTCCGAGAATGTAGCATATAGGAAAAAGTGTCTGCATCTCTAGTGACCGGGAGCTCACATAGGCTAGTGCTTTTTTTCTAATGTTCAAGAACAGCCACCGCTAATGGATTGCAGGGTGGTATGTAACCATGGAAAAAAGCCATGTATAATGTGATGGAAAAATGAATCCAGCCAGCAAAGGAAGCAATATGTATAATAACAATATATTAGTAACTTCCTGGAATTAACTTTCTCTACATAATAAATGTTATTTGCTGAAGTGAGACAACCCCTTGTTGCTGGGTTCCTGATCACTGCTGGTCAACTTAGTGACCAGCTTATCATTAGGGACCTTTTTGACAAAAAGATTGTCCAAAACTTTATCCAAAGATACAAGCTGCAATTATACAAATAGAAATGTGTTGTACTTCAGTTTATTTGACGGTTTGTAAATGTAAAGCTAATTGGTGAATATTGGCCATATCTTTGGTTAACACCTTGCCGAATGCAGAGAATGCTCGTCCTAATATGGCGTTACTTAGCGCCCTAGGACGAGCATTCTCGTCCTAGGGTTAACGTGCTGCTGCTGCCCCGCTGCCGCAATCTGCAGCAGGGGCCCGGCTGATACTAACAGCCGGGCCTCTGCTGTATCCGCCAGCACCAGTGATTACACCGATGCCGGCGGATTAACCCCTTGTATGCCGCGGTCACGCTGACCGCAGCATACAAGGCAATTGCGGCAGCTTTTTAAAGCCATCGGGTCCCCGTGAGGCGGTGGGGGGGGGCCCGATGGTTGAGATGGAAGCCCTGATGCCTTGTGCTGGGTCTCCTAGGCAACGGTCAGCGTCTCACAGTGTGAGACGCTGACAGTTGAATGCAGCACAATACAGATGTATTGTGCTGCATTCAATCAGGGATCAGACCCTGAAATGTTAAAGTCCCTTACTGGCACATAAGTGAAATGTTAAAAAAAAAAAAGTTAAATAAAAGTGTTTTAACAAAAAAATAAATAAAGTTTCAATAAAAAAAAGCCCCTTCCCCATACAGAAACACATAAAAATAGAAAAAAAAATAAAAAATATACATATTAGGTATCGCCACATCCGTAAAAACCTGCTTTATTAAAATATCACATGATCCAGCCCGCCCGGTCAACACCGTATAAAATAAAAACTGTCTAAAAAAAAGTCATTTTTTTGTCACATTTCATCACAAAAAATGTAATACCATGCGATCAAAAAAGCGTATGCCCCCAGAATTTGTACCAATCTAACCATCATCTCATCCCGCAAAAAATGAGCCCCTACCCGAGACAATCGCCCAAAAAATAAAAAAAACTACAGCTCTCTGACTATGGTGACCCTAAAACATGATTTTTTTTTGTTTCAAAAATGATATTATTGTGTAAAACTTAAAAAAATAAAAATAAGTATACATGTTAGGTATCGCCACATCCGTAAAAACCTGCTCTACAAAAATATAGCATGATCTCTCCCCTCAGGTGAACACTGTAAAAAATAAAAAAATAAAAACTGTCCAAAAAAAGCCATTTTTGTCACATTTCATCACAGAAATTGTAATACCAAGCGATCAAAAAAGCGTATGCCCCCAAAAATAGTACCAATCTAATCGACATCTCATCCCGCAAAAAATGAGCCCCTACCTGAGACAATCGCTCAAAAAATAAAAAAATTACAGCTCTCTGACTATGGAGACACTAAAATGTGATTTTTTTTTGTGCTTCAAAAATAGTGTAAAACTTAAATAAATAAAAAAAAGTATACATATTAGATATTGTCGCGTCCGTAACGACCTGCTCTATAAAAATATCACAAGATCTAACCTGTCAGATGAATGTTGTAAATAACAAAAAATAAAAACAATGCCAAAACTGCTAGTTTTTGTTACCTTGCCTCACAAAAAGTGTAATTATAGAGCTACCAAAAATCATATGTACCCTAAAATAGCACTAACAAAACTGCCAACTTATCCCGTAGTTTCCAAAATGGGGTCCGTTTTTTGGAGTTTCCTACTCTAGGGGTGCATCAAATGTGACATGGCAACTTAAACTTTTTCCAGTGAAATCTGCCCTGGCGTTCCTTTCCTTCTGCGCCCTGCCGTGTGCCTGTACAGCAGTTTACGATGACAAATGGGGCATTTCTATAACTACAGTATCAGGGTAATAATTACTGAGTTTTGTTTGGCAGTTAACCCTTGCTTTATTCTCAGAATAAAATGATTCATATGGAAAATCTGCCAAAAAAGTGAAATTCGGAAATTTTGGCTACATTTTCCTTTAATTCTTGTGGAACCCCTAAAGGGTTAATAACGTTTGTAAAATCAGTTTTGAATACCTTGAGGGGTGTAGTTTCTAAAATGGGGTCATTTTTGGGTGGTTTCTATGATGGAAGCCTCACAAAGTGACTTCAAACCTGAACTGGTCCTTAAAAAGTGGGTTTTGGAAATTTTGTGAAAAATGTCAAGATTTGCTTCTAAATTTCTAAGCCTTCTAACGTCCCAAAAAAATAAAATGTAATTTTCAAAGTGATCCAAACCTGAAGTAGACACATGGGGAATGTAAAGTCATAACTATTTTTGGAGGCATTACTATGTATTTTAAAAGTAGAGAAATTGACATTTGGAAATTTGCTAATTTTTCTAAATTTTTGGTAAATTTGGTATTTTTTTATAAATAAGAATGAAATATTTTGACTCAAATTTACCACTGTCATGAATCATGAAGTACAATATGTGACGAGCAAACAATCTCAGAATGGCCTGGATAAGTAAAAGCGTTCTAAAGTTATCACCACATAAAGTGAGACATGTCAGATTTGATAAAAATGGCCTGGTCCTTAAGGTGAAAAATGGCTGGGTCCTTAAGGTGTTAATATGCACAGAACCTTTACATGGGGCAATAATCAGGGTCAAGTGTTTGCTTCTGAGCATAGGCCCTTGTAGAAGCCATACCATCTCTCCAAATCATTCCTACATTTATTTTACCGCCAACTTTCTTCCTATAGTGCTCATTCAGACAAGTACTTTGGCAGCATCTAAATGCAGGTCTCTTAAATAACCCTGTGAGAATGTACCAACGGGAATTTTATGTAGGCAAGGTGAACAATAATGGCAATTGATGAAAGACTCCATTCCAAAAGACAAAACCCCTACAATTTGCTCCTTGTTATAAAGTTCCCTAGTCGCAATATACAAAATGAAGTCACTTAGAGATACAATGCTTATTTCTAAGGTTCGCCTCTCTGGTTTTGGTAAAGCAGACAAGCAGTGAATATAATGGTTGTTTTCATTTGGTTTGATTAATAAACAGCATAAATATAGCGTATTTAAGTATACGTATATCCTGTATACACTAGAAGAGGAATTGTACCAATATTATATAGTTAAAAGACGCACAGGGCTGTTGAATAGTTCTGAGAGATATACCAGATGACTGTATTACATATACTGAGCCTCAGAAAGGTGAGATTTTTGAACCCCCAATCCTTTTTAGGCACATTTGTCTTCATTTAACAAGCAGTCAGGAATCTGTGTGCTCTTGTGGAAGGGTTTTATTACGTGCACAGCTATTTTTCTGTATCAACTTCACCTGCATGACATGTGAATACTTTATTAAACTTCATTCACACTGAATTTGAAGCCTATATATATGCTTCACATGTGTCCATTCAGTGCTTTTATCAAAAACAGGAAATGAAGAACATAAGGTCACACCCGGGGGTGTGGGGGTTGAATAAACGGGTCATAAATCAATTTATTTTTGGGAGATTTATATATTGGCATTTACCAGTCTGTAAGCATTTAACAGGTTAAAGGAGCAGAGAGGAGACATACGGTAGCAGCATGGCATATGAAACAGGAGGTTCTAAATGCTCATCATTCTTGTTCAGAATTTCTTTCCATAAGTCTTAAACTGTTAACATTCCAGTAAAACATCAATGTGAAACTATGTTGGGCTGGTTAACCAGAACCATGCAGGTACACCTCTAAGAATGATATTCCATCCTGCATCCAGATGTGGGTGCTCTTACAAAAAAGGTCCATTGTAGCCACTGTGTATAGAATATCACACAACACGTACTTAGAGATGTGATTCCTCAGGAGTAATGTGTGTGTTATTTCCCATAAATGTAAATAGCTCCACACTGAACTGGAAAGATAAAACCTAAGTTTATTTTTTCAAAAGCACATAAAAGACATCCAGTATTTTGGGGTATACACAAAACACCTTCAGCAAATAGTAGCATGAAAAACATAGAAAGGTCGGCCAATGCCAGTGTAGTACCAATTACAAACAAATCAGAACAGGATTTCAAAATCCTACATTATAAAAGAATATACATAAGTAAAAAGAATAGGAAAATTTATTTACCGAAATTTTTGTTTCCTGTAGTCCGAAGGCAGCACAATGGGTTAAGTTTTGACTTCCCCTAGTGGACAGAAGAACAGAACAACAATTAGATTAGTTTTTTTCAATGTAAGAATTTATTGGGTGGGTTATAAGTGTGCTGCCTTCGGACTACAGGAAACAAAAATTTCGGTAAGTAAATTTTCCTATTCCCGGTCGTCCTCAGGCAGCACAATTGGACGTAACAAGTAATTTAAGGAAGGGAAGATCGCAATGCAGCCTTAAGCACCTCTCTACCAAAGGCTGAGTCTATTGTGCCATTTAAGTCTAAGCGATCCTGGTTGATGAAAGTATCAGGGTTTGACCACGTACAGTAGCTGCATTGCAGATCTGGTCCAATGGAATATACAGTAAGCTGCTTCAGCCCATGAAGAAAAAAACGATCTTGTGTAGTGAGCCTTAATTCCAATAAGGGCACTGCTTCCTGGTAACATTTACTGATTAAGCTTCTATCCCATGTAGGCAGGTGACTGGCTTTATTGCCTTTGATTTTGCCTTTGAACTGAATAAACAATGCTTCTGAGTTTCTGAAGGTCTTCGCTCGTTACAAATATAGAAGCAATCTAAGGACTTCGAGGAAGTGTAGGCCATCATCTCCAGACCTCCCTTCACCTGAAGTGAGAACTGGAAGAATTACTTCCTAAATTAGGGCTAGATTAGATCTCTAAAGTATAGATGTCTACAAAACAATGCTAGGATTTCACTTATTCGATGTGCAGATGCAATATAGGCCAAGGCTGTTTCCATGACAGCAATTGTACGAGGATATCTTCCACTGGTTCAAATGGAGTAGAAGAGAGGCAATTGAGAACTAGTGACAAATCCCCTGATACAGAAGGGGGATATATTGGAGAATTTGAAATTCTTACTGCTCTGAAAAAACTTCTGATTGAGGCGTTATTGAAAAGGCCCCAATAAGAGTAGAGTTAATGAACTTTAAGGGTGTTAGATTTGAGACCCTTCTGAAGTCAATCCTGGAAGAACTGTAAAAGGCTAGGAAGAGCTGTAGGCAGACAATTCTTTGAACTAAATTATGATGAGACAGAGTTCCATTCTCTGTCATACACTGTATGTAGCAGGTCTTCTTGCTTGTCTTAGAGTCTGAATGACTTCTTCCAAGAAATCTTCACCTAATAATCTTCCCCTCAGCCACCAGGCTGTAAGGTGTAACCATGCTGGGACTGGACGAAGGACTGCATTCTGTGACAGGAGATCCATCATGAGAGGTATTTTCCGGAATTGATCTTGTGACATTTAGAGGAGGGGATGCAACCAGGACTGTTTGGGCCAAAAGGGAATTATCACAATAACAGATCCCTTCTCCTGTTTGATCTTTCAAGGACTCTGGAATCAGAGGCCAAGGGGGAAATCACATATAGGAACATGTGCTGCCAGCTGACAAAAAGAGCATCCAGGGTCAGTGGCTTGTTCTCCTTGTTTAAAGAGTACAACAATGGAAGCTGAGCATTCTCCCTAGTCACCATCACCTCTATTTCTAGAACTCCCATCCTGTCCGTTACCAACAGGAACACATGCCCGATGAGAGTCCATTTTGAGTTCTGTACTGGGTACCTACTCAACCAGTCTGCTTTGCAATTTAATAAACCACTGCAGAATACCGCAGAGATATTCAAGAGCCAGTATCTGCCCGGTTCATCAGCTGGGCACATTCTCTTGAAGAAGGGTACTTCTCATCCCATTCTGCTTGTTTAAATAGTACACCACTGCCAAGCTGACTGACTGGACTAAGACATTCTTGCCTTTCAGAAAGTTCTGTAGATAAAGAAGAGCAAGTCTCACTATCTTTAATCCCATCAGGTTGGTTGGAATTTCTCTTGTACCTGCAGATCTACAGTATGTGCACCCCAACACCAGTTGAAGGTATCCGATGTGAGGTCTGTCAGAGGAGGAAGAATCAGAGAAACCACTATCATTGGGTTCTTGAGCCAGCAAAAGAAATTCCTTCTTGGTCACCAGATTCAGAAACATCAGCTTGTCCATGGAATGTCTGGAGCGAGACCACTAACTCAGGATGGAACATTGAAATTTACACAAATGAGTATTCGCTTGCAAAACTGCCTCTATGATCAAGGTCAACATCCTCAGGAGAGACATTGCCTTCCGCACAGGAGTTTTGTGATGACTTCTCATAATGTCAACTGCTTTTTTGAGCTTTTGAATCCTTTGACTGTACAGATTTAGGGACATTTCCTGACTAGTTATTGCATGTACATATTACATTAGTACTAAAAAGTTTTTTTGTTTTTTTACTGGAGCTAGAGACGATTTTTCCTTGTTTTATGATAAAGCCATGGTAGGCCACAAAGTACAGAATAACTTGAAGATGCGCTTCCAGCAATGTTTCTGAAAATCCCCTGACCAGTCAGTCCAGGTACGAGACAATGGAGAAGTCCAGAGCTGCCATGAGGACTACTAACATTTTGGAGAAGAATCTTGATGGGATCAGACCAAACGGCAAGCAGGTGAACTACAATGGATAATTTGATTGTCTTGAAAAATCACCAGATGTAGGTATTTCCTGTGAGCTGGAATTATATATATATATACAGTGGAGGAAATAAGTATTTGATCCCCCACTGACTTTTAAAGTTTTAATACTAAAAAATAAATGAAACGTCTCATAATTTTATGCCAGCTTTATTTTAACAGTGCCACATAGAATATCAAAAGAAAAATGGAGAAAATTACATGAAATGAGAAATAAAAAATAATTTTCATTTCTTTGAGGGAAATAAGTATTTGATCCCCTAGGAAAACATCATTTAATACTTGGTGGCAAAACCCTTGTTGGCAAGCACAGCATTTAGACGTTTCTTATAGTTTTTTATAAGGTTTGCACACACTTCAGGAGTAATTTTTGCCCACTCCTCTCTGCAAATCATCTCCATATCCTTAAGGTTTTTAGGCATGCATTTGGAAACGCAAAGCTTCAGTTCATAGATTTTCATAGATTTTCAATGGGATTGAGGTCGGGAGACTGGCTAGGCAATTCCATGACCTTGATATGCTTCTTATGGAGCCACTCCTTTGTTTCCTTGGCTGTATGTTTTGGGTCGTTGTCGTGCTGAAAGACCCATCCACGACACATTTTCAGTTCCCTGGCGGAGGCAAGGAGGTTGTCACCCAGGATTTTGCGATACATGGCCCTGTTCATCTTCCCGTCAATGCGGTGAAGTTGGCCTGTGCCCTTAGAAGAAAAACACCACCAAAACATAATACTTCCACCACCATGCTTGACGGTGGGGATGGTATTCTTAGGGTCATATTCTGTATTTTTCTTCCTCCAAACACGTCGAGTTGAAGAGCTCAATTTTGGGCTCATCTGACCACAGCACTTTCTGTCTCTCTCGGAGTCATTAATATGTTCATTGGCAAACTTGAGGCGGGCCTGGACGTGAGCCTTCTTGAGAAGAGGAACCTTGCGTGCACTGCAGGATTTTAAACCATTACGTCTCAGTGTATTACCAATGGTGTTTTTGGAGACTGTGGTCCCAGCTACCTTGAGATCATTACTCAGCTCCTCCCGTGTAGTTCTTGGCTGATTTTTAGCCTTTCTCATGATCAATGAGACTCCACGAGGTGATATCTTGCATGGAGCTCCAGGCCTGGGTCGATTGACAGTAATGTTGTACTTCTTCCACTTCCGAATAATTGCACCAACAGTTGTCACCTTCTCATCCAGCTTCTTACTTATGGCTTTATAGCCCATTCCAGCCTTGTGTAGGTCAACAATTTTGTCCCTGACATCTTTAGACAGCTCTTTAGTCTTGCCCATGGTGGAGATGTTGGAGTGTCACTGAGACTATTGGCAGGTGGCCTTTTATACAGGTGACAATTTGGGACAGGTGTCTCTCATCCAGGTAACGACTTCACTGTGATTAGGGTGTGTCAGTGGTCTGTGGGAGCCAACATTAGTCATGGTTTTACTAGGGGATCAAATACTTATTTCCCTCAAAGAAATGAAAATTATTTTTTATTTCTCATTTCATGTAATTTTCTCCATTTTTCTTTTGATATTCTATGTGGCACTGTTAAAATAAAGCCGGCATAAAATTATGAGACGTTTCATTTATTTTTTAGTATTAAAACTTTTAAAGTCAGTGGGGGATCAAATACTTATTTCCTCCACTGTATATATATATATATATATATATATATATATATATATATATATATATACAGATAAGCATCTCTTAGGTCAATGGAAGAAATAAAAAACCCTTCTGAGAACAAGGCCAAACCCGATTTCATAGTCTCCAACCAGAACTCCTTCACCATAACGAATTGCAGAAGCGTAGATCTATTATGAGACACCATTTCACTCCAGGAACACAACTGAGTATATTTCTCTTTCCTCTTGGGATATTGGAACCATATGCAAGGCTCCTGTCTTGACAAATTCTTGACCAGTTTTGCCACCGGAAGGCTTGTTCTGCAAGCTTGACCCGCAGTTGTAGAGAGTAACCTTTGGTTATTGTTTGAGAGTACCCAGGGATCTGAAGATATTATGGACCAGGCCTTGTGAAAGAATGCCAGCCTGCCTCCCAGTTTTAGAGGATTGGCATCAGGCAACCTGTCTGGCAGAGAGCCACTTGTTGCTTATTCCTGTCAAATCTCCTGCTTGTCTGGACTCTATTCCTATCCTCTTTTTAGGCGATCTTCTAACCCTAGACCAAAAGGACATTCGATTCTGCGTCTATCTCGACTAAAAGAGGATCCCATATTTTTATTAAGGGAATCTAAGATGGTTTCTAACTGTAGTCCAAAAGGCTGTCAGGCTGGAACGGAAGAGAACAGAAATGTGACTTGGGAGAAATGTCTCCAGAACATTGTCCTTCTGCAAATAAAATGTCCTCTGTAGGTACGCCATATTTAATCAGAAAGCTGGCTGAGCCACACATAGAGAGCTCTGGCTGCTGGAACTGCAACTAGAAAAGACTTCACTAGTGACTTTTTTTTTTTTAACTAAGGAATTCATCTTGTGATCCACTGGGTGCCTCAGCAATAAAGCGACCTCCAGAAAACAGAGAATTTCTTGAAAGTTTGTGAAATGATAAATTTACTTTAGGGGCAAATCACACTTTTCTGTGGACTTGGAATGTATGCGGTAGACAGACCTGAACCTGGCATCTGAATAGGTTGTTTTTTCAGGTTTTGGTTTTTTTTCTCTCAGTCTACCTGCAGTACATTTTCTAGTACCAGACCAGATGAACCAGATGATTTCTCTTTCACAACAGAAAATACAAAGCTTCCTTTTAGACATTTTGTTACCAGACATATTAATCTTTAAAGGTCTCATTAACTATATATATATATATATATATATATATATATACACATATACACACACACAGAATTTTTTAACTTTGATCTAAACCAGGTGAAAAACTGGTCAGCTTTAGAGGAATCTTGCAGGGAAGCACAATCCAGAGAGAGACACATTCCCTTCGACCCTCATCAGGCAGCAGCTGAGCACAAGCTGAACACATCTTATGTATTCCCAGCTCCTCTTCCTGCTTCCAGCCTTAGACATCTAAGGTAAAACACATAATATAAACATCAGTAGCTGCAATATACATCCCCAGATGAGAAAGGACGCCGTGCACGGCACTTACTGCGACCACAGCAGACCCAGCTGACTCGGCTCCAGCGCAGAGCACAAGCATTCGCGCCATAAAACTCTGAGATCGCACGAGAGCTCCGCTCCCTTTGTATGCCAGGATACACTGCCCTAATCCCAAGGTGCCATAACCATGGGTGAATAGAAAGCATACCTGCTGTACAGCGCAGTTTCTTCTTCAAGGTAGAAATGTTCTGCGACAAATAAAACACACTGCAGTGTGCACAGGGCAGAGAAGCAGGGACATTGAACTCCGCAATGTTTGCAAACCGCACTTATAAATCCCGCCAGGCTAGGGAGAGGGGATCCAACTGAATTCTTCTAATCTTCATTCCACAGAAGAAAAAAACACAGGTGTGGTCGTCTATTGTGACCTTTTATAGGGAGTCTGACTTGTGTTTAATTGAATCTAATTGTTCTGTTTTTCTGTCCACTAGGGGAAGTCAAAACTTAACCCATTGTGCTGCCTGAGGACAACCAGGAAAGCAAAAATACATATAAATCCAAAACATTTGGAATCTCAAACTGAATCTTATGGTGGATATAAAGAAGACAAAAGAAAACTACTTATGTAACCATTGAGTAGATACAGTAGATACAGTGTTTATGGGTGTTAATCTAAAACTGGACTAATAATAGATAATTGGATATTTATAGATTAGAAATTTTTCAGCTAAAAAAAGATCCATTGCTTATTTCATAGAAAAGTGCCAAAAACGTGTTCCCTTTTGAGAAGTTAGTAGGGGTTCAGGGAGTTATCTTACTCACTTATATGGCACTGACATATTATGCAGAGATTTACCGTCATTATCATCTTTTGCTGTCCCCAATGGAGATCACAATCTAAGGGCCCGTTCACACGACCGTGTGAATGGGGCCGCATCTATTCCGCAATTTGGCGGAATAGATGCGGCCCCATTCATTTCTATGGGCGGCATTACATCGCGGAGAGCCGCAGCTCCGCATGAAAATATCAAACATGTTCTATTCTTGTCCGCAATTATGGACAAGAATAGGTATTTTGTATGGTCGAACACAACACGGCCGTCTGAATGGCCCCTAAGTCCCCTATAAGTATGTCTTTGGAGTATGGAAGGAAACCATAGTACCCAGAGGAAACCCACACAAACATGGGGAGAACATACAAACCTCTTGTAGATGTTGCCAGGCGCCACTTGTGCAGGGGACTAGCGGCCCGCTATATTCAGGGGCCCACCTGTTCCCCTGAGGGCCAGTCCGAGCCTAGTATGAACTATCTGGAAATGTTAATACCCAACATTGGATCTTATCCTAGCTGTATCTTTAGAACTGGGAATATGTAATATTTGTGGATTAATCCCTTTAAGGGTCAAGTTGTAAATATATGGCACTAAACCATAAAATGAATGATCAGTATGGTTTGAAGGCAACTGAAAAAATGTATTATTATACCACCATTGATCCCATCACCAGTGTTGGAATGACAGATAAACCATTAGGTGGAATCAATAGTAGATCTGTTTCATTACTAATCAGATGGACCACAACATGGACTCTGGTATTATCTAGCTCCCACATCACTTCTCAGCAGGCAGTAGTAATTTCCAAGAAAAACTATCTCTGGCTAAGCATGACAGATAGCTGCCAAATATTTAATTGTGAAACAGCATATTGTAGTGAAATAGAGAGCACATCAGGAATTCATTGCCATCACGAAAAATAAAAGGAGGTTGGAAACAAAAGCCTACTGTATGAATTGCTTGTTAGTATCAAGTTCTTAACCATAGCAAACACGCTCCTTTTGATGTGGGTATATAATAAAGATCTAGTGTCCAAGAGGATTAGTGTAACATAAACCATACAAATGTTTTGTTTAGTGGTTAATATGTTTGTGTACATTTTTGTCCAAATCCTTTTTAAATTCTAGAACAAATCTTGAGATTGAGTGACCCTGATCTGTGGTTGGGACAACAACTGCAATTAATGGCTATACCACTATGCTCAAATGTCTATAAACCAGTGGGTATGTCTGGCCAGTGGTAAATACACTAACAGCAATGTTCTTAAAGTATGAATTATTTGTTTTTGATCTATTACTAGGTTGGTTGGATGTAGCTGTTTTCCTACCTTTTTCCTATTGGAATAGTGGCCATAGGGGACGTTATTCTATTTTATTTGTTATATATAGTAAAATAGCTTTGCCCAGGAGAATTAAAATTAAGTAGCTGTTATAAGGGGTCATCGGTAAAGCGGAAAAAAAAACATGCCTGTACTGTATTTTAAAAAGCAGTGGGTTGTCCCCAAGATCAGGACTAAAGGGACATTCCACGTCTACCAGAAATACTGTACTATGCATTTCCATGTGTTTTTGCAGGCATGAAAATCCCTGGAAAAAAATTCTACTTGGAAATTGAACTGCAGAGTGGATAACCTTGCTAAATACAAAGATGAGGAAATTTGTTTAAAATTTAAAAAACTGATGACATGGCCTGGACATGGGGCCGAGCAGACATGTGGTGTAGCCACTCCTGTCCTCTCGAAGATATTTGCCCTTACAATAGCTCTTATTTGCAGCTACCATCACTCCTATGCAGAAGAAAACCAAAAAGTCCTTGCAAGCAATTTCATCTCGCACTAGAAGCGGTATACAGAAATATCTCACTGAGCCCACTGCCTCCACTCCACTATGGCCTAGTGCGGCAATTTCAGACAGCACCAGAGACGTACCTTGCCAACTTGGAGATATATTCCCAACCTCCACGCCTGATTTTCCACCACTATTTCTGGGGGAATCTGTGCACACAGATCAGTTATATTTGGTTGAAGTGAGTGCAGAACTGGCATGCTTAAAAAACCACATGGCCACCATGCCTATGAATATCAACATAGGGTGTTACATTATTTGTCTAGAGTCCATGTGCAAGGCTGAGTTACGCTCTTTGAAAGCGAACATCTCCACTCTAGATCCTACAGTACAGTCTTTGGACATCTCCGTTTCTACTCTACAGGAAGACTTGGAGTCCCACCACTCTATTATACAGCAACTAACCCAGCACATTCATATGCTGTTTGATATCATAGATGATGCATAGAATGTAATAGGAGGAAAAATATAAGAGTGCAAGGTATCCCTGAAACAGTGGCTACTCAGGACCTGCTTCCCTCAGGTCTCTCACATCAAAGTATTTCCAATTCTCTTTTAGACAAACCACCTGATACTCCACTGGAAATCGATAGAGCTCACCATACTCTGGGTCCACACAGTGATCATCCAACTAGACCCCACGACATACTCTGTCAAATACATTTTGCCAGGTGAAGGAGGCCATCATGAAGCAGGCCAGAGTCAAAGAGACTATAGACTTTAAAGGTGCCCCAATACAATTACTGGCGGATCGTTCTCGCACTACTCTGGCAAAAAGGAGGCACCATTGCCCGCTGTTGTAAGTATTATGATATAAACAGGTTCCATATTCCTGTGGCTACCCCTTCCAGCTACAGATTTGGAACAGATTGCTTTCTACATACTCCGTTCTCCAGAGGATCGGACAGATTTCAATAAAGCCTTGTATCTCCCTCCTGTTTCTGTTCTGGATTGTCCATTTCTCCCTCCCCTGCCTCATCGTGGGGTGCCACTACTGCAGCCCTGTGGACCCTGCTCCTCCTCAACCAGATCAGCTATGAGAGCCTCTCCAGTACTGGATCTCCCTCTGAGGACTTTTCCTGTTAAGTAGCAACATTTCTCATGTTGTTTGGAGCTTGTGAATCCATGCCATCACTGTTAATTATACCTCTTTGTCAGGCTTACTGGACCCGTTTGTGAGCTTATTGTCCTGTGACTTTTATTTCATGCATAGCTCACTTCTTAGGGGTTACAGGCTTTCGGTGTTATCTGTTTATGTTCTGATGGTTCACTATTAGCATTAATTTATTTAAAGCCGACTATTGTGTTTTCTGATATAGGATAATATATGGTGCTTTTAGACCCCTGACCCACCATATTCTTCTCTATATATGTTATCTGGTATACTTGTTATATTTACAATATATGCTTATATTTATGGTGAGGTGTACGTGTAATATATGTCCCTGCTTGACATTATTTGCCATGTGAGGGCTTTTATGGAGGGATCGTCCCTGTCTGCGATGACATTCTCCCCAGAAATTTTTACTAGCTTTACATTTCTATCTCATACACTTCCCCCTACTCATCAGCTTCAGAGACCTTACTTTACTGCCCTCTACTGGTGGCTTCTTAGCCTTAGAGGCTATTGCCTCTCCAACGTTGGAGGTCCATTGTTGGGGTCACTCAGAGGATGGAGGTAGACTCTTTTATCCAAGATTTGTATAATTTTCTCTGTATACTTGGGGGCTGATGCTTGCCTACTACTGCCACATTGTTTGATTTATGATAGATGTTGTGATCTTGCTCTATAACCCTATTCCGGTAACTCCTTAGTTTGTCTATTGCCACTCTGACATCAGTAACCCCTTGGTGGAAACTGGAAAGCACCAGAAGGACAGTGATAATCTGCCCTATGCGAAGTTTGTTTTCTTTATTATCTTAAGCTATAGCTTTAAGATTCTCATTTTACTGTAGAGTTAACTGTATGTTCGGCTACAAATGTTTATTTCTTCTGTCTTTTCTTTTTTCATTCCTCCATATTAGCTGCATCTCTTTATGGGGGAGTGTTTGTCCTATTGAGAACTGCTTGGTTCAGTGCTCTGTCACCCTCCACATAGGGAGTATCTGCTTAGACACCTTTTATTCCCTTCTCTTTCTCTTTATCTCTGTGCTTGATATCTTAGACTGTTTTTCGGGGGCATACATAGAAATCGAGCCCCCCACCCAAATATAAAGTATAAACATTGTAACCGTCAAGTATGTGTGTGAGTATATATATATATATATATATATATATATATATATATATATATACACACAGTGGAGGAAATAAGTATTTGATCCCCCACTGACTTTTAAAGTTTTAATACTAAAAAATAAATGAAACGTCTCAGAATTTTATGCCAGCTTTATTTTAACAGTGCCACATAGAATATCAAAAGAAAAACTGAGAAAATGACATGAAATGAGAAATAAAAAATATTTTTCATTTCTTTGAGGGAAATAAGTATTTGATCCCCTAGGAAAACATCATTTAATACTTGGTGGCAAAACCCTTGTTGGCAAGCACAGCAGTCAGACATTTCTTATAGTTTTTTATAAGGTTTGCACACACTTCAGGAGTAATTTTGGCCCACTCCTCTCTGCAAATCATCTCCATATCCTTAAGGTTTTTAGGCATGCATTTGGAAACGCGAAGCTTCAGCTCTCTCCATAGATTTTCGATGGGATTGAGGTCAGGAGACTGGCTAGGCCATTCTATGACCTTGATATGCTTCTTATGGAGCCACTCCTTTGTTTCCTTGGCTGTATGTTTTGGATCGTTGTCGTGCTGAAAGACCCATCCAGGACCCATTTTCAGTGCCCTGGCGGAGGCAAGGAGGTTGTCACCCAGGATTTTGCGATACATGGCCCCGTTCATCTTCCCGTCAATGCAGTGAAGTTGGCCTGTGCCCTTAGAAGAAAAACACCCCCAAAACATAATACTTCCACCACCATGCTTGACGGTGGGGATGGTATTCTTAGGGTCATATTCTGTATTTTTCTTCCTCCAAACACGTTGAGTTGAGGCCAAAGAGCTCAATTTTGGTCTCATCTGACCATAGCACCTTCTCCCAGTCTCTCTCAGAGTCATTAATATATTCATTGGCAAACTTGAGGCGGGCCTGGACGTGAGCCTTCTTGAGCAGAGGAACCTTGCGTGCACTGCAGGATTTTAAACCATTATGTCTCAGTGTATTACCAATGGTTTTTTGGAGACTGTGGTCCCAGCTGCCTTGAGATCATTACTCAGCTCCTCCCGTGTAGTTCTTGGCTGATTTTTAGCCTTTCTCATGATCAATGAGACTCCATGAGGTGATATCTTGCATGGAGCTCCAGGCCTGGGTCGATTGACAGTAATGTTGTACTTCTTCCACTTCCGAATAATTGCACCAACAGTTGTCACCTTCTCATCCAGCTTCTTACTTATGGCTTTGTAGCCCATTCCAGCCTTGTGTAGGTCAACAATTTTGTCCCTGACATCTTTAGACAGCTCTTTAGTCTTGTCCATGGTGGAGATGTTGGAGTGTCACTGAGACTGTTGGCAGGTGGTCTTTTATACAGGTGACAATTTGGGACAGGTGTCTCTCATCCAGGTAACGACTTCACTGTAATTAGGGTGTGTCAGTGGTCTGTGGGAGCCAACATTAGTCATGGTTTTACTAGGGGATCAAATACTTATTTCCCTCAAAGAAATGCAAATTATTTTTTATTTCTCATTTCATGTAATTTTCTCCGTTTTTCTTTTGATATTCTATGTGGCACTGTTAAAATAAAGCTGGCAGAAAATTATGAGACATTTCATTTATTTTTTAGTATTAAAACTTTTAAAGTCAGTGGGGGATCAAATACTTATTTCCTCCACTGTATATATATATATATATATATATATATATATATATATATATATATTCGAGGTGGGGTTGCTGTATTGCTGTATGGCTCTAATAGTTTCAAGTTCTAAGCGGGGTTCAGTCTCTCCCCCTCATTGCCCTAATACTAATAGCCTTTACCGTACTCCAGCGGTGTTGCTTGGGTCTCAAAAGGTCTGGGGCCCAAGCCCCAATGCATATAACCCAATTCCATAGGTTGACCCCCCCACAGGTTGAATTTCACTGTACTTACTTGGCCAATAAGCAGAGCCAGCATCAGAGCATCTCCCTGCTTATTGGCCAGCTGTATCTGGCTTACAGACGGAACCAGTAGGAAGGGCAGACTTCACTATACAATACTTCCTCTGCTGCTGTGTAGACCAGCTTGTAAGATTGTGTGGTCTGCTGTTTTTGTATTAGCTCTTTCTTCTCTTCTCTTCTTTCTTCTCTTCTACTTCTTTCCATTGCACAAATCCCAATTTTCAATAGAAAGGAGTTAGTATAGCACTACATAATCCACTTGCTTCTACTCTTCTGGATACTTTAATAAATGCCCATATTCAATATACAGTATTTATTTATATTTATTTTGAATTGGGAGATAAACATTTAATAGTAAATGTATATCTAGAAACCTTAATTAGGCGAATTTTGGAGTTAGGTTCCGAATCTTCTTTCCAACTTTGCGGATGGATTGATTTTAATGGAAGGAGATTTCAATTTTATGCTTAAAGAGGACATTTCATGCTTTTACACTAGAGTAGCTGAATACCTTTACTTGCAGGGCACCCCCCGCTGCTGCTGCCATCCGGCCAGGTTTTTCAAATTAGCGCTCATGCGCCCCGCTCTGCCCCCCTGTATTTTTCGCACTCAGTATGCTAATACTGAGCATCGGAACATGGAGGAGGAGACACCAGGGTTTCTGGCTGTGACGTTCTCCGATGCGATTGGATCGCGGCACAGCCAGGGAGAAGGAGACACCCATTGAGAAACCCTGGCGTCTCCTCCTCCCTGTTCCGATGCTCAGTATTAGCATACTGAGCGCAAAAAATACAGGGGGGCAGAGCGGGGCGCAGGAGAGCTATTTTGAAAAACCTGGCTGGGTGGCAGCAACAGCGGGGGGTGCCCTGCAAGTAAAGGTATTTAGCTAGTCTAGTGTAAAAGCATGAAAGGTCCTCTTTAAAGGGGTTGACCAATGTGTTTGTGAGATGACTATACGGCACTTACGAATATAGCCTTTGTTGATATTCTGCACCATTTTCTATATTTTATCAGGTATACGCCTTTGTTAACAAAGCCTTTCGTGCTGTCCACACAGAGGTCCTGTCCAAATGGCTGCTGATAGAGAATTATGTGACCAACAAATTACCTCCATGTGATGCCTCCTCCATTGAAATACACTGTACCAGCCATCTGACACTTGTTCTGTTGGAAGTTTAGTGCAGATACAGTTTGAATGGAGGAGACATCACATGGAGATGATTAACCTGGTCACATGACCCTCCATCAGCGGCCATTTTATGGACAGGACATCTGTGTGGACAGCAGAAAGACTTTGTAAACAAGGGGGCATACCTAATTAAATATACAAATGGTGCAGAATTGCAACAAAGTATAATAAGTATCTGTATAATAGACTCCTCTTTGGTCAGGTCCACTATCCTAAATTGTCAGATAAATGCCTTCAAAACTAAACTCTTAGAGGTTCACCCTGTAGAAGTGTGGCAAATTCCACATCTGGCAGATAAGGATTATACTTTTTACTCTCTTGTTCACAATACGTACAGCTGCCAACGAGCCTCTTCAAAAAAAAAGGACACAGTTCTTATTAACAAATATCTACATCAAATAAAGTCTTCTCATAAACACTCTTCAAACCCCTTCTACCTTTGTAATCTTACTTGAGACCAAGTACGGGCACTCTTAGATCAAAAAGTTTAAAATTTGAAGGAACGGAGTAATAAATTATTTCATAAATACTCCAATAAACCTGGTAAGGCTTTAGCTAATTTCTTTAATGTTTTTAAATGTTTCTTAAATAATAATGGTAAATGTCTTAATTAAAAAAGGAATTATTAGTCTTGGAACTAAACATATTTTTTTCTTTTTTTTTTAACATTTTTGTTCTGACAGAAGAAAAGACTGGGAGATAATAAATTGCCCAATGTTTTTCCTATTTTGGCTACGCAAATACATCCAGCATCAACAATGTGTTGTAATTTAGTGTCACGATTCAATACAGGGATATACTGAAAGAATATATATTTTTTAATCTGATAATCTGATAAAACTGATTACTGAACATTGTGAAAAAAAACTAATTAGACTCATCTTTTTTTCAGTTTTTTTTATTTACAAAAAATTAGATTATGTCTGAACTAAAGCTAAATGTGAAGCTCTGTCAATCATCGTTTAACCTGTCAGATGTAATATATATATATATATATATATATATATATATATATATATACACACACACATTGGGGCAAGCTTGACTTATCCTAGTGAATTCTCCAACCGGAACTGATTAAGGCTACTTTCACACTAGCATTTTTAAATTCCGGTATTGAGTTCCGTCATAGGGGCTCAATACCGGAAAAAAACGCTTCAGTTTTGTCCCCATTCATTGTCAATGGGGACAAAACTGAACTGAAGACAACGGAATGCTCCTGAAAGCATTCCGTTCCGTCTTCAGACCGGAGAACAAACCGCAGCATGCTGCGGTTTGCTCTCCGGTCCGGGCATCCGCACCAAGACGGATCCGGAATGACCCCCAATGCAAGTCAATGGGGACAGATCCGTTTGGTGTGACACACCAGTAATCCGGATCTGTCCTCCATTGACTTGCAATGCGGGGTCATTCCGGATCCGGCTACACATATACAGAAATACATACAGACATACATACATACACATACATATTCACATACTCCAGCCAGGGACGCCGGCAGCATGTCTTCACGCGCCTCCTGCGCGCAGCTATGACGTTTCCCCGAGGGCGCTGTGGGGAATCGTCATCACTGCGCGCAGGAGGCGCGTAAAGACGTGCTGCCGGCGTCCCGGGCTGGAGTATGTAAGTATGTATGTGTTTGTGTGTATGTGTGTGTATGTATGTTCTCTGTGTATGTGTCAACATGTGTGGGGCCGGATTCCTTTTAAAGGAGTTCTGTAGTTCTTTAAAACTGACGTCACGACTAGTTTCACTGTGACGTCACGACTAGTTTCACTGGCCTGGACAGGGCTAAGCTCTGTTCACTTGAATGGAGCTGAGCCCCTGGAGCGCCGCTGCCTTCTCAAACAGCTGTTCGGCGGGGGTCCCGGGTGTCGGACCGCCGCCAATCAGATGCTGGTGATCTATCCAGAGGATAGATCATCAGTTTTAAAGAACTACAGAGCCCCTTTAAATTACATTTATCAATTGCAATACTACTTATGTGATCTATGGAATTTGCTGTACAAAGTGTGATCTATTATACATACCGTAGGTTGCACCACAAGGAAATGGAAAAGGCGCATAGCTACGTATATTGGTCATGTGAACAAGGGCAAAGGCAATGCATTAGGTGCAGCAAAGCACATCACAGAAGTTCACAAAAACCAACTCACTTATTTCACCTTTTTTGGCACTTGAAGGGTTAATAAGCCTGTTAGAGGAGGAAGCAGACAACAACTCTTGCTAGCCAGGAATGCATTTTGGATACATTTACTAGATATAAGAATTCCTACAGATAGGAGAACTCCAGTCCTCAGGGCCCACCTGCCGGTCATGAATTGAGAATATATACCACAGAATGAATACCTGTGGTAAGTCCTAATGCATGGACTCTAATAATATCACTTTCTCAATACTATGGAACTCCTGAAAATATGAGTGGTAGGTGGGCCCTGAGGACTGGAGTGGAGGAACGTTGATCTATTGTATTTTGTTAATGGTATCCTTTCTCCATAACTGAATTATTTATTCACTTGAATTTTTGTAATCATGACAGTATATTGTAATTGAATACAACTGCAAGCTTGCATCCAATCATGATTCTGCATTTAATTGTATTCACTCATTGGTCCTTTCTGTTTTTAAATGTCCAGCCTTTGTAAGATGTATTCATACCATTATTAAACACTGAAGTGCAAAACACATAGGTCAGCTGGACCTTATTTTATGGATTTTTTGATGTTTCTACATTTTATGAAGATTATACTTTTCCTTTTGGTCTATGTGGTGAGCGCCGAGGCCAGGCTGTGGATCCTATCTTCAGGTGGCAATGGTGTGGTCCTATATGAACAACGTGGGGAGCTTTTTTCTCATGATTAGTGCTGTTTAGAGATGAGCGAATCATCCAAAATTTGCTTCGGCGAATAAGATTAGTTCTTAATACGAATTTATTCGGTCGAATTTGCGTTAAAAAATAATCGTTGTTTTGTGAACATTCCTACACAAATTACGAACATACAGTCAGCTTTGTTAAAAGTACGTAATACGTAAGCATTAGCGTACAAAGTGCGTACAAATCCTTAAGGTGCTATTGACTCGAGAGGCTAGGCCGCGGCATACAGTTTTTAGAGGCAGTCCATATGAGGTAGAAAAGTAAGGTGCTAGCTATCTGGCATAATGCCCACTGCCCATTCCCCTGAAGACGCCACGGATCTGGCGAAACATGTCAGGGGGCAGCGTTTGAGGGACTTTTTAATGACAGTGTGACGCTGATATTAAATAAATACTTACCACAGGCAGGGAGCTAAACTAGTGGGAAGAATCTGGAGCCAGCGCACGGCTACCAGCCTGCCACAGTTAGCTGTACCAGCTAGACGAGGTTTAAAGCAATAATAATATAAAAAAAAATAAGCTATACCACTGATAATTTTAAAGTTAGTTTATTATTTGATAAGTAAGCACACTTTTTATAAGAGCAATAAAAGTTAAGTCTTAAATTCAAGATATAGGACATATGTGAATGAAAGGCTATCAGTAGTCTAATGACTAAATGTAAATAGATGTAGCTATCTGGCATAATTCACTAAAAAATACTATACAATAAGTGCATTAATAGGACACATTTCAGTACCTGAAAAAGAATCACACAATGGGCTAAAGTGCTTGAACGTTACTGAACCTGTAAAAAATGTATTGTAAAGACATTATGCAAACATTTTACTGCAATTTCACATTTGCAAGCATAAAAAGCTCAGATATACGTTTGAGTCTCTCCTCGAGTCGTGGCTGCTTGGCATGATAATAAAACACTGGAACACAGTCCAAAACGCAATCGTATACCACGTGAGGTAATTTTGTAATCCAAACAGGTAACATGTAATCCACATGGATAGTATAAAATAGCAGCAAATAGAGAACCCTCTTTGCAAGGGGGGCTCCCAAATAACCTGAGAAGGGGGGGGGGAGGGGGAGGAAAATAGGCGCGCTTAGGCGCAACTGGTAATTTTCTGCAGAATGGGGGGGTGGGGGAGTCCTGACAAGCCATGTCCATCTGGGTGAGAGTTAAACGGTGGCAATACAAACTAAACAAAAAAAGTGCCAACTAGCTCTCACCCATCAGGTGCAGTCCATGGTGTGGCTCCCATAGGTCCTCTTGAAGTGTCCTTTAAATCAGCCAGTAGTTGGGTTCCTCAGATGAGGGACCTGAAGTCCTCCTCGCTTGAGCTACTGCTGAAAGAGATCAGAGGACGCTCCTTCCTCCTGTAGGCCAAGCTCGCTGCCGTGGTGGAACTCCACTGCCCTCTTCTTCCAGAAGTCGGACTTGACCGGGTCCGGGTGGTGGTCATGCTGGTGAGTGCTTCAGCCACTTGTGCGTTTATTTTTCCAGATTCTCCTGCTGGGACAGCAGGGGTAAGGACTTCTGGCTGCAGCGGTTCCGGCAAGGTTGCACCCAGGGAAGAAGCCCCAGCTCCCCTGGCGGCTGCTGGCTTCATTTTGGTACTGGTTGGTCACCGTAGACTGGAAGGTAAACGACAAAGTCGTCAGCTGACCCAGCTGAAAGGACTGTGATGGTGGTAGTGGTGGTGGAAGTCCAGGTATAAAAGCCTCCGGCTGTGGCTTCTCCCTGAAGAGGAGGGTGCCATCTGGTGACTCCTGAAGGCAGCGCACCGGTACTTCGCCTGGTGGTTCCTCCGGCCAAACTTCAGGTGGTGATGTTGGGACCAGGGGCTTAGGTAGTAGGGTAACCCGGTAGCGAAGAAGCCTTTCAGGGATGCCATGGGGGTGTATTCCACCTGATCCCCCACGTACAGGCTGTGACGAGGTTGGGGCAGGTATGGCCGTTTCACTGACCTGTGGCCCACGAAGTACTCCTTGCCGTCCTCGTCATCCGCCAGGAAGCCAGAGCCTCGCTCCACAGAAAACCACAGGATGGTTCCCTTTCTCCGCTCTAGTGTAGGGTCCCCCGGCCTTGGATGGTCCAGTCCTGGATGACCCAGTCCTCCACCGCATTCTTGTATTCCCATAGGGTCTGGGAGTGGGCCGTCACCAACGCTGGCACAATCGGATTTTGCCGAATGGAAGGTGTTGTTCTCCTCCTGGGCGTCGAAGTGGACGCTCCAGCCACCTCCGCCGCAGCAGCCGCAGCAGCCGACAAGGCGAATATGGAGTCAGGAGCCCAGGAGACTCTCTTGCAGACTTGAGAAGCTCTGATCTCTGGAGTGGGCGGTGGTTCGGGGTACTCGTCCCCAAAGACCATTTCTCCCCACTTGGGTCGCAGTTCTTTTGCCATGCTGTTTGCTGTGAATCTGTGATCTGACTCTGGCTGGATCTTGTTCACAGATGGCTTGAACTGGAGAGGAGGGCGAAGTAATGAGGGAGGAGTCTTCACTCCCTATACTTGCAAACAGAAAGTTCCCGGTGGGCCGGGCTGGTTTTTCCCGCTTCTGAGGGGGGCGTATCTTCACTTTCCCGCTCTTGAGGGGGAGTATCATCAATTTCCCGCTTCGGGGGGCCAGGGGAGGGGGCAAGAAGAATGTGTACATAGCTTTCAAAATTTAAAGAACATTTACGAATAATTATAATCTAAATCAAAGATAAGGTGTATACGTGTCCCTCTATCAATATTGATTAACTGCCTGATTGGACAACGTTAAAACATAATTTTATTAGTCAAATATAATTAAAAAGACCAGTGGCTAAACCACTGAACAATACCGTTCAGGCTTGGCAAACACAAAGTATAAGGACTATTAAATCACGTCCCTCTTGTACCTTGTGGCCAATAAAACACACATATGTGCCATATGATTGGGCACTTAAGCTTGGTATTGCCCCTTCAATTTATCATATGCACTGGATGCTCTCAACATAAATTGAATGGGGCATACATAAATAGGGAATATCGCTATTACTTGCAGAGCGAACCTAAACACTTTGGTGCTGGTAATCCCTATAATGCAATGCCCTATGAGAGCCTATGCTACCTACTAAATCTAGGATTGCCTGTGGCTCAACGCGTTTCTGCTGTATCTTCAAACAGCTATTCATCAGGAGCCAGTGTACTTTAGTTAGCAAACAGACAAACAAACAAATATGTAGAATAATGAAGACGCCGCACGCCCAGGCCCTAAGTCAACAATGTTGCATAGCATGCACAGCCCCCCGCCACTCTGCACACTATGCTACAGGCCCCCCCCCGCTCCGCCCCCGCCACCCTGCACACTATGCTACAGGGGTATAACTACCAGCAGGGTCGATTCTAGCTTTTCTGCTTCCTGAGGCGAAAAATGAAATTATGTTTTCTCTTTTCTGTTCACCTTCTCACCGGAGTATTTGCAGTGGTGATCAGGTAAACATAGCAGAGAAGCTAGCACTCATACAGGGACATACAGCTCCACATACTGTATGTACTTCTTACATCTAGTGATATCTCCTCTCTGATGTAGATGTTCTCTTTCCTCATCTTCTCCTGTCAGACCAGACCACCATGATGATTTCTTTCAGCCATCTCTTCTCTCTGCAGAGTTTGACAAACAGACATTTTAGTTTCTTACTTTTCCATCATCCTCCTCACTTTCTGAACATTCCATTTTGTCACCTCTAATATTGTGCCCGCTGTGCTCCCCAAAACTATACTGTAGAAACAGTCCCCATAAAAATACTGGTACCACACAGATAGTGTGCCAGTACAAAAAATACCCCCTTACCTTTTAGATCAGACCCATATCAAACCTCAGATGAGACCCCCATTTCAGACCAGACCTTCATTAGATGTCTGTCAGACCCCATATCAGACCTCAGATTAGACCCCCATTAGACCTTCATGTCAGAACCCCCGCCATCTCAGACCAACCCCCCCCCCCATGTATAAAACCTCAGACCAGACCCCCATCAGACCTCTGACCCCCATATCCATATCAGACCTCAGACCAGACCTCCAGACCCCAATATCAAACCCCCATTAGACCTCCAGGCCCCCATTAGACTTACTGACCCCCATATCAGACCTCCAGACCCCCCACTGGACCTCAGACCCCCAATCAGACTTTCAGACCCACAATCAGATCTTCAGACCCACAATCAGACCTTCAGACCCCCATATCAGGCTTTAGACCCTCAATCAGACCTGAGACCCCCATATCAGACCTCCCACCCCCCATATCAGAACTCCAGATGTCCCATATCAGGCCACAGACCCACATTTAGACCTCCAGGTCCCCCTTATCAGACGTCATACACCCCCCCCTTATCAGACCTCAGACCCCTCTTATCAGACCTCAGACCCCCCTTATCAGCCCTCAGACCCCTTATCAGCCTTTCAGACCCCCCTTATCAGCCCTTTAGACCCCCCTTATCAGACCTCAGATCAGCCCTTCAGACCCCCCTTATCAGATGCCCTTATCAGCCTTTCAGACCCCCTTATCAGACCTCAGATCAGCCCTTCAGACCCCCATCAGCCCTTCAGACCCCCTTTATCAGACCTCAGACCCCCTTTATAAGACCTCAGACCCCCTTTATCAGCCCTTCAGACCCCCTTTATCAGCCTTTCAGACCCCCCTTATCAGACCTCAGACCCCCAATCATCCCTTCAGACTCCCTTTATCAGCCTTTCAGACCCCCCTTATCAGACCTCAGATCAGCCCATCAGACCCCCTTATCAGCCCTTCAGACCCCCAATCAGCCATTCAAACCCCCTTATCAGACCTCAGATCATCCCATCAGAGCTCCTTATCAGCCCTTCAGACCCCTAATAAGCCCTTCAGACCCCCTTATCAGCCATTCAGATCCCCTTATCAGACCTCAGATCAGACTTAAGCTGGAGGAGGGGTAAGTATAGCGCTTTGCCCCCCCCCCTCCTGCATATATGCGCATCTCAAGGAACAAGAGGGGGGCACCGTGGTATATTCCGAATATACCACGGCGCCCCCCCTTCTTCCTTGAAACACGCGCCCGGTGCAGTCGTACCCCCCGTCTGGTCGTAGAAACGGCGCTGGGCACGATGCAGGAGTTTCCCTTCAAGTTGTGATGATTGATGTCTCCCCATAGAGCCTTGTCCAGTTGCTCCATATCAACATCTACAAAAAAAGAAGAGTGGACACAGCATCCAATGTTTTGGCTGTTAACCAGCCTTCCTCTGTAATAGTTATGGAGCATCTTGCAGTCACCATCCACCAATGCTCTGACATTACTGGTGTATAAGTAGGTGGTTGAGACCATAATCTGGCTTTATACACAGATGATTTATTACTTTATGTTTCTAATTCCATCCTCTTTATTAGTCTTAATATAAAAAAATGTGAGCAGTTTGGGAGTTTAAAGCTGACTTGTCAGCACAAAATGCAGTGCAATCTAAAAGCACCATAATATAGACCAGAAGAAGCTGAGCAGATTGATATATATTTGACAATCCTACACTTCCCTCACCAATGCACAAATCCAGTTTCCGCTACGAAGTCTTTTTGGTTGGTGCAGGTGGTGTCTGATGGGGGAACCCTGCCATCATTTGAAAGGCTGCAGGGGACCTGCCCTGAGAGGACTTTCTCCTGGTTTCAATATACTCAATTACGAGATTTAGCAAAAACTAGCATCTTACCACAGCTTTCTTCTGTCTCTTGTGTGGACTATAAATCTGTACTCCTGCAGTCAACCCTTCATGTTCATGTCATATCAGTGTTGTACAAATTCCTTCAGTCTAAATTTGATACTTCTACACTCCTTTTTGTGAAAGCCTGAGAAACTGAATTATATAAATCTGTCTGAAACAGAATGGCAAAAGATTTTCTTTTTAGGCTACTTTCACACTAGCGTTAGCACGGATCCGGCACCTAAAGGGTGCCAACGGATCCGTGCTAACGCTATACATGTGTGGAGCCGGAGCAGCGCTCCGGCCCCACACATGACACACATTAAAACAAGACACAGACATACATACAAACAAACATACAGACATACATACAGACATACATACATACTCACATACTCCCGGGACGCCGGCAGAACGTCTTCACGCGCCTCCTGCGCGCAGTGATGACGATTCCCCACAGCGCCCTCTGCTGGCCGCAGTGGGGAAATGTCATCGCAGTGCGCAGGAGGCGCGTGAAGACGTTCTGCCGGCGTCCCGGGAGTATGTGAGTATGTATGTATGTCTGTATGTTTGTATGTATGTCTGTATGTTTGTTTGTATGTATGTATGTCTGTGTGTATGTATGCCGGATCCGGAATGACCCCCCATTGGAAATCAATGGAGGACAGATCCGGATTACTGGTGTGTCCACACCAAACGGATCCGTCCCCATTGACTTGCATTGGGGGTCATTCCGGATCCGTCTTGGTGCGGATGCCTGGACCGGAGAGCAAACCGCAGCATGCTGCGGTTTGTCCTCCGGTCTGAAGACGGAACGGAATGCTTTCAGGAGCATTCCGTTGTCTTCAGTTCAGTTTTGTCCCCATTGACAATGAATGGGGACAAAACTGAAGCGTTTTTTTCCGGTATTGAGCCCCTATAACGGAACTCAATACCGGAATTTAAAAACGCTAGTGTGAAAGTAGCCTTACTCAAAAAGCCCCAGTCACTTGGCATGTTTTTTTTTTTATATCTATTGTTTCTTAAGTTACCAATACCACTTTAGGTCCTTGGCCACAAATAGTGCTTTTGTCTCTTTTCCCAGGCTCCATCTCTGCATAGAAGGGGCTTCTATGTGTTTTTATCACAGCAGCCGAAATAGATCCATGAGCTTAATTATATTCAATTTATGGAGACTCTCAAGGCTGAAGATCATAATAGATCCTACCAAATAGATAAACATTAGTTGCTCTGGATTACATATAGCTTTCTGGTCTGGCTAGATAAATAGGAGGTTTTCTGGACATTCTGTTGGGACTTGAATCCTTCCGTACCTGCTAGACAACCTCCCATTCCCACACTTTTTTTTTGTCTCATTATTCTCTCCTATCTTTCCATTTTTGTCTTCACTTACTGACATAGAAATCATTGGGCCCCATATCAAGAATCTAAATTGGGCCCCCTAACTCCGCCCAGTACCCACCCCTGGCCCATCCCACCTCCTGCCCTGACTCCTCCCCTGTCACACCCCCATGTGTTGCAAAGGGAACGCCGTAGAACAAAACCTGCATTACGGTGGAGGAATTGCATTTTTTTCCAATTTGGAGTGTTGACTGCAGTCCTATGTAAAACCACAGATAACACTAGTGCTGATAATGTAGTAGTGTTAACTGCAGTCCTATGTAAAACCACAAATAACACTAGTGCTGATACTACATACATAGTAACATAGTAACATAGTTTATAAGGCTGAAAAAAAGACATCTGTCCATCCAGTTCGGCCTGTTTTCCTACAAGCTTATCCAGAGGAAGGCAAAAAAAAACCCTGTGAGGTAGAAGCCAATTTTCTCCACTTTATGGAAAAAAATTCCTTCCTGACTCCAATCAGGCAATCAGAATTACTCCCTGGATCAACGACCCCTCTCTAGTAACTTTAACCTGTAATATTATTACCCTCCAGAAATGCATCCAGGCCCCTCTTGAACTCTTTTAGTGAACTTCCCATCACCACCTCCTCAGGCAGAGAGTTTCATAGTCTCACTGCTCTTACCGTAAAGAATCCTCTTCTATGTTTGTGTACAAACCTTCTTTCCTCCAGACGCAGAGGATGTCCCCTCGTCACAGTCACAGTCCTGGGGATAAATAGATCATGGGAGAGATCTCTGTACTGACCTCTAATATATTTATACATAGTTATTAGATCTCCCCTCAGTCGTCTTTTTTCTAAAGTGAATAAGCCTAATTTTGATAATCTTTCTGGGTACTGTAGTCCACCCATTCCAGTTATTACTTTAGTTGCCCTCCTCTGAACCCTCTCCAGCTCTGCTATGTCTGCCTTGTTCACGGGAGCCCAGAACTGTACACAGTACTCCATGTGTGGTCTGACTAGTGATTTGTAAAGTGGCAGGACTATGTTCTCATCATGGGCATCTATGCCTCTTTTGATGCAACCCATTATCTTATTGGCCTTGGCAGTAGCTGTCTGACACTGGTTTCTACAGCTTAGTTCGCTGTTCACTAAAATTCCTAGGTCCTTTTCCATGTCAGAGTTACCTAATATTTTACCATTTAGTATGTACTGGTGACTTGCATTATTCCTTCCCATATGCATAACCTTACATTTGTCAGTGTTAAACCTCATCTGCCACTTCTCTGCCAAAGCCTCCAGTCTATCCAGATCCATCTGTAGCAGTGTACTGTCATCTTCTGTGTTAATTACTTTACACAGTTTAGTGTCATCTACAAAAATTGATATTTTACTGTGCAAGCTTTCTACAAGATCATTAATAAATATATTGAAGAGAATAGGGCCCAATACTGACCGATGTCGTACCCCACTAGTGACAGTGACCCAATCTGAGCATGTGCCGTTAATAACTGAGCCAGTTACTTACCCACATGCAGACATTTTCTCTAAGGCCAAGCATTCTCATTTTATATACTAACCTTTTATGTGGTACCGTGTCAAATGCTTTGGAGAAGTCCAGATATACGACATCCATTGATTCGCCGCGGTCCAGTCTAGAACTTACCTCCTCATAGAAACTGATTAAATTGGTTTGACATGACCGATCCCTCATGAAGCCATGCTGATATGGAGTTATTTGCTTATTTTCATTGAGATACTCCAAGATAGCATCTCTTAGAAAACCCTCAAACAGTTTACCCACGACAGATGTTAAACTTACCAGCCTATAGTTCCCAGGCTCTGTTTTTGGACCCTTTTTGAACATTGGCACCACATTTGCTATGTGCCAATCCTGTGGAACACTCCCTGTCAATATAGAGTCCTTAAATATCAGAAATAAGGGTCTGGCGATGACATTACTTAATTCTCTTAGGATACGGTGTATGCCATCCGGTCCTGGCGATTTGTCTATTTTAATCTTTTTAAGACGCAACTCTACTTCTTCCTGGATCAGACAGGGCACTTTTAATGGGGAATTTACTTTTATATTCTGCATTTCATCTGATAGTTTATTTTCCTCAGTGAATACTGTAGTAGTGTTAACTGCAGTCCTATGTAAAACCACAGATAACACTAGTGCTGATAATGTGGTAGTGTTACCTGCAGTGCTATGTAAAACCACAGATAACACTAGTGCTGATAATGTGGTAGTGTTACCTGTAGTCCTGTCTAAAATCACAGAGAACACAAATGCTGATAATTATTTGGTAGTGTTACCTGCAGTCCTATGTAAAACCACAGATAACACTAGTGTAGATCATGTGGTAGTGTTACCTGTAGTCCTATGTAAAACCACAGATAACACTAGTGTACATAATGTGTTAGTGTTACCTGCAGTCCTATGTAAAACCACAAATAACACTAGTGTAGATCGCGTGGTAGCGTTACCTGCAGCCCTATGTAAAAC